>AP025076.1:0-135357 GCA_036186865.1 Eustoma russellianum | reverse complement strand
AAAAAAAAAAAAAAGGGGGGGGATAGGCTCATTAGATTATATAAAAAGATATGAGAGTTGTTTCTAAGTAATTGAGCGTGAGAGCCAAATGAATTGAAAGATTCATGTTTGGTTCGGGAAGGGGTTATAGAAGTTTTGACATGTATTAAAGATAATCTACTTTCATTAAGTGATTTATTAGATAATCGGAAACAGAGGATCTTGAATACTATTCGAAATTCAGAAGAACTACGTGGAGGGGCCATTGAACAGCTGGAAAGGGTACGGGCTCGCTTACGGAAAGTGCAAATGGAAGCAGATCAGTTTCGAGTGAATGGATACTCTGAGATAGAAAAAGAAAAGTTGAATTTAATTAATTCAAGTTATAAGACTTTAGAACAATTAGAAAATTACAAAAATGAAACTATTCAGTTTGAACAGCAAAGAGTGATTAATCAAGTCCGACAACGGGTTTTTCAACAAGCCTTGCGGGGAGCTCTAGGAACTCTGAATAGTTGTTTGAACAGCGAGTTACATTTACGTACTATTAGTGCAAATATCAACATGTTGAGGTCAATAAAAGAAAAATAAAATAAAAGAAATAAGTAATTAGTCTTTACACTTATAGGCATTATTTTTGAAAAAAAAAAAGAATTAAGAAATATTCATGGTAACCATTCGAGCTGACGAAATTAGTAATATTATCCGTGAACGGTTGAACAATATAATAGAGAAGTAAAGGTTGTAAATACGGGTACCGTGCTTCAAGTAGGCGACGGCATTGCTCGTATTCATGGTCTTGATGAAGTAATGGCGGGCGAATTAGTAGAATTTGACGAGGGAACAGTAGGAATTGCTCTTAATTTGGAATCCAATAACGTTGGTGTTGTATTAATGGGGGATGGGTTGATGATACAAGAAGGAAGCTCGGTAAAAGCAACAGGAAGAATTGCTCAGATACCAGTGAGTGAGGCTTATTTGGGTCGTGTTATAAATGCCCTAGCTAAACCTATTGATGGTAGGGGGGAAATCTTATCTTCGGAATCTCGATTAATTGAATCTCCTGCCCCAGGTATTATTTCGCGTCGTTCCGTATATGAGCCTCTTCAAACTGGACTTATTGCTATTGATTCAATGATTCCTATATGCCGGGGCCAGCGAAAATTAATTATTGGGGACAGACAGACCGATAAAACAGCCGTAGCCACAGATACAATTCTCAATCAACAAGGGAAGAAATCGAAGATAAGGTTTTCATAGGACCTGATCTAGTAGAGCAGACTCGAGAGAAAATAATGATCCTAAAGCAAAGGTTACAAGCGGCCCAACATAGAAGTAAGATTTAGGCAGATGAGAAGCGGCGGCCATTGGAATTTCAAGCAGGAGAAAAGGTGTTCTTGAAAGTGTCACCATCAAAAGGGGTTAAGAGGTTTGGTATCAAAGGGAAGTTAAGTCCCAGGTTTATTGGACCATATGAGATTCTTGAAAGAATTGGAGAAGTCGCTTACCGGCTAGCACTACCGCGTCGCTATCTCAATTGCATGATGTATTTCACGTATCACAACTTCGTTGGTATGTGCATCATCCTAGACATATTATCGAGGATCAACCCCTGAAAGTTGAGGCCGACGCGACCTACATAGAAGAACCGGAAAGGATTGTTGATCGTAAGGAAAAGACATTGAGAAAACGATCCATACCTATGGTTAAGGTGCAATGGAAGCACCATTCGATTGATGAAGCTACTTGGGAGATGGAAGAAAACACGAAAAATTTGTACCCTCACCTTTTTGATTAACGCTTTTAAGTTTCGAGGACGAAACTTGTAATAAAGGGGAGAGGATGTTGTACCCAACAGAAAATCATATGGTACTTGAGACTTGTATAAGTGAATTAATGAGAGTGGCATCCTTCAAGTACATTTTACTAAGTTTTATTACTGCTTCTTTTATTATATTTTGATAAAGCAAATATTATGATCATTCAAGCATGAGTTATGGATCATGGCCAATTCATCCCAAGGGGCTTAAGAGATTTCGGCCACAAGATTTAAAAAGGGCCTTAAAGGGTTTTTCAAATTATAAGAAGGTTAATCTTAAGGGCATTTTTAAGACAAACCCAAATAGCAATTAAGGAGTTTTAAGTTATGGGGAAATTTTCCCCAACCCTCACTAATATTCAGCCCTTTAGCCTAAAAGGATCCAAGATTTCCCTAATTTTATTTTTAAATCAAGAAAAAGGAGAAATAATTAATAAAAAGGGGGCAACTACCCAAATAGCTTTTCAATTAACACACTTGAAAAGTGATTTAAGCATGGTAATGGCTACTAAATGCCATTACCGCCGGATTTCCCCCTATGGATAACCCAAGAAGCCCTTCAAATCTTACCATGGTTACTTTATGTTAACCACAAGGTTAAAGTAACCCAAGCTAGCCTTAAAGTAACTCTAGTTGGATAAAGTAACTCAAGTTAGCATTAAAGTAACCTTGGTTAGCTAAAGTAACTTAAGTTAATTAACTCTAATTAGCCTAACCAAGCCAAGGTAACCCCTTCTTCCCTCTTGCTTACCCACGGCTAACCACTTAGCCTAGTGAAGAACATTTTCTCTCCAAGAAACTCTAGAACCCTCTTACTCTCAACCCTCAAGAATTCACAAAGAGCAAGAGATTTTTTCCTCTCTTCTTCCCAAGGCACACGGCCAAGTGGAACCAAGAAGGTGCAAGATTCATCCAAGTTCAAACTTGGTCTAGGTAAGTACTCTAAATTCCTTAAGAGAATTTTGTATGTTACATGGACTAAAGCTCACATTTCTAGCTTTTTCTTGCTCAAAAACCATGACCCCCATGGTCACTAGGTTCAAGCTTTCAAGCTCTTAAGTGGTACTAGTCCCTTAAGAGGTTTGAACACAATTCAAGCTTCATCTTGGTAAGACAATCTAGCCTCTATTTAGTTTATCTTTCACTTAAGATAATGGCTAACTATTGTTCTTTTTCCTCCTCCAAAACCGTGGGGTTCATATGTTGAAGTGGAGGGAGACTTCACTTCATTTTCCAAGCTAAGGAAAGGTTAATCTTGAAGAGGCAAGTATGCTATAAATATTCGTGACTTGTGTGTGAAAGTATATGCTTGAATGTATAGATGTTACTAAGTTTTAATCTTAGATGGAAAATGTTAAGTTTGAAGCATGAAACTTTCGGATTCTTAAGAAAAATGGCTTGCATGTATGAGATTCCTTCAAATGTGGATTCTTTTCCCTTTTTGAGTATGAATATGACGCTTGTCTAAGATGAATGTGGCAAATCTCTCTTCTTTATTATGTAAGGGGGGGGGGCGGTTGGATGGAATGTGTGGGATAAATATTGTTCTTGTTAAAGATTGTGACTTGTGGGGAAAGGAGACATATAAGTTGTATGTTTTATGACTTTGGTGTAATATGTTCTTGATGAAAATGAAATTTAAGCCCTTGCATGTGTGTGTAACGGGCTGTTTTGGGGGTATGGTACATACACACTAGATGTGCCAAGAATAGATTTTACTATGAACAAAATGTGCAAGATCAAGGTGTGCTATGTGCAACCTTCAAAACTGTTTTTGAAGCAATTTGTAGATGACCTTTAGAATGTATTAGAACCTGCAAAGCTTATGCTAAAAAATGTCTTTGATGATTAGTAAGCCATTCACGAAGAATAACTCAAGTTGGAACACTTTTAGTAAGGAAAAGTGACAAAAATGGAAATTACTAGAACAGGGCAGAATAATGTGACGTTTTGTATGACCTAAAAGGGATCTTAGAAGTATTCAGTGAAGCTAATTTTTGGCATCGCACTAGACCTATGTGTATAGTAAATATGAGAGTTGGAAGTTTGGTAAAAGAAGTTATGGGTTGTACTAAATGGAATTTTTAGTAAAACTGGTCAAGCTGGAATACTGGACTGGATAGAATCTAAGTGACGAATTAATTGACCCAAAAATGGACCTTAGAAATATGAAAAATGGGCTGATATTTGGTAGGATTATAGCCCTATATGTTTACTAAGTCTGTAAGTTATGAATGTTTGAAAAAGGACTTACGGTTTGGTCACAATAAAAATTCGTAGCAAAACTGGCCACTCTAGGATCAGCATGTACCTGTTTTTGGAAAAGTGAGTAAGTGACCCCTTAAAAGTTATTATATTACTCCGGAAGTTTTATGAAAATTACTTAGGACATAGATGAGTATATCCATGTAAATTATTCATCTTGAAATTATTATTTAAGGGGTAACTACGGAAATTAAGTAAGCACTACTAAACTGGAAAACTGGGATGAATTACGGAACTAGTTGGGAGACTTCGTTGTTGTGGTTTAGACTTGTTCGAACGGCTTGGGCTTATGAATATTGATTCTTGGCATGTTTGCATTATTTTTCAGGTTTGGCCCGAATTAAGTAAGACTTATTGGGATTGAAAGAAAGATAAAAAGAGGGGTACTGCACTGTTAAAATTCAGCAGTACCCTTTTTGGTAATTTAATAGTTTAAGGGTCTTACATGTCTCGAAACATTATGAAATTTTTATGGCAAGTAGAAAAGACACCTTCATGCATACGTATGTCAAGAAATCATGATAATGGGCCTAAAATATGAGGTTTTGAGGCCGTGCAAATGGAACGATAATTCTGGAAATTTTACAGCCTAAAGAATAAGATCGTATTTGTATGAATGTGATACACATTGTCATGAATTGCGTAGTGCATGTCATACATTGCATCATCGTCACTTAAATGATTTATGAAACTGATTTTTTGACAAAGAATGATGAAAAAGCTTTTTTAAAGAAAAGAATCCGTTTTGAAAAAAAATGCTTTCCATTGGTACCGTATATTTCTGGCCAGCATGACCAGCTCCAGATCCGGGGTTAATTGATCTGAAGGTTATGACCGTTCAGGCTCGGAGAGAATAGACCTGATTATGATGATTATGACTGTACAGTCCCAGAGAAAATAGACCTGATTATGACGATTATGATCGTACAGGCCCGGAGAGAATAGACCTGATGACTATGATTGATGATGTGACCGTTTTTGGATCTGAAAATAATAGATCCGAAGGGAAGAATATGACCGCCTCAGATCCGGATAGAATATATCTGAACACTCTCTTGTTTTCATTGACGATGATGTTTTGAAAGAAAGAAAGAAAAGAAGAATTTGTCCTCATGTTATCACGATGCATCACATGCGCATACTCATGCATGTTGCATTTAATGGTTCGTCGAATATTTGGTACATTTAGGCTAAGATGTTATGACTTGATAGCTCCTAAGTTATGATTTTTAATAAGTTATGAGCTGGTTACTTACGGATATTGGATGGAAGGTCAGGTATATTACTAAACCAGAATTTTTGGGGTTTGGTTCTTGTATGTACTTTCCATTTAATTCATGATTGTTTATGGTTTACTTGCTCGTGACGTTGTCACTCACCTCTTATTTTTCCTCCCAGAACCCGCAGGAAATAGGGTCGAGTGGATTGAGGATGAGCCTAGGGTCCCCTATCCGTAGAAGAGCGAGAGAAGGACGACTTAAGGGTTTTTGCCATGATGGTCATGATTGATGAACTAATTATGAACTTGTGTTGAAAACATTGACTTTCGGATTTCCACATTTGTGAACATGTTTGTAAAATTTATGATGGATGTTTAGACACTTTTATTTTAGAAGTTTTTATTCTGCCTCGGTTTCGCTTACTTGTTCATGTGTAAGCATGAAGGTCCACATATTTTGTTGTGGACTAAGACATGTTATGGATTGACACCTGATACTCTCCGTAGTAGAGTACGGCAGGCGCACCGTATCCAGCTAGGCCGGGGTGCGGTCCGCTACACATATAGTTAGAATGAATATCAAAACAAAGATATAAACAAAAGATGTAATAAAGAAAAGATTTACGTGACATGTACAAAATGTATATGTATTCGGCCAAGAGAGTAAAAGTGGAGAAAGAATAAACTTTGTGACTTGCTATAAATATAAGTATATTTGTCATGAAAAGAAATGATCCTATTGTAAAAAATATGGAATGAAGGATGTAATATAAGAAAAGGGAATTATATATATGTGTGTGTGAGTGTGTATATATGTATATATTCAACCAAGATGGAAAATAAAGAGAAAGAATGAACTCTATGACACATGATAAATATAAAGATATATGTTATGAAAAGATAAAGTCATAATATAAAATTATAGAATAAAGAAGAGTACTGCATGAAAAAAGAGAATAATATATATATATATATGTGTGTGTGTGTGTGTTAGGACGGGATATATATATATGGATGTACATAATATTATACGAAGAACCCTCCTGATGTGCGCTCTGGCGATCAAAGGCGACGGCTAAAATCTTCTCAGGCACTCGATCAGCATTCTTTCTTCATTGATACTTTATCATCTCTTAGCCTCTACATTCTCTTTACTACTATAACATATCAGATCGCAACAATGGCGGCTGATCTGCCATTGCCACACACCGACAAGCAACAAACTTTTGCCTCCTTATTCAAGACATCATCATCTACGCCCGCAATTGTTGATAAAACAGTCCTAAGGTATAAGGGAAGTCCCATGATATCTTTCTCGGATGATGAAATCGCTGCATTGGCCGAGACTTACAAATTGGCATTGATTGGATCATTTTGGTATGGTCGGCCTCCATTGGCTACTATTCGTTCCACGGTTGATCGCATTGGCTTCAATGGCATGGTACGTATTGGATTATTAGATTCAAACCATATACTACTAGAGTTTACGCAGGAACCGGATTATTCTCGTTGTTTCCCTCGTCAAAGTTGGATGATCACCGGAAAATATATGCGGGTGACGAAATGGACGCCAGAATATGATCCCAAATTCGATGTACCTATTGTACCAGTATGGATATCTTTCCCTAGCTTACCAGTCCATTTCCATCAAAAGGATGCGTTATTTCAAATTGGGAAAATGGTGGGTACACCCATGAAGTTAGATAATGCTACTACCGAATGTCTTCGTCCGTCAGTAGCAAGATTATGCGTTGAAGTGGATATCTCAAAAGATCTGCCATCACGGGTATTCATTCAATTGTCCTCCAGAACCATATCACAGCCAGTGACGTATGAGGATATTCCGTTATACTGTTCTTCATACATGCGTTTAGGTCATATATCAGATAATTGTGGGAAAGATATAGACACGTCTGCACCTGCTACAGTGCAAAACGTTCCTTCCAAAACGGCTGCAAAACAAAAAGCTACAAGGTGGACTCCAAAGAAATATCCTGCAACTAATGTGAACACTACAATAATTACGGCAGATGCTCAACCAGTACAGGACAGCAGTCAGCCATGCCCCTCCCAATATATTCATGTTAACCTTCAATCTCCAGAAATGCTGCCAACAGATCATATTTCTCTATCCCAGAATTTGTCACGGCTGCGAAGCATTGACGACGTCATTGTTGGTGATTATCTGCCAGACCATACATATTTAACAACAACCAAAGATGATTCGCATGTACCGGTATACAATGGTTCATCAATCTCAACAGATGATGAGTTTGTTAATTATGTCACAAACATTGTACAATCTGTGATTATTGATGATGCTCATAAACGCTTACAAGATCAGCCATCCACGAGTGCATCGTCACCAACAGAGAATGTATCCGAAGGCCAATTTCATGTACCTCCAAGGCTACTTCGTCGTAGAGCTCGAAATATTGGTCCAGCCTCACCACCAACTACAAATCAAGAACAGCGCTCTCAAACTCCTTTGATATTTTATCTCATTAATGAATATACTGATTTAGAATGTTTGAGGTATACGCACCTCCCTACCTCGATTGCTATCCTTGAATTGTCAACATCGTTTTCATATATTAGTAGTTATTGAGCCAAAGAAAAGAGCCTCAGATTTTAATGTCACATCGTCTTCAACTGGGTTTCTCCCATTCCATGGCAGTGATTAATGATAACACTTGGATATTCTGGAGACATTCCTTACTACAGCTAGAAGATCAACGCATAGGCAATCAGAATCATTCCCTGAGATTTAACTTCTTGCCTACTGGAGAGTCATTTTGGTGTACCATAGTTTATGCGCTTCACACTATTTTGTCACGTCGGCCTTTATGGGAAGACCTCTCATTATTTCATTCAACTCTCGACAAGCCGTGGATTGTTGGGGGAGACTTCAATACATATTTATCATTAGATGAACATCAAGGTAGATCGGTTCTTGCTCTACGTACCTTACAGGACTTTAATGACTTTTTAGCTGCAACAACATTGCAAAATATCGCCTATCAAAGATCTCCATTTACATGGTCAGATGGTAGAGGTTTGGGAAGAGTCAGCTGCAGATTAGACCGCTACTTATGTTCAGCAACTTTCTTTGATCTATTCTCAGGGGTCCATTATCAACATTTGAACCGTACTTCTTCGGATCGTGCGCCTATATTCTTACAATGCAAGCTGGAATCAAGAAGACATTCATCATCATTCAAATACTTAGATGTCTGGACAACACATCAACATTTCGATGACTTTGTCAAACATCAATGGCAATCATTTCCTACAGTAGGGGGCATGTGGGGGTTATATGACAAACTGGGAAAGATGAAGACACAATTGAAGCGTTGGAACAAAGATGTCTTTGGTAATATATTTGATGTTGTGGTTGCGGCGGAGGAGGAAGTAACGAACCGAGAAAGGCAATATGATGCACATCCATCAGATGATACACGAGAAGCATATAACTATTCGATGAGTCAACTGCGGCTAGCTCAGAAACGAGCCATGCTATATTGGAAACAAAAAGCGAATGTTAAGTGGATGAATGAAGGGGATGCCAATACTAAATTTTTTCATCAAAAAGTGAAGGAGAAACGACATCGACAACGCATTCACAGTATTAGAAGATCTGATGGTATTGAATTAGAATCCCAATCAGACATTGAAGATGAAGCAGTGAGATTCTTTCAACAATTATTTACAGCAGAGCAAACAAGTAATTATGAGGAGATATTGCAATATGTGCCACAATTAGTTTCGTATGAAGATAACGCTGACTTACTTCGTATGCCGGACATATCCGAAGTGAAGTAGGCCATATGGGACTTGAGTCCATCTAGTGCAGCTGGACCTGATGGTTTTCCAGGGTCCTTCTACAGGCATTTTTGGAATGTTATATCTATGGATGTTTACAAAGCAATTCAGGAATTCTTCATAGGAATTCGGCCTCCGGCTGAACTAGCATCTGCACTCAATACATTGATACCAAAGGTAGCCAATCCTCCTTCCTTTTCCAATTATAGACCCATTTGTCTCACAAATTTCATGGCTAAGTCCATCACAAGATTACTTGCCATACGTATATCACGTTTGCTGCCAAAGCTTATATCACCAGAGCAAGCTGGTTTTATGAAAGGTAGAGATATAACTGAACAAATACTTTTGGCCCAAGAAATGGTGCACCTCATGGACAGACCATCGCGAGGAGGTCACATTCTAATCAAGCTCGATATGGAAAAGGCATTTGACAGAGTTTGTTGGACATCGGCAGCAACATTATCGTCCGCAATTGCGTCTTCCCGACCTCACCAGAGATATACAACAATGGCATCACACTTTTCCTGTACATTCATTAGCCAATTTTCTGCGTAGCTTGTACATTTTTAAATTATTATTTGGTTTACCTTGGGAGAGTCTCCCGCCATAGCTAGGACTACAATGTAACCGCGGTATTCCTCTGCCACAAGTGAGGGTTCAATATATTAATAAAACACCTAGACGGTACCGCCCGTCTTTCAATTAAAAAAAATATATGTTAGGACGGGTAGTACCGTCCGGAGATTTTATTAAAAAGAATGAGCCCTCACTTGTGGCCGAGGATATAGTGGTTACATATTGTGTGGGAGACTCTCCCACAAAAATGCATGAAATGAATACATAAAAACCTGCAATGAAAATGAAATGCTATGTGGAAAGCAGTAAAGGCCGAAATCTATAGAATATACATCACCCTACAAAGATAATAGGATATGATATAGGTTGTAGATGGCCATATCGTTAGGATCTTTCTGTAGATGACCCCAGCATCGTTCTCAATAAAGCCTTCGTCCATAGCGCTCGTTATAGAATAGAAAATGGTCAAATGGCAACAGAGGAAAAACAAAGTGACCAGGCAAAAGAAAACAAATACATACCCATGTTGCATGTGTTCCACACGAAACACAGGCAACCCAACATGTTGTATGCCAAAGGTAATGATAACGCTCGGTGTGTTGAAATCCGTTGCACCTAGCCTCAAGCTCAAGGAAAAAGATGGGTAGTTATCCGATGGAAAACAAAACTCTTTCACGAAATCAATGTTAAATAGTGTAAGTAGGCAAGTATGAATAAAAAACATACCGAGGTTGCCTGTATCAACCAGTGACACACGCAACAACAAGAAGAGATGGCCAACCCAATGGGAGACAAATATCATCAGAGCCGCAGTGCAGGGACATGGGCATCCAAACAAACTGTACCACGAACCTCGCATGGTACACTATGTAATGACGAGTATAGTATTACCCCGGCCGAATGAAATCCATGCTTAGCAATCCATGAGCAGCAGAATTGGCTTCTCTAGGACAATACTGCAACGTCAAATGATTAAGAGACAACAATGTAATGGCTCTGCGGATGTCTGAGGCAAATGTACCTGTGTACTGTTGAAGCTGAGTAATGCAGGAAAGAAGCATGCGACGATCTGTTTCTATGATCAATTGATTATAGTGCATTGCATAGTTAATTAATGCGGAGATAAGGGCCTGTAATTCAGCACGCCAAAAGGTAATGGAAATCATTTAGCCGACACAAATGCTCCATGCTCATCATGCAAGACTGCTCCACCCGCCGCTGCAAACCTTCCAATTGCTGCATCCATAATTAATTTCAGCTTACCCAATGGGGAAGCTCCCAATGCACTACACGAATGTGACGGGTCCTCAAAATCGGTGAAAATGAGCGATTAATCAAGTAAGGGATTGATTGAGAGAATTTTTTCCCTTTCATTGGTACGCAGCAAGTATGAACACTTGCACGGACTATCTCAAATAATCTTCTATATGAAAAAGTTTATTCACCAAAATATACCGATGCATATTCTTTCCAAATATCCCATGCCACTAACGTGGGAACAATTACCCGCAACTGACCTTTCATTGAATTAGTGGACTAAAAACGCCACCAACACGCAAGATGGGCGTGTATTGACGTCTGCCGAGCATGGGACCTGAAAAAATAATCGTCATTTCCTGCCATGGGGGAATAATAGCCGAACATTGTAAAAAGATATGATCATGGGCGTCAGAAGCACTCCGGCAAAAAGCACATTTTGATGGCAAAACTGAGATCGAGGTGCATAGATTATCTACCCCTGGGAGCGATCTTGACCATAACCTCTGAAGAAAATGCGCACCCCGGGTGTGCGTCCGACCACCATACATAACGAGAGTAACAAAAAAGAAGGGTCAGTGGAGGAGATAGTGTTATAAGTGGACTTGAGTGAGAATTGACCATTAGAATCCGCTGTCCAATTTATACCCTCTGGTGTGATCTCAACTCGCTGAGACATAAAATCCTGATTTCTGCAAAGACGCTTCCAGGCTGCTTAATCATAAACGTGTGCATAAATAGGGATCCCCACCATATTTATGCTGACAATACTGAGACCACAAAGAATTAGAGTGATGATAATGCCACCAAAGCTGACAATCATAAGCCTGCTGAATATCTCTGAAACTACGAATGCCGAAGCGCCCTGGCTCAACCGGGCGACATATTCGATCCCAGGATTACCAATGATGTCGGCCATTCCACAAAAAAAAAGACATCTGACGATTCAATTCATCTATAGTACTCTTCAGTAGTCTTGAGCTAGCTATGATATGTGATGGCATGGAACAAAGAATATGACGAATAAGAATGATACAGCCAGCCATAGAAAGTAACTTGGAAGACCAAGTATTTAACTTAGCATCAAAATAATGGAGTAATGAAACATAACAGCTAGCTCTGTTAATGCCCTTATACAAATAAGAACCGAGATATTTAATTGGCAAATTAGCTAAGTGCATTCCTAAGGCCCAAGATGCCCGCATGTCGAAAACCTCCGAGCACACCACCGCTTTACTTTTATGATAATTTACCAAATGACCGGAGGCTTTCTGATATGTCTCCAAAAATAGCCAAAATCGCTCCCAATTACGCATGGAACAATTCAAGAAGATTACCAAATCATCAGCGAAGCCGAGATGGGAAATACGAGGAACTCTGCCTGCCTGAAATCCGTGTATAATACCCACATCCATGATAGCATTTAAGCCTCGTGAAAAGCCTTCAGAGGACAATATAAAAAACGACAGAAAGAGAGAGGATCTCTCTGCTTGACACCACGTTCCATAGAAAAATAACCCACGGGCTTACCATTAATTAAAACCAAACATCTAGTGGCTGCGAGATTATTCACAATAAAGCGTACAAAGCAAGGATGAAACCCCATCTTATGATAAGCTGGCTGAGATAAGTCCAACACGCCCTGTAACAAGTTTTGGCCATATCCAACCTAACAAAGACATGTCCACCAAGGGGCAAACGGTCAATGACATGGACCATTTCTTCTGCTAGAAGGATCTGCTCTATGATGCCCTACCGTTTATAAAGCCAGCCTGTTCAGGAGAGATTATATTTGGGAGAAAAGATTCTAACCGTGACGCTACAATCAGTGATTACTTTAGATAAAAAGTTTGTCAAACAGATAGGACAAAAATCAGAAAAAGTCTGGGGATGTACCACCTTAGGAACAAGTGTCATACGTGTAGAGAAAAAGGGGTTTGAGTGATTTTCAAATGCATGATTTAAATGTGCACAAAAATGAGCATAAGATATAAACGTGCATAAGTGTACATGTGTGCATGATAACTTGCCATTACTTGCCTTATTTAGCTTATATATTATGTTACCGTACTAACGAGCCATGAAGTATTAAAGCTTACATCATATGGCGAACATTTGTTGAGTTTATACTATTTTCAGGTGCCACCATTAATGAACTAAAGTAGTTCATTAAGTGAAGTACTTAGTTTAATAAACTAAGTAGTTCATTAAAGGAAGATTCATTTGGAAAAGGCACAAAGGCAACAAGGCCAAGGAAGGAAAGTTCTCTCCTCCTCCCCGTCTTGTTAAACACGCCATTTATATATATATATATATACACTATATATTTTCAGATTTTTTAAATAAAGGCACATACACATGTGTTCCAACGTACTACCGACACGTTATATATCTTACGTACGTACGTTAACGTCACACCACTATACTTAACTCATGTTTATGAGTATATTCAGGTCTTATATCATATGATATAAGTTATGGTGATGACAAATTAAATACGACACGATAAAAGGTTCTAAACCGAAATTTGTCGTATCGGGCGAATACCGAAACTTCGCCAACGTGTCACGTACTTGCCATAAATAAATGGCCAGCCCATATACATCAAAAATTGATGAAAATTTCGTGCTACACATGGTATGATCAGCCAAAAATACTTTCCATGTTGGCACACACAAATCACCCCACATTTAGGCCAAAATGTGAAGATTCCAATTTTAATTTTGTCACATGTTAATGGTACCACTTTAAACCAGCCAAGTGCTGAGATTTAAAGTATATATTTTATATATTATGTATAACATAATATATATAACATGTGCAAAAGTTGGAACTTAAATTAGAGAAAAATCGGGTAATCGATAAATATCGAAAATTCGGTTTTCTACGCACATAACATGGAACGTTTTTCTTGAACATCATGTGACACGTATCTAGACTCTTTCTACATATGATATACATCTTAAAGTGTTCTAGAAAATTAAATTAAGGGCTGATTGGAATATTACATGTGTGTATTATTAAATGTGCACTATTTTACAAAGTTAGCAAAAATGAAATTCATCACATGCATATACATGTATACACGCCCCTACAGCTGATTTGAAGCATATGTAGAGCCTTGTTGGCATATTGATTGGTCAAGGATCAATCATACAATGTTGATAAATCAAAGAGAGAAGCTACAAAAGGTAAGTATTCAACATATACCTCTCTTATGTCACATGCTGAAAATTTCAGCATATTACACATATGGTGGCCGATTTTTTTGACATAAAGGGTGACATATTTTGTCATCTTCTATTAAAGGATTGATTGAAGATGTTATGGAAATGATTTGAATATTATGTAAGGTAATCAAGTGTGATATTCTACATATCACACATGGTGAAATTTTTCAGCATGTGTGAAGTTATGGTGGCCGAATGTGATGGCTATAGTATGTCCAAATTCATTTCTCAATTGATAGCAAGACTTACCATGTATTATTGATTCATTTTTATGATAAAAATTCAAAGAAAAATGGTAATGATTTAGACTTTATTCCCTTGATGCACATGCTGAAAATTCAGCATGGCAAGACACCTTAATGGCCGATTTTCTCAATGGATATGGAAGAATTTTATTGTCTTGCAATTTATGGTGTATCTCTTGACTTATGGTATGATTTTATGATTGATATTGGCACATGTTTAAAGTGTTAATCTCAGATTTTTTCCATGTCATCTTGATGACAACATTGAGCCAATAAAGAGGTGTCAAGTAAGCGAAGACTAAATGATGATCCAATAGAATGATGCCAAGCAAGCAAGGCTTGTCACAATGATGTCTTACACTCTCTCAAGGACTTAAAAGATAATTTTCAAGAGGGGGAGGCTACACCAAGGGGACGGCCTGCACATTAAAATGTAGAGAAGAAGAGCAAAACAAGAACAAGAACAAGAGTTGCAAGTTCAAGGATCAAAAGTGTTCTAGCCTTCTTCTTCTACATTATCTTTCTTTCTTTCTTCTTGAAAGCCTATTGTATTCATATCTTTCTATCCTTGAATAGGCTTGTAATAGACCACCACATACTCTTTATCTTTGTAAAAGATTGATCAAGGTGTGATCAATCTTCATTCTTGCGAGGTGGTGGTGTTCGTGACAATTGTATTCACGTACAAGGTTTGTAAAGGGTTGGAGTTGGTGTGTAACTCCATCAACCCTGTGGTAAGGTGTTTTTGAGTTGTGTGATTAGTGTGAACCAAGGAAGGTGTTCCTTGAAGACTAGAGTAGGTTGTTGATAACCGAACCAGTATAAAATTCTTGGTGTCATTTACTTTCAGCACTGATTTTCTGTTTCAGCACTGTTTACTGTTTTTAATCACGTTCGTAAAAATAGTAAACGAATTTCAAAAATCACGAAATTTTCAGAAAATATAACCACACGTTCTAGGGTTCTTTTGGCGCAAGTTTCAACCCTTTTGGACAAGCATAAGTCATTAAAAAGTCCAAAGTTCTGAGACTAGTGCAGTCTGATTTTCAGGCTTGCAAAGGTTGAGACTTTGATCGTATTTGACTAACTTTCCAAAAGAATTTTTCAAAACTGTTTCAACCCATTTAAATATAACATATAAGGGTTTAGTGGTTAAATTTTCAGATCATTTGGAGTTGTGTACAAATAGGAATTAATTTTTCAAATCAGTGTATCGTTTCTGGCAGATTTGCACAATCTGACAACCAACGAATTTTCAAGGGGTTAGAGGTTGAATTTTAATCTGAAATTTTTAGGAGACACTCATAACATCTGAGTCTAAGTTCTCTCCAAATTTCAGAATTTTTGAAGACCTGAAACCTAGTTTTCAAAACGTTTTAAAACTGGTCCTGAAAACAGAAACTGTTTTCAGAAGTTGGGTTTTTGGTTCAAAACAATTTTAAAAACCAAATTTTCCGCACCCACTATTCAACCCCCCTTCTAGTGGTGCCTTGCAGATTCTACAATTGGTATCAGAGCGCAGGAACACTCACAACAAAAGGATCCAACGATCTTAGTGAGATGGCAACCACTAGCCATGAAACCGAGGAAAAAGGTATGTCAAGCCAAATGCCTCCACTATTCTAAAATGAGGTAAATTCTGATTCTGACTCGGATTCTGAACTATCTTATGATGATTTATATGTTGAATATCTTGAATTACATAAGTTTGTTAGAACTCTTGCAAAACAAAAGAAACGGTTAATTGAAGATAAGAAATTGTTAGAATCTTCTAACAAAGATCTTATGTCTCAATTAAACGATTCAAAAGAAGAGTCGTCATGCATTATAAATTCATTAAAGTCTGAGATTTCATCATTGACATCCGAGAACACTGAATTGAAATCTGAGATTTCAAACTTGAAATCAAGGAATGCGGATGTAGAGAAAAAGGTGAAACAATTTGACACGAGAACAAACATGCTAGATCATATCATTTCTTCTCAAAAGCATGATAGTGACGAAACCGGACTAGGATACGTTTAGAAAAGTAAGCCACAAAATAAACCAACCAAATTCATCCCATCTAAGAAAATAGATGCATCAAAGACATATGTGGCATCTAAGAAGACGCATAGACCTTCTCTTATGACATCTCAATGTGCTTCTTCTTCACATCATGCAAAATATAATTATGTGCCATATAGGTATGAGAAGAAACAAGTGATGCATACGCGACACTCATATCACAAAAATGCATCTAGATCACGTCCCGTACATGCAAAACGAAATGCTTATCAGAAACCATACTACATGCATGATGGGATTCTTGGCCAAAGGCCAAACGCATTTGTCCCTAACATATATTATGTTGCCTTCTCATCACCTTTCTCACCTTTTGGAAGACCTAGAAAGGTCACCCAAATGTGGGTACAAAAAGGGACATTTTCAAAGGGTTGAATCAATGACCCTTACGAACGCACGTAGATGAAATGCATAATTTTTTTTCAGGCATCTTTTGATTTACTTTTCAAAATAAAGGGGGAGAAAAAGCATGATTTAAGGGGGAGAGAGAAAGACTAATTGCATAAATTAAGGGGGAGAGAGAAAGACTTTTATGCATAATTGAAGGGGGAGCGATAGGATTTAAATCATGTGCATAAGTTATTTTGAAAATCATCAAAAGGGGGAGATTGTAGAGAAAAAGGGGTTTGAGTGATTTTCAAATGCATGATTTAAATGTGCACAAAAACGAGCATAAGATATAAACGTGCATAAGTGTACATGTGTGCATGATAACTTGCCATTACTTGCCTTATTTAGCTTATATATTATGTTTCCGTACTAACGAGCCATGAAGCATTAAAGCTTACATCATATGGCGAACATTTGTTGAGTTTATACTATTTTCAGGTGCCACCATTAATGAACTAAAGTAGTTCATTAAGTGAAGTACTTAGTTTAATAAACTAAGTAGTTCATTAAAGGAAGATTCATTTGAAAAAGGCACAAAGGCAACAAGGCCAAGGAAGGAAAGTTCTCTCCTCCTCCCCATCTTATTAAACACGCCATTTATATATATATATACACTATATATTTTCAGATTTTTTAAATAAAGGCACATACACATGTGTTCCAACGTACTACCGACACGTTATATATCTTACGTACGTACGTTAACGTCACACAACTATACTTAACTCATGTTTATGAGTAGATTCAGGTCTTAAATCATATGATATAAGTTATGGTGATGACAAATTAAATATGACACGATAAAAGGTTCTAAACCGAAATTTGTCGTATCGGGCGAATACCGAAACTTCGCCAACGTGTCACGTACTTGCCATAAATAAATGGCCAGCCCATATACATCAACAATTGATGAAAATTTCGTGCTACACATGGTATGATCAGCCAAAAATACTTTCCATGTTGGCACACACAAATCACCCCACATTTAGGCCAAAATGTGAAGATTCCAATTTTAATTTTGTCACATGTTAATGGTACCACTTTAAACCAGCCAAGTGCTGAGATTTAAAGTATATATTATATATATTATGTATAACATAATATATATAACATGTGCAAAAGTTGGAACTTAAATTAGAGAAAAATCGGGTAATCGATAAATATCGAAAATTTGGTTTTCTACGCACATAACATGGAATGTTTTTCTTGAACATCATGTGACACGTATCTAGACACTTTCTACATATGATATACATCTTAAAGTGTTCTAGAAAATTAAATTAAGGGCTGATTGAAATATTACATGTGTGTATTATTAAATGTGCACTATTTTACAAAGTTAGCAAAAATGAAATTCAGCACATGCATATACATGTATACACGCCCCTACAGCTGATTTGAAGCATATGTGGAGCCTTGTTGGCATATTGATTGGTCAAGGATCAATCATACAATGTTGATAAATCAAAGAGAGAAGCTACAAAAGGTAAGTATTCAACATATACCTCTCTTATGTCACATGCTGAAAATTTCAGCATACTACACATATGGTGGCCGATTTTTTTGACATTAAGGGTGACATATTTTGTCATCTTTTATTAAAGGATTGATTGAAGATGTTATGGAAATGATTTGAATATTATGTAAGGTAATCAAGTGTGACATTCTACATATCACACATGCTGAAATTTTTCAGCATGTGTGAAGTTATGGTGGCCGAATGTGATGGCTATAGTATGTCCAAATTCATTTCTCAATTGATAGCAAGACTTACCATGTATTGTTGATTCATTTTTATGATAAAAATTCAAAGAAAACTGTTAATGATTTAGACTTTATTCCCTTGATGCACATGCTGAAAATTCAGCATGGCAAGACACCTTAATGGCCGATTTTCT
The DNA here is from genome assembly GCA_036186865.1 of Eustoma russellianum. Taxonomy (NCBI): domain Eukaryota; kingdom Viridiplantae; phylum Streptophyta; class Magnoliopsida; order Gentianales; family Gentianaceae; genus Eustoma; species Eustoma russellianum. The sequence continues at coordinate 116,590 of AP025076.1, read as the reverse complement.
CAATGGATATGGAAGAATTTTATTGTCTTGCAATTTATGGTGTATCTCTTGACTTATGGTATGATTTTATGATTGATATTGGCACATGTTTAAAGTGTTAATCTCAGATTTTTTCCATGTCATCTTGATGACAACATTGAGCCAATAAATAGGTGCCAAGTAAGCGAAGACTAAATGATGATCCAATAGAATGATGCCAAGCAAGCAAGGCTTGTCACAATGATGTCTTACACTCTCTCAAGGACTTAAAAGATAATTTTCAAGAGGGGGAGGCTAGACCAAGGGGACGGCCTGCACATTAAAATGTAGAGAAGAAGAGCAAAACAAGAACAAGAACAAGAGTTGCAAGTTCAAGGATCAAAAGTGTTCTAGCCTTCTTCTTCTACATTCTCTTTCTTTCTTTCTTCTTGAAAGCCTATTGTATTCATATCTTTCTATCCTTGAATAGGCTTGTAATAGACCACCACATACTCTTTATCTTTGTAAAAGATTGATCAAGGTGTGATCAATCTTCATTCTTGCGAGGTGGTGGTGTTCGTGACAATTGTATTCACGTACAAGGTTTGTAAAGGGTTGGAGTTGGTGTGTAACTCCATCAACCCTGTGGTAAGGTGTTTTTGAGTTGTGTGATTAGTGTGAACCAAGGAAGGTGTTCCTTGAAGACTGGAGTAGGTTGTTGATAACCGAACCAGTATAAAATTCTTGGTGTCATTTACTTTCAACACTGATTTTCTGTTTCAACACTGTTTACTGTTTTTAATCACGTTCGTAAAACTAATAAACGAATTTCAAAAATCACGAAACTTTCAGAAAATATAACCACACGTTCTAGGGTTCTTTTGGCGCAATTTTCAACCCTTTTGGACAAGTATAAGTCATTCAAAAGTCCAAAGTTCTGAGACTAGTGCAGTCTGATTTTCAGGCTTGCAAAGGTTGAGACTTTGATCGTATTTGACTAACTTTCCAAAAGCATTTTTCAAAACTGTTTCAACCCATTTAAATACAACATATAAGGGTTTAGTGGTTAAATTTTCAGATCATTTGGAGTTGTGCACAAATAGGAATTAATTTTTCAAATCAGTGTATCGTTTCTGGCAGATTTGCACAATCTGACCACCAACGAATTTTCAAGGGGTTAGAGGTTGAATTTTAATCTGAAATTTTTAGGAGACACTCATAACATCTGAGTCTAAGTTCTCTTCAAATTTCAGAATTTTTGAAGACCTCAAAACCTAGTTTTCAAAACGTTTTAAAACTGGTCCTGAAAACAGAAACTGTTTTCAGAAGTTGGGTTTTTGGTTCAAAACAATTTTAAAAAAAAAATTTTCCGCACCCACTATTCAACCCCCCCTTCTAGTGGTGCCTTGCAAATCCTACAATACGTGCTGCTGATGCTATCGGGCTAGAACTCGAATGCGCAGAAACGATTCCTGCACCGCCTTATGAACATCTGGATATATAACTGAGCCCCGAAAGTCATCTGGACCAGCCACACTGGTGGGACTGAGATCCCACACAACCTGTTTTACCTCCTGTAGAGCTGGCATGGTCATGAAATTGGCATTATTATCTGCGGACAGGAAGTACGAAATATACTGAATAATAGACTTGTATTGAGAAGTAGATTCAGTAAAGAATAATGTACGATAATAACGTAATGCCTCCGTTTCAATGTCATGCAAAGAAATGGTTTATATATATATTTGACATGGACTAAATAGCTTTGTGTATACATATGGATATAAAGAGGTATAAAATAAAGTATTATAGAAAATGTGATTAATTATGTATAATTATATGAAATATGAAGGTATATGGAAAAGAATAGGAAATTAGGGTTTTAGCCATTTTTATTAAGTATAAGATTGATATGTTAAGAATATGTTGAGGATTCAAATTGTACAAAAAGTGGGATGTTTTGGCCGAGTAAATAAAGAAGGAAAACAAGATGGAAATTTCAAGACTTAAGATATAGATTAAGTGCATATGTAATAAATTTTAAGTACCTAATAGTATGAGGATACTTGGATATAAATATATGTTGAATGTATTAAAATAGAGGCATTGTATACACGTTTTCATTTCACGAAAAGTTTTCATATGTAATGATGTATACCGACAAGACGGTTGATTCCATCGACACATGGTTATATGATATGTATGTTTCGGAGGTCGTCATGACACCGACCGACGACGGTGGTGGTTATGGGCATATAGTATGTTATCAATAATCAGAGGCTTGCATGTCACTGGAGCCTAGGAGAGGTTGGTGTCATGGACATATATTACCCTACCGTTACAGTTACAGTTTGACCGAGTGTAACACCTTGTCGAGGACAAGGGATCTCCGCCGTATCGATGTCATCATTAGATGCCATGTACATATGATGTAACACCATGTGGACTCATCAGGATTCATAGTTGTACATGATGACTATATGGGAAATCATTCGGTATGTTGTGCAGTGTCGTTCTTATGTATGATAAGTGCTATAGCCATCATATAACATGAGATGATGTTTTATCGGACTGTGCGCAGACAGTTTTATGACATTGTCTTAAAGGTATTGAATTGCAGTAATATCGCATTACATGACTCGTACAAGGAGTTGATGCATCTCGATGATATGATCGTATTAAATGTTTTACTATATAGAGATATACATGTTACATGTTATTTATTTATTTTTACGTTATGCACTTTATTTGTTAAATTAGAGACGCGATTCATTATGCCCTTAGTTATGCAATATTATTTTCTTACCCCGTCTCCTCATGCATGATCCACATGACACATCTAGTCGGACTACTTGCTGCGCGATTACGTTTATCGCTCATACTTGCCTTATCACTATTTGTAGAGAACATGTATCACATTACAAGTTGCCGAGGATGAGTCTAGATAGATACCAATTAGACGCAGTACACCCGAGAGATTATCTTTGAAGATGTTAGTCATTTGATGATGATGCATTTAGAAAAGTTCAGGACTTAGCACATTATGATTTGTACAGAATTGTAATGTAATTTAATGCATGTCGTTTCCACTATATGTACCATGATTTTGTCGACATGCACATGTATGGTATCGACGGCTGGTACTTCTCGTATCAGAGCACGGCAGATGCATTGGGCAAGCCCAAATTTCGGGCGGGGTGCTACAGGTGGTATCAGAGCTTAGGCTCTAAATCCACAATGGACACATATAGTCACCAACGCCATGAACTTAAGAAGTGATCTTAGAATTTAAGAAATGATCGTAGATGTAAGCAATGACGCTACGGTTGTGCATCAAGATAGATATTTTAAAGACGTTTCCCAGCCACCTTCATATTCAGGGAGGGCAATATGAGTTCTATCCTACAGTTGAATATGAGGAGGTTCCCCTATATTGTTCTGATTGTCATACTTTGGGACATGATCTAAAAAAAGTGCGCAACAGAATTCTATATCAGCTCCTGAGGCTATTCGGCCAGAGATCCAGCCACGTCGAGTGGATAATAAGAAAATATGGACATCGAAGAAGACGTGCAACAATAGGCTGAGTATTCGCATTTTGTCCAGAACAGATAGCATGTCGTTGAATAAAGAAGATAATTTCGTTTCACCAGCTGATGCTTCAGAGAAACTTCCCACTCCACCAGTTATGCAAACTGAAGATCAGGAAAAGGTTTATTCCGCAGATGAAGGCGCCCCACTGCATGTGACACAGTGCATGTCCCCTCAACCCATGCATATGACAGATGTTACTATCCCTCATACCCACGATCTAAAGCACTTAGGTATCTCGCGGGATGAAGCAGAGTAATATGAAATGGTGTGCTTGTGGCCAACATATCTGATTCAAAACTTGCTTCAGTGACTCGAGCCGATAGATACCATGATCTTACGCATGAAGAGTCACTAATGGTGTTAAAGATATAGTTGAAGATAAAAAGAAGAAAGGGGCTATGTTATAATTTGTCTTGGCACGGTCATGGCTTGGATGGCATGGTAAGGATGGTGCGTGAGTCCCGGCACGCATAGGCACGGTTGGTATACAGTGGTGCATATAGGCTTGGCGTGCTTGGGATAATTAGCGTGGTTGGCACGATATCACGTTTGGCACGGTGGCACGCTTGGCACGGTGGCACGCTTGGCATGGTGGCACGCTGGTTACATGTAAGATTTGGCACAGGTGTTGCATGCTGATATATCTGGTAGCTCTTCTGCGTGTGCCTCGGTTTCAATACTAGACGGAGTCTTCTCCCACAAGCTAGCTTATGTTTCTAGATTGTTCCATAGATTAGTATAAATACGTATGTTGTTTGTAGCACAAAAACTGAATGAACATTACAAAAATTCAGTTTACACTTCTCCTTCTTCTTCCTCGAGCTGAGGCTGTTAATTTTGGCGCCATAATGCATTTTTGTTCTCTTCTTGGAATTGCTCTTATACATTGATGTATTTGATCGTTAGTTTTTTGAATTCCACACGAATTTTGACATGGTATCAGAGCCATGACATTTCGCTATTGATTCCTTGATTGATCTTCATCGAATTCTACATCACCTCATTCTTTCTTTTCGTAAATCATTTTAACTGAAGTGTGAATATGGCGAATGCAAGTGCTGCTTCATCTAGCTCTCGAAGTAATCATGTGAACAATGAGAATCCAACAAGTAGTCTGTACTACTTGCATCCGAATGACAGTCCAGCAATTGTTCTGGTTCAACCTCCACTCAATCCACACAATTTTCACTCGTGGAGCAGGACATTTCAAATGGCGTTGTTAGTAAAGAACAAGAGCTGTTTCATTGATGGATCTATGACCAAGCCTGCGCAGAATGATCCTCAATTTCAGCAATGGAGGCAGGTAAGCACCATGATCCAGTCTTGGATCATGAACTGCGTTTCTCCTTCAATTGCACAAAGTATAATGTGGTATGATAATGCGTTAGATGTATGGAACGATCTAGTTATGAGGTATGGAAGTGGTGATCCATTCAGATTGTCAGATTTACTCTGTGAATTTTATGCGGTAAAGCAGGATAACCTCAGCGTAAATGATTATTTTACGAAACTGAAAGTATTATGGGAAGAACTGGCCTCCTTAAGATCCATACCGAAGTGTGATTGCCTTCGATGTGTGTGTGACATAACTAAGAAGATAAATCAATTCATTGAAAGTGATTATGTTATAAAATTTGTTAAAGGACTAAATGATGAGTTTGATCCGGTGAGGTCACAAGTATTTGTGATGACTCCGTTGCCGGATATTAAAACTGTGTTTGCAATGGCATTGAAGTTTGAGAGAAAAATCACCAGTAATGGTGCATCAGCTGGTTTTAGCAATGCACCTACGGCTTTGGCTGCGAACTGTGATGATCAGGAAGGTTTTGTGGCAAATGCGTATGCCAATAAGAAGCAAGGGCAGTCATACAGAAGAGGAAATGGAAGGTTTTATCAAGAAGGAAATAAGCGATTGCAGTGCAATCATTGTGGTATGATTGGACATACAAGTGACAGATGCTATAGGAAACACGGTTTTCCCCCCGGATTCAAGTTTAAAAACCAAGTTAATGCGGCTGAAGTGGTTGAAGAAAGTTATCAGAACTGTGATACTGAGTTGCCTGCGTCTGTTTCATTCCCCCTGTCTACTCAGTCTCTTACTCAGAAACAGTTTAATAAACTTCTGAAATTGTTGGATATTGATGATGTTGTTTCAGGAAGCAATGGAAACAAGGAGGTGCAAGGAGCAGTTATGACTGCACAAACTGGTACATCCACAGGTAAGCAATCTGTTAGTACTGAGAGTGTGTGGATATTGGATTCAGGAGCCACTGATCACATTTCATGCTCCTTGTCACTGTTCCAGTCTTATAATCCTGTTGATCATGTCTCTATTAAACTTCCTAACAATATCACAGTTGAATCCACTCACAAAGGAGTTATTGTTTTGCATAGTGGTCTGGTTTTGAAGGATGTGTTGTACGTTCCTTTATTTTCTTTCAATCTTGTTTCCCTCAGCAAGCTTACTGACTCTCCACATTTGCTTGTTTCATTTCATGACTCTGGTTGTTTGATTCAGGATCAGTTGTCCAGGAGGATGATTGGTTCAGCTAGGAAGCATCATGGACTTTATTACATACATGATTCCAGTATAGCTTTGCAGTGTGAAGTGTCCAGTACATGTTTTTTTCCTTCTGCTTTGTCTTCTACTAGTCTTGACTCTGATGCATATCTTTGGCATGCCAGACTTGGGCATGCCTCATCAGCTAGAATACAAGAGTTGCATAGGCAGTATCTAGACATACCTTCTTTTAGTCAAAATAATGTTTGTACAGTGTGTCCTTTGGCTAAACTCAAAAGGTCACCGTTTCCTAATTCTGTTACGGTTTCTAAGCTTCCTTTTGATGTCATTCATGTTGATATTTGGGGACCTTGTAGGCACCCTACAATGTACAATCAAAGGTACTTTCTGACTCTAGTTGATGATTGTTCGAGGTATACTTGGATATATCTCCTTAAAGCAAAGTCTGAGGTTAGGCAAATTTTGCAGAGTTTCTTTCATTATGTGTTTACTCAGTTTGGTGTTCATATCAAGGTTGTTAGGAGTGATAATGGACTTGAGTTCAAAATGTCTGAGTTCTATATGCAGCATGGGGTGGTTCATCAGACAACCTGTAACTATACTCCCCAGCAGAATGGGGTGGTTGAAAGAAAGCACCAGCACCTGTTGGTTGTGGCTAGAGCCCTTAGGTTTCATGCTTCACTGCCTATTGAGTATTAGGGGTTCTGCCTTCAGCATGCCACCTATTTGATAAACTTGATGCCTTCACCTATACTTCAGAATAAGACTCCCTATGAGATTTTACATCAAATTCAGTCTGTCTATACTCATCTTAGGGTGTTTGGGTGTCTAGTGTTTGCTTGTGACACCACTCCTCATAAGGCAAAATTTGAACCCAGGTCTGTACCTTGTGTTTTTCTTGGATTTCCTATGTATACAAAGGGGTATATCCTCCAAAGATTGGAAGACAAGTCTGTCATTGTGTCAAGAGACGTTCTGTTTCATGAGAATTCCTTTCCATTCTCCAATGTGTCTTCTATGCCAGCAATGTCAGCCCTAGTGCCTCATGCTATGGGGGATGTTCCTTTGACATCCTGTTCACCTCCAGCTCAGCTGCATCCCTTACATGAATTGTCATCATGTCCTGATATTCATCATTCGAATGATGCTGTGTCTCCCTCAAGGTCACCTTTACCTTCAGCGTCATCTTCTCCTACTTCTCAGACATCAGGATCCCCCTCAAATGATCAGATACCTGTGACTCAGCTGGAAGTTCATTTGCCTCCAGTATCAGGCTCTGATCACAGATGTGCTAGACCAAGGCATGCACCATCCTACTTACAGGATTACTATTGCAATCTTAGTCAATCCTCTGACACTGTTGAATCCCTTGCCTCAGTGCCATATCCCATACAAGCTTATCATTCACTTGAGGCTCTGGCTCCTGAATACAGATCATATATCCTTAATATCAGTACTGAACAAGAACCTGTGACGTATCAGCAGGCTGCTGGATCAGCAGCTTGGCAACAAGCTATGCAGATGGAATTAGCTGCCTTAGAGGCTACACATACATGGGATATTGTTCCCTTGCCACTGGGTAAGCAGCCTATTGGGTGTAAGTGGGTGTACAAGGTCAAACGCAAGGCAGATGGCTCCATTGAGAGATACAAAGCCAGGCTTGTGGCTAAGGGGTACACCCAGCAACCAGGTATAGATTATGTTGATACTTTTTCCCCTGTGTGGCCAAAATGACTTATGTGCGTCTACTTTTGGCTTTGGCATCTGTGAATCATTGGCATGTGCATCAATTAGATATCAATAATGCCTTTCTTCATGGTGATCTATATTAGGAGATTTATATGGAGTTACCTCAAGGTGTTCAGTCATCAATTCCTAATGCAGTTTGCAAGCTTCAGAAATCTCTTTATGGGCTTAAACAAGCCAGTAGACAATGGAATGAAAAGCTTACTTTGTATTTGTTTTCTCAGGGATATAAGCAATCTAGAAATGATTACACTCTGTTCACTAAAAGAACTTCAGACTCTTTTATAGCTTTACTCATTTATGTTGATGACATTATTGTAGCTAGTGACTCTTTGTCTCATATTCAGCATCTGAAGGAACATTTACATTCTACGTTTCAAATCAAAGATTTAGGTGTTCTCAGATACTTTTTGGGGCTTGAGGTGGCAAGGTCTCAGGGGGGGATTATGATTTGCCAGAGAAAATATGCATTGGAATTATTAGAGGAGACAGGTTTTTTGGCAGCCAAACCTGTTCTAACACCTATGGAACAAAATTTGAAACTGGAGCACAATGATGCACCTTTATTTTTAGATGTGTCTTGTTACAGGAGGATTATTGGCAAGTTACTGTATCTTACCATTACAAGGCCTGATATTTCATATGCTGTTCAACAGTTAAGCCAGTTTTTAGATTGTCCCACAGAAATGCATATGAAGGCAGTTCATAGGTTGCTTAGGTATTTGAAAGGTAATCCTGGTCAGGGACTGTTGTTTCCCAGCACAGGTTCGAAATTGCTTAAGGCATATTCAGACTCAGACTGGGCTGGTTGCACTGAAACCAGAAGATCTGTTACAGGATATTGTGTGTTTTTTGGTGATGCTCTGGTATCTTGGAAAGCAAAGAAGCAGACTACAGTATCTAGATCCTCTTCAGAGGCTGAGTACAGGTCACTTGCTGCAGCTACTTGTGAAGTACAGTGGTTGCTATATCTGTTAAAAGACCTGGGGGTAGAGCAGAAAGAACCTGTGGAGCTGTTCTGTGATAATAAGAGTGCCATATACATAGTGGAAAATCCGGTGTTTCATGAAAGGACAAAGCATATAGAAGTGGATTGTCATGTGGTTAGAGACAAATATCAAGAAGGAGTGATTAAGCCAATGCCAGTAAAGACTGAGTTTCAAGTAGCTGATTTGTTTACTAAGGCATTGAATTCACAGAGATTACAATTTCTGACTTCTGCTTTAGGGATCTGCAATATTTATAAGAAGTCAGAATTGAGGGGGGTGTTAAAGATATAGTTGAAGATAAAAAGAAGAAAGGGCATATGTTATAATTTGTCTTGGCACGGTCATGGCTTGGATGGCATGATAAGGATGGTGCGTGAGTCCCGGCACGCATAGGCACGGTTGGCATACAGTGGTGCATATAGGCTTGGCGTGCTTGGGATAATTAGCGTGGTTGGCACGATGACACGTTTGGCACGGTGGCACGCTTGGCACGGTGGCACGCTGGTTACATATAAGATTTGGCACGGGTGTTGCATGCTGATATATCTGGTAGCTCTGCTGCGTGTGCCTCGGTTTCAATACTAGACGGAGTCTTCTCCCACAAGCTAGCTTATGTTTCTAGATTGTTCCCTAGATTAGTATAAATACGTATGTTGTTTGTAGCACAAAAACAGAATGAACATTACAAAAATTCAGTTTACACTTCTCCTTCTTCTTTCTCGAGCTGAGGCTGTTAATTTTGGCGCCATAATACGTTTTTGTTCTCTTCTTGGAATTGCTCTTATACATTGATGTATTTGATCGTTAGTTTTTTGAATTCCACACGAATTTTGACAAATGGATGATTGTATTGCTGTGGAAATTCGCTCTCATATATGTTTCATGGTTCAAGAGGAATGGAAGAGGGACATGAGAGCTGCAGCCATAGATATTTCACGGCGTCTACCAGAGGATGTTTGTGATTCTGATGATGTGACGTTAGACCATACACATGACGAAGCAGATCCTTTGTGGCATACTTGCAAGCCACGGAGGCCAAAACACGAAATGCCAGCACCGCCACCGACATCCATGATAACTCGCTCCAGCAGTAGGGCTTCTTCAAGCTCAATCCCAACAGCATCTCAATGAATTGCATGTTCTGGAATCTTGGGGGTTTGCATACCTCTATCGTTCGACTCAAGCGCTTAACCTGTAAGCATCATCTCAAACTTTTAGTCATTATTGAACCTAAACATCATGTTACTCATTTGGTTCGTACTCAGTTGAGCTTATCCTTCACCAATTCATTGCCAACATGTCGTGAGAAGTTGTGGGTGTTATGGAAAGATTTGGCGTTATGTTTGATTGATGTGCAACATGGTGAACAAGCCTCCCATTTTCGTTTTAATATTGTTGATGCAGTACAAACAATTTCTATTAGTCCAGCATATGGCCTGTATACGGTTACGGATCATCGTCGAATGTGGCTAGAAATGCAGACCATCCGTAGTCAGGCAGTAGCTTTATGGTTAGTAGGTGGGGCCTTCAATACATACTTGACTGTTGATGAGCACCACGGGTCTTCTATGCTTCATTTGCCATCTCGTGAAGAATTTTCCGACTGTGTACACAGCTGTGCTTTTGTTGATTTGCCCTACGAGGGCACTCCCTACACATGGATGGGGGTAGAGGCCTTGGTATTGTCAAACGCGGGCTTGACCGCTTGTTATGTTCAGAGGATTTCCATAATCAATATATCAATTTGAAGGTACGCCATTTATCAAGGGTTATGTCTGATCATGTTACACTTCTCCTCTCCTATGTGCGTCAACTCCATACCGGCCCGAAGTCCTTCAATTTCCTAAATATATGGGCAGGTCATGAGAATTTCCGGCCTTTTGTCCAAGCTAAATGGAGCACATATCCTATGATTTGAGGAATGCGAGGCATATACGATAAGCTGCAACATCTTAAAAAAGATCTTCAGCATTGGAATGTCCATATTTTCGGCAATGTCTTTGACAAGTTGGCCATGGCTGAAATTAATTTCAATTGCATGGAGGCTGAGTATGAGCGAATACCAACTCTGGAGAACAAAATCTTTATCATACGGCTCAAGCGGAGTATAATCGTGCTGCAAAGGTTGGAATATGTTTCTGGGAATAGAAAGCACGAGTGAAATGATTAAAAGTGGTGATGCAAACATGAGCTACTTTCATAATGTGGTCCGCGATTGGAGGCAACTGTCAAAATTGATGCAACAAACGAGAACAAAAATCAAGAGCACAAAAGAAGAACTGAATAACTGCAACTTTATTGAGAGAAAAATATGCAATTGATCCCAATTTTTGGCTCACCATCAATCGGGTAAAGAAGAAACTGCCATACCCGTTTTATACAAATCACGAAGGAGGGAAAAATCAAAAGGCTAAAATGACTATTATACCCTTACTTAAACTATTACAACCGTCAGCTCACAAGGGCAATACGGTCATTTCAACACGTTTAAAAACTCCCGCGGGGAGTCTTCTTCTCCAGCTCTCCCTTTGAACTTGAGGCTGCTTCGCACCTCAGCTCACTCACAACCCACGTGACCTTGGCAGCCAAGCTTCCTACACACGCAACTGCCAGCTCACCAGCTTCACCATCCTAGCCTTCAATTCCTCAGTTAATCCAACGGTTCCCTTTGTTTCAATGCTACTCCAACTTGGATTGTGCTTCTCTACTTACCTCCATCTCAGATGCAACTTCAACACCCCCCCTCAGACCTGACGCCTTAAACAAGTTGCACACACCCATACTAGAAGTGAGGCTCTGAAGTGTTGCTAAATCAAGCGCTTTCGTAAATACATCTGCCAACTGATGTTCTGTCTTGATTGGCATAGGAATGATCACACCTTGTTGAAATTTGTCCCTCACCACATGGCAATCTATTTCTATATGCTTTGTTCTTTCATGAAATACAGGATTTTCAACTATATAGATTGCACTTTTGTTGTCACAAAATAACTCAACAGGTTCGGAATGACGTACACCCAAATCATCTAACAAATACAGAAGCCACTGCACCTCACAAGTTGCCAACGCTAAGGCTCTGTATTCGGCTTCAGACGAAGATCTGGATACTGTGCTCTGCTTTTTGGCCTTCCACGATATCAATGAATCACCAAGGAACATACAGTACCCCGTAACTGATCTCCTAGACTCCACACAGCCTGCCCAATCAGAATCAACATAGCCTTTTAACTCCAGTTTCCCTCTGCTAGGATAGAAAAGCCCCTGTCCTGCTGTACCTTTAAGGAACCTGAGCAACCTATGAGTTGCTTTCAGATGTAATTCAGTTGGTGCATCAAGATACTGGCTCAATTGTTGTACTGCAAATGAAATATCAGGCCTGGTTATTGTAAGATACAACAATTTGCCTATTAACCTCCTATAGTTGGACACATCTGATATAAGTGTGGAATCCTTATGTGCCAACTTCACATTTTGCTCCATTGGGCTCTTAGCTGGTTTGGCACCCAAAAAACCCGCTTGTTCCACAAGCTTCAAGGCATATTTCCTTTGACAGATCATAAGCCCCCCCTGGGACCTTGCCACCTCAATGCCTAGGAAGTATTTCAAGGGACCTAAGTCCTTGATCTGGAAGGCTCGATGTAAAGATTGTTTCAACTGAGTGATCAAGGAAATGGAGTTGCTAGCCACTATAATGTCATCAACGTAAACTAGAAGAACCAAGAAAGCATCTGATGTCCTTTGGGTAAACATGGTGTGATCATGTTTGGATTGGATACAACCCTGGCTAAGTAAAAACTGCGTAAGCTTGATGTTCCATTCCCGACTAGCCTGCTTTAAGCCATAAAGGGATTTGTGCAGCTTGCATACTGTGTTTGGTGCAGGTGTAGGAACTCCATCAGGCAGAGACATGTAAATCTCTTGAGTAAGCTCACCATGTAAGAATGCATTGTTGACGTCCATCTGATGTATATGCCAATTACGTATAGAAGCCACGGCCAAAAGTAACCTCACAGTGGTGAGTTTGGCTACAGGTGAGAACGTATCCGTATAATCAATTCCCAGTCGCTGGGTGTACCCTTTGGCCACAAGACGGGCTTTATACCTCTCAACACGGCCATCTGGTCTATACTTAACCTTATAGACCCATCTACACCCAATTGGTGTCTTCCCAGCAAGTAAGGGAACCAGGGACCAGGTATGGTTGGCCTCAAGTGCAGCCAATCCAGCTGCATTGCCTTCTGCCAATGAGCAATGTTGGCTGCCTCTTGGTATGATCTTGGTTCCTGTTGCACACTAATATTGAGAGCATATGATTTATAGTTAGGTGCTAATGAGTCATAAGACAGATAGTTTTCAATAGGATATGGAGTGGAGTGGCTTTATGAGAGATCAGAAGATGAGGAAGCACCAGTAAGGAGATTACAATACTACTCTTGCAGGTATCTAGGTGGATGTCTGGTACGCTTTGATTTGGATGAGCCAGAAGCATCAAGGAAAATGGGAGGCAGATGCACTTCAAGACCAGTGCAGGGCTGATGAGTCACAGGAGACACCTCCATGGCAGGAACAACGGAGGATGATTCTGAAGGGGGTGAAGTCTCAGATGAATTAGGACTAGGCATGGGATTGGAAGGAGAGGTGAAGGGTGTTGGGACAGAATCAGAATGTGGTGACTCAGAAGTGCAGGAAGGAAAAGAAGCTTGGACTGCTGTAGGCAAGGGTGGCTCAGAAATGTAGGAAGGAAAAGAAGCTTGGATTGCTGTAGGCAAGGGTGCACTGGACAAAGAAGAAGTGGATGACTGGAAAGGGAAGACAAACTCATGAAACTGTACATCCCTTGAGACAAAGACATCCTTAGTCGATAGGTTGAGAAGAGTGAAGCCTTTGGTATGATAAGGTAGGCCCAGGTATACACATGGCACGCTTCTTGGGTCAAATTTGGTTTTGTGAGGAGACATGTTGCCAGCAAAAGCCAAGCAACCAAAAATTTTTAAGTTTTGATAGGATGGGGCTATATTGTACAGGCACTGATAGGGTGTTTGTTGTTTAAGAAGTAGAGTGGGAATGATGTTTATAAGATGAACAGCATGCTGAACACAATATCCCCAGTATGGTATGGGTATGTTAGCTTGAAATCGCAGTGCCCGTGCCACATTGAGTATATGCTGGTGTTTTCTCTCTACCACTCCATTTTGTTGTGGAGTATATACACATGACGTATGGTGGATAATGCCTTTAGCCATAAAGAATTGGTCCATTTTAAATTCAAGGCCATTATCTGTTCTCACGCACTTGATGTTTTTGGAGAATTGTGTGTTGACATAGTGCCAAAAGCTCTCAATGACACGTCTAGCTTCTGACTTTTGTTTCAACAGATACACCCAAGTATATCTTGTGTGATCATCAACGATGGTTAAGAAGTAACGATGACTATGTATAGTAGGGTGTTTGTATGGACCCCAAATATCAACGTGTATAAGATCAAAGGGGGATTTGGAAACAGACACAGAAACAGGAAAGCTATTTTTCTTCAATTTTGCCAAAGGGCATATTGTACAGCTGTGAGCATCATTACAGTCATAAACTGAATCATCTACTTTGCAAATTTCCTTTATTCGAAAGTGAGAGGGGTGTCCTAATCTATAATGCCACAGCATAGAAGGATCAATAGTTTGAATTGTGGATGACAGACAACTAACTGAAGAAGAGATTTGACTGGACTGTCTGTGAATTCCACTGAGGTAAAACAACCCATTGTGCTGCTCAGCTGAACCAATCATCTTCAGGGATGTACGTTCCTGAATGATACAATATTTTCCCAAGAATTGAATAAGAACCGAAGGAATAGACAACAACTTACTGAGAGACAAAAGATTATAAGCAAAAGAAGGAACAAAGAGGACATTATGAATAACTAAATGAGGATTGACAACCACGGTTCCTATGTGCGTGGCTGCAACTGAGGAATTGTTGGGCAATCTGATAGAAACATGCTCAATAGAATGATAAGACTGGAAGAGTTTAAGGCTGCAGGCTATATGATCAGTAGCACCTGAATCTATAATCCAAATGTTCAAATTATTAGAGTGACTCTCACCTTGATCATTACCTGAGAGTGTAGACATCACGGCTCCTTGACTTCCAGCTATCTGACCTTGAACAGGAACCTTCTTGCCTTCATCATTAACAGCAAGCAAAGCTAACAGCCTTTGAGTCTGCTCTGGTGTGAGCAAGGGAGCCTGGTACATCCCACTTCCCTGCTCCATCTGTGATGCCTGACCATCACTGCTCACTACCTCAGACATATTCACTTGATTCCTCGTCTTGAATCCAGGAGGAAAACCATGCTTACGATAACACCTCTGCTCAACATGTCCAATCATGCCACAATGTGTGCACTGCGGTCTTTTTCCACCATCTGGAAAGAACCTTCCATTTTCTCTCCTGTAACCAGTATTTCGTCATCTACCTGTATACGAATTTACTGCTGCAACCATACTATTTTCAGTAATGTCCTCAACCATAAGAGCAGTTGGATTGTTATTAATAGAGTTCTGCACACTCATTCCCGTTAACTTTCTCTCGTA
The DNA here is from genome assembly GCA_036186865.1 of Eustoma russellianum. Classification (NCBI taxonomy): domain Eukaryota; kingdom Viridiplantae; phylum Streptophyta; class Magnoliopsida; order Gentianales; family Gentianaceae; genus Eustoma; species Eustoma russellianum. Next base: position 101,195 of record AP025076.1, on the reverse strand, counting down.
TTTCAAAGCCATTGCAAACACCTCATCAATCTTCGGCAATGGTGACATTACAAATACTTGAGATTTAACCGGTTCAAACTCTTCGTTTAAGCCTTTCAGGAACTTAATGATATAATCCGTTTCAACAAACTCACGCAATTCAACTCCAATGTTACATGTACAACCACGACAAGCACACATAGGAAGAGGTCTTAACACCATCATCTCTTCCCATAGAACTTTCACCTTGGTGAAATAGTCATTCACCGAATCACTCTCTTGTTTGACAGAATAAAAATTCTCAAGGAGATCTGATAATCTAAAAGCATCACCTGTGCCATACCTGCGTTTCAAGTCGTTCCAGACTTCCTGCGCACTATCATACCACATTACGCTCTGAGCAATCGAAGGCATCACACTGTTCATGATCCACGAGTGTACCATCGAATTAACCTGCCTCCACGCACCATACTGCGAATCAGTCACATCTGGTTGTGAAATTGTGCCGTCACTAAAGCCTATTTTATTTTTAACAAGAAGTGCCATCTGGAACATCCTACTCCACGAATGAAAATTATGTGGATTCAATGGAGGCTGAGCAAGGATAATCGCCGGACTATCACTAGGATGAAGGTAATATGGATTGCTGGTGGTGTTTTCAACTGGTTGTGAACCACCGGACTTTTGGCTACCAGAAGTTGAAGCCATGACTGAAGAAAAGGCTGGACTGAATTCAAATGATATGAATCAAGGATCAAAGGAAAAACCAAACACAGTATGCAACTCAGCAGCGAAATAGTTCTCTGATACCATGTCAAAATTGATGCAACAAACGAGAACAAAAATCAAGAGCACAAAAGAAGAACTGAATAACTGCAACTTTATTGAGAGAAAAATATGCAATTGATCCCAATTTTTGGCTCACCATCAATCGGGTAAAGAAGAAACTGCCATACCCGTTTTATACAAATCACGAAGGAGGGAAAAATCAAAAGGCTAAAATGACTATTATACCCTTACTTAAACTATTACAACCGTCAGCTCACAAGGTCAATACGGTCATTTCAACACGTTTAAAAACTCCCGCGGGGAGTCTTCTTCTCCAGCTCTCCCTTTGAACTTGAGGCTGCTTCGCACCTCAGCTCACTCACAACCCACGTGACCTTGGCAGCCAAGCTTCCTACACACGCAACTGCCAGCTCACCAGCTTCACCATCCTAGCCTTCAATTCCTCAGTTAATCCAACGGTTCCCTTTGTTTCAATGCTACTCCAACTTGGATTGTGCTTCTCTACTTACCTCCATCTCAGATGCAACTTCAACAGCAACGGCAGTTTATTAGCCGAATTCAAACAACCACAGGCGATGTTTGCCATACTGAGGATGCTATCCAGGCTGAGGCAGTGTCATTCTATACTCAATTATTTCCCACAGATAATGTCACAGCTATGGATAATATTCTTCAATACATTCCTTATTTGATTTTCAATGATATCAATAGTACTCTTACAGCTATGACAACTATGGAGGAAACAAAGGCTGTAGTTTGGGCTCTTGATCCTAATAGTGCTACAGGACTAGATGGCTACAATGGCTTCGTCTTCTGTCATTGTTGGGATATAGTCTGCCAGGATGGTTTTAAGGCGGTACTTGAATTTTTCTTGGGACTACGAACGCCTTGTGACATGGGCAGTACCCTTATCGTGCTCATTCTAAGACTCCTAGTACTTTTTCAGATTTTTGGCCCATCAGTTAATGTAACTTTCTGGCCAAGGTTAGCTCACGCATTTTGACTACTAGGTTGACTTCTATTTTGCCAAGCATTATATCTTCTGAACAGGCAGGATTTATACCAAGCAGGGACATTACTGAACATGATTTACTTGCTCACGAACTGACGCATCAATTAGATAAGAAGGTTCGTGATCACAATGTGATGATTAAATTGGACATGATGAAAGCTTTTGACAGAGTGAATTGGACTTTTCTGCGACAATTATTGATTACGATGGGATTTTCTTGACAGATTTATACAGCTTATCTTCAATTATTTAGAAGGTACATATTTATCAATTTTGATCAATGGAAAGACATGCGGTTTTTCCAAACCAACGAGAGGAGTGAAACAAGGTGATCCCCTCCCGTCCATTCTTTTTATCTTGGCTTCGGAAGCGTTTTCCAGAGGTCTTAAATTGATGATTCAGGAAGGTATAATAACCGGTTTTTCAACGGGGCGGGTGCAGCCGGTCATCTCTCATGTGGATTTTGCAGACGCTTTGTTAATCTATCTTAATGGAGCGATCTCTAATTTGATTTGATTCCGAAAATTTTTGGAGAAATATCAAGAGGCATCAGGTCAACGTGTTAATTTCAATAAGAGTCACCGTATCCCATCATTGCGAGCATCAACTGCACTTCTCAGGGGCATGGAGCATGCCCTTGGAATGACAGTTTCTTCCTTGCCCATTAAATATTTGGGGTAAATTTGTTCCATGGTTGTAGCCCTCTAATATATTTTGTCGATTTGTTAAGTTAAATCGATAAGGGACTTCAATCATGGCAGAATAGACTCTTGTCTCCAACAGGTAAGCTGATTCTAATAAAACATGTCCTCACTACAATTCCAATCCATATTATTGCCGCAGTCCATTACTTAAAGGAATTCTTCATGCCATACGACAGCGTATTTGCAACTTCTTCTGGGAAGGTAGTCAAGATGAATAGAAACATCATTGGGTAAAATGACAAAATTTATTTCCACCAACGGATGAAGGCGGTCTAGGCTTGTGTCGCCTCGATGCCTTATACTTGGCATACTCTAGTCGATTATGGTGGTCATATCATATGAAGGAGACCTTGTGGACGCAATTCACTCACTCCAAGTATGGTTGTCGAATATATTACGCCCCACGACTCACGAACACAATATCATGGAAGCGTATATGTAGTGTGCATGAATCTTGTTTATCACAGGTGAATGATACACCGGGATCCTATATCTGGAAGACGGCTGGAAGCGGCTTCTTTACTATGAAGACGGCGTATGCGTTGTATTGTCCATCGGGTGTCAAGCTTTTTCCACATAAGTTTATTTGGCATAAGCCCAATCCACTGATTATCCGCTTATTCTTGTGGCGGATGTATCATGGTGCTCTACCACTTCAAGAAAATTTGCAGCATTTTATGGCGGCCATGCCTACGCGATGTCCTTTTTGTCGTGCTTCATCTGCTGCCATTCTTCATCTTTTTCTTTATTGCGAGCACATGCGGCCTCTTTGGACTACTACGCATCCAGTCTTGATGGCCCTCAACCGCACAGTAGTGCGTTGCCTCAGTACTTGCTTTCTTGGTGGAGTTTCACTAAGGAATGCTCATTTCGCGACAGACTGCATCTTGTGGTCCTTGATATCATTCTCTGGTCGGTTTGGCGTTCTTATTCTTTACACACTTTTGGAGTGGAGAAATGGTCGTTGGGACAGTTAACTTAGTTGATCCACTGTCAAATATACTTATGGTGTAAATCACATGATGGTACCACGTATGCTGAAGCTGATCCGCTGTTGTGTTCAATGGGTTATCACCGTCGCTCTCTTCTCGTCGTCTATTCATTATTCATTGAAAATTGCCACCGTCTGGGAGTTTTAAGCTAAATGTTAATGCTACCCATGGCTCCTTTTCGGCAGATGGCGGAGCAGTCTTGCACGATTCACAAGAATCCTTTAAAGCCGCCATTGTCTTCCCTTTACTCGTATCTACGCCTTTCAATGTTGAACTCCAGGTGGTAACCATTGCCTTGATATATTTTATATAGAGATATGGTCTTATTGATGTGGAAGTTGACTCCTCTGGGGTGGTTGCCTTTGCTACCTCGAGCATAATATCTATCTTAAGCACATTCCTGCCGTTGGGGGATCATACTATTGCATATGCTCCGCGTCAAGCTAATATGCTGGCCCATTCTCTTGCTCAATATGGCCAGTTGCATCACTCTTTTTTGCAATTCCATATGTATGCAGAATTACCTTCCATGGTTACAGGCTACTTGCTTACGGATGCGTCTACACCTTATATACGTGCATGACTGGCGCTGCGCAAAGTTGCCATTTTTTACGCTTTTATTGCCTGTGTCATGTATTGACGCAGGCAATCCATTTATTTTATTTCTTCATGCTGCCATTTATTTCTCTCAGTTCCTTGCATCCACTTGATACATATATTATACTCATATCACTAGGGCGGAACATTAAGCTGCGTCGTGGCATATCTTTTTAGTCGTTGTCTGTATCTTACAATATAGGAAACTGGGGTACATTTCCGATGCCTCTTCATTATTCACTGTCCCACTACATTCAACTTCTACTGGTAATTCTAATTTATGGTGTTTTCTGCTGCATGTGTGATTGGTGCACAGCTGCACGAGTGCTTCCATGGACACTGCTATTCTATTGCCGCCTCAGCTTTGGCTCATGCATAGATTTGCAGACTGACATAACATGGACCACCCTTCGCATGAAGCGTCTCAGACCTGCTTTCGTATTTCAATTGCCTCTGTACTTTATCCATTGTCGACATTGCAAATATATAAATATGTACGCTTTTTCCTTCATCCAAGGTTTTATCCACAAGGGTGATTTTACTTGGCAAGGTTTTAATGCAGCATATCATATATGTTTGCATGTCACCTACCCTTATAGGTTGCACCAACTAGGTCCTTTGCTCTCTTTTTCGCTTGGTTTTATTCATAGGCCGCATAGTAACTTTGCATTATTGATATTCCATCTTATTTGTAATATGGTTTTCCTCTGTGACAAATGAGGGTTTTTAATAAAATGTATTTTTTTGGAAAAAAAAGTCGATGGATATTAATTTAGACAAATACTCGAGAAATAAGGAAACAATGAACGAGAATAGATTTCAAATATCGGGGTTGTAATGTAACAAAATGCAGTTAATATGTTAAGAGACTCGCGAGAAATTCAGGGATAGTAAATATTAAGTTGAGGATATACGATTAAGCGATGACAGTAAAATTTAAGTATTTGAATTCCTAACGATAAGATCGATATGACTCCCAAGTTTCAAGGACAAAACTTTTTATAAAGGGGAGGCAAATATTACAATCCGCATTTCTAGGTCATTAGAAAAGGAAATAAGATAATAGGAAATAAAATAAAAATACGATGTCGGTACAATTTTGATATAATTAAAATCTGATTCAGGGTTTAATAGAACATCGGTAGTATATATTGGGGTTAGAAACGCTCAGAAAAACAACCAAACAATAAGGTAACGGATATATCGATATACGACAAAACTAGGTAACGAACAATTTCGAACAGACGATAGAATTGAATAAATTAGTCGGTAACAGTTTAATTCATTAAGTTAAATTAAATCTAATAAGAACATGATACAATAATTTAGAACCACTTAAATAAAAGAAAAAGAAAGTAGGACATAATACATAACTTGGAAAAGAAGAAAAAGAAAAATAAATAAATATATTTTTATATATGGCGCCATTTTAAGGTAAGAAAAGGGAGAAAAAATTATGGTTAGAAAAATACCCCAACAAAATATCACGTGTACAAAATTGTGTAGAAATCAAATGATAGTATTTTGTCCTATGCTAAACACTCCCACTACTCCAAAATTTCGGCCATTGTACGATTTGGATAGAAGACAAATTTTTGTCTTCTTCAATAAATTATACATCACTTTCTTCTGCTCAAAATCTTAAAACCATCTTAAACACTTCTTACACCCTTTTCTTACACACTCAACAAATCCCCAACCACTTCTCCTAGCCCTCTTGTAACCGGCCTAATCAAAGCAAAAGGAGGAAGATATTTTGTGTTTTCCCACTACATGGAACCATTATTAATCCCACCAAAAAGCCTTCTATGTCTTACATTTTCCTACATCTTTCTTACACATTTCAATTAACCCACAACCACTCTTTTTCCCCTCCTCAATTTCGGCCAGCACAACATAAAGGAAGGAGATATTTCTTTTCCATCACCATTTCTTTACTCCATTGCCTTACAAGACAACCAATCACTTCCTACTTTCTCCCATCTTCTTCCATTAACTTTCAAGACAATGATGAAGTCTTTCTTCCCTCTCAAGAGCCTCCAAACTGTTCCCCCTCAATGAAAGAGAGAAAACCCTCTCTTTCCTTCTCATTCCACGCTTAAGACATTTTCATCTTCCTACACATCTTCTTTCCTCTTCAAGAAGAAAATAAACTCTTCCAAACTCCATTTCGCTCATCTTGGCTAAAAATTCCAAAAGAAAGGTAAAGAGAAAATTTATTTATCTCATCTCACAACACCACTTCAAGACAAGTCTTCAACATTCCTTCAATCCTAATCCTTTCAAATCTTCAACAAATCTTCCAACCCTCATTTCCTCTTGTTATGGCCAAAAGTTCAAGAAGAAAGGAACCAAGGAAAAACTTTCTTTTTCTTCTCATTTCTATCTGGCAAACTTCTCTTGTCAAGAACATTTCTCTTTCCTCTCCAAGAAAAGAAAAACAAGTCTTCCAAGTCCCCCTTTTCCTTTTTAGGCCGTGGGTTTGCAAGGCAAAAACAAGAAGTGATTTTCTTTTGTTCATCTCATACACACATCCAAAATAACGACTACAACATTCTCCTTCATTTGAAGCAAACTGGCCGAAAGTTTATGGGTGGAAAACCAAGGTGTAGAAAGGTAAGAAATTCATGCAAGATAACTTGTATTTCTTTCATTTATCCATTTCCATAAGTTGTACACTAACTCCTCAATTTTTGTCTCAAAACAGTGAGCTCCTACAAGGAAGGAGGAGAAGGTTTTCTTCAAGCCAAGTGAAAAGATATTCACTTTCATACTAAGGTAAAGTGATAAAGACAAGTACTCTTCCTAGATCCTTCATGGATTTTCAAAGATCTATATATATATTTGTTGATATAAAGTTGGATCATTCATGATATATGTTCAAGAATTTTGTATCAAGAATATGTAAAAGCTATATTCATATGTGGTGTAAAAATGATGATATATGTATCGATATATACACAACCTACATGGATAAAATGAACACATATGTGTAAATAAAATAAAATAGACACACATATGTAATATATGTATAAGTTAAGAAATAAAATGGAGATATGCTATAGAATATAAAGAGAAACATGATGGTGGCGAGTCAGGCTATCACCCACATGCAAATTCCTCATGATGATGATGCAGCTTTTTTATTTCAGCAACGCTGTAATTAGCAATTCCTTCTTGCAGTGAACAGCGTTTGCAATTTGTGATTTCAATTGTCTATATTTTTATTCTGTTTTTTCCACCCGCCGTCATGTCGACAGCACCTCCTGGATGAAACCATCCTTCGCAGAGACTGTGTCACCGAAAACATTAGCCATTCCGGCGACACCCCATCCCATTCAACGATTTAAGGGATTACCATCTATTCTTTTCACCGATGATGAGGTATCATCTTTTTCTCAACCCTATCGTTTTCTGCTTATTGGGTCCTTTTGGAACAAACGATCGAATATGAAACAAATGCATTCTTCTTTGGAACATATTGAATTCAAGCACACACCAAAACTAGGCTATCTGGGTGATCAACATATTCTCATCACCTTCAACAATGATGATGATTATCAGTGGTGTTTCTTGAATCGTGCATGGACGTTGAATGGTTTTCATATGCATGCTACTAAATGGACACCTCAGTTTGATATGAAATATGATATACCTATCGTTCCAATATGAGTTACTATTCGGGGGCTGCCCTTATTTTTGCACAACAAAGCGGCTTTATGGGATGTGGCACATATGATAGGCACATCCCTACGAATGGATTCTTCTACCATGTAGGGCATCCAACCATCAATGGTCTGCCTCTGCATTGAGATAGAGCTTTCACAGCCTCGTCCAGCTCATCTTCATATCCAAGGTGGCCAATATGAATTCTATCTATCCAGTAGTTGAATATGAACATGTTCCTCTATTTTGTTCCGAATATCGCATTCTTGGACATGATGCACACTCTTGCGGTAAGCAGGCTGCATAAAAATCAGAAACACGTATGGATAATGCAGCACCACAAGATATATCTCTACGTCGACAGGAATCTCCCCAGGCGTTGGACACCTAAAAAAGATATACAAAGGGTGTCCGTTTGCTTTCTCGCACTGAGCCTCCAACTGGTGCGAAGACCTCAGCCCCAGTGGTTGTCTAAAATATGGAGCCCCCTACATATGACAAATCAGTTATGGAGCCGCAACTGGACTGTTTACAGGTTTCACACTCTGAAGATATCATCCATTTGGGTCATTTGATTGAGGCTAATGAGGCACATGGTGAGGGCCTCCATGTTGCAAATATATGGGACTCAGAGCCTATTTCAACAGATCGCGCGCACAGATATATTGATCTTATGCTGGATTCTCAAGATAAAGATACTTTCATTGCTGAGGATATTCGTTCGGGCATCTTTTCACTGATACATAATGAATGGGTGCAGGATATGAAGGCCGCGGCATTGGACTTTACTCACCTCACCTTCCCTGTTGCACATGCCGTAGTGGATATGGTGTTCCCTCTTCTCAAGCAGTCTTTGACACCAACCCCCTATATATGCACGCAGGCATAGACGAACTCGACAGGAGCTACTCGCCCCTCCTCCTAAGTCAATGGTCACACGCTATGGTTCTAAGGATTCTTCACGCTCTCACTCCGCATCTTTGTAATTAATTGTCTATTCTGGAATGTTTGTGGTTTGCAGACATCAATGGTCCATTTAAAGCGGTTGCTTTGTAAACATCACATTCAGTTTTTGGTGAGCATAGAGCCAAATAGCCAGTTGGGAGTTTGATGCGTACACAGTTGCGGTGGCTTATTGTAGCGCCCCGCTCCCGAGCCCTAGCATCGGGAACAGTGCACCCGCCGTAGCCTACTAAGAGGACTACAAAGCGTCGTTCAAACTTCTTTGCACGTCAGAACTGACGTAGAAATTTTTTCGCGGAAACGATAATTAAAGAAATAAACATCCTAATTAAATTAAATCCATCAAAATAAAATCAAGTACAAGGGTTGACGAAACCCGCTAAGTCAAATATGAAATACTAAAATCAAAATAATAAACCTATGTGGAGGTCTATCTGACTATCCCAAGTATCAAGCTCCGGGTCAACAAGATCCCTTCTCGAGTCCAGCTCACTAGTCCCAGCTTGCGTAATCTGTCTCACCCTCGTTAATTGTATATACTCATAATCCTGCTCACCTGTGGAGGGGTGGTGGGGGGTGAGTGATGGGAGTCACTCGTAGGTTACCCGTCTCTCCCGAAAAGGGACTGTCACATACTGAGTCGGGTAAACAATTAGCACGTAAAGCAGGTAGCAGATAAATAAAGCAATAAAACATGAACATATAAATAACAAAGCAATTAAAGCATAAATAAGGAAATAACACATACCCAACCCGATCCGTATCCCAAAACGTAACGCTGAACAACTTAATAACAAGACAAATAATCACAACAATAATAAATGCAATGCGCAAGTTCATGATGCATGCACTTCTATCTCCGTGTCACACGCAGTCATTTAATATCACACAATATGCTCATTCTTTTCCATGTTATGCTATGCATGTCCCGGGTCCTATCGGATGAAGGTAACCATTATTACCAACACCCATCACACGCCTCGTCAGGCCACACGGCTCATAGGCCAAATGCAATGCTCGTACCATGAATGCGTCACACTTGCACACTTCCGTTTGTCCTATGTTGCATGCTCCGTTCTATGTTGCGTATTACCTATATTGCGTAGTTACCCTATGTTGTGTGGGGTTCATTACTGTATTTTATCTTCTACCGTTATTTTATCTTTCTAGACTTTATTTTAGGTTTCTACACTTTATTTTATTTTTCCTAGGCTTTCAAGCACTTAAATATTTTAATTAATTATTTTCTCTTTCCCTACTATTTTTATTTCTTTTATTTTAATATATTTAATGCGTTTCTAAATCTCTTATTAAATATATTAATATTATATTACTTCCTCTTTTTTTTACGTAGCTGCCAATATTTATATGTTTTTTTTATTTTTATCTTGTTTTACTTTATTTAATTAATCACTAAATCTTCTATTTTATATTTTTATTTTCTATTTATTAAATACTAAATTTCTTTTGTTTCTATAGCTGCCTATGTTTATATTGTTTTGTTTTTATACTTCAACATTCGAGTACTTTTGGTAGTTTATGTTTTAGAATTATTTGACAAAAATATTAAAATAACCGAGATACTGCAAATCAAAACATGTATATGACGTGACATAACGAAATAAGACTTACTGTACTTTGAAAATGTTGGAATTTATTTAGCAGACCATCAAGCCTACGATTTAAATCACTTGACTTAAATATTATTGAATTATAGTTGCTCTAAATCATCTGACTTAATGAATTTTATACTACAAAAAAATTTGAATCCTATGACAAATGCAATTAGTAACAGTAAAGTGTGATTTTTCATTCTAAGGTAAGGGTTTTCTTAAATCATATCGTTCTTAAGTCGGTTGACGTAACTGTTGGTTACTAAATCTTTTAGACTAACACAAAAGGTTATTACTGATGCTCCATTAATATTATTACTATTGTATTTATCATTTGAACGGAGAAACTGTAAATGGAGTATTTATTTGTTGTTGTGCTTATGATTTGAACTATAAACCCGAATAAAAAAAATTTTTTTTTTTTTGTTCGGCCTTTTCTACCCTAAATTTCCATGATGTTACAATTTAATGCCACAAGGTCTGAAACTGTTTAATGTCAGCCCATAGCCAAAATGGTTACTTGGTTTTCTCATAAAAAAAACATTACTAATGTAAAGTCTTTGTAATTATTAGCAAAAATTTAACTAAAGGATACAGTGGAAGTCATAGAGGCATACATGAATGTTTTCAAACAACCCCAAGGTAACACTGCTGCTTTTAACGTCACGTACATAATCATTGGACTCCAGCCTATTTCCGTGCTATGTAATCTATATCTAAGGCCATTCATACCATTTCCATACAAAAATATAAAGAACTCGCGATACACATATAAATAATAAACATACAGTGATAAACAAACAATCCCAATACAGAATACGAGGGAATCCAAAGCAATCCGACAGAAGGGAGGGTAACCTACCTCTTACTCGCAGAATTCTCTATACGCAGTGGTTGGATTTGATATGGGTTGGATAGCTTCTTCTCCTACCTCTCTTTCTTCCTTCTCCATGCCTCCTCACACTTGCACATTATATTTTTTTTAACTTAATGTTGTAGCTGAAGCCGTTTGGCTGCAAGAATGAGGATTGGGGGGATTTAATTAGGTAGGGGAGAGATTTGGGGAGTGGAAGAGGGAGTTATGGGATACTGGGGAGGGAATTGGGTAATGGGTAGTTAATTTAGGTTTTAAATTTGATTAATTAATAAATCCTTTTTTTTCTTTTTTTTTTTACGATTATCACACTTATACACATTCGGTTTCTACATGTCGCGACAAAATCTAGGTCTTCTGGCATGATTCTTAGTTAAGTTTGATTGATGTACAACATGGTGAACAAGCCTCTCTTTTTCGTTTCAACTTGGTTAGTACAGCCCAACTGGTCTACACTAGTCCCATTTATGGAATGCACACGATCACTGACCGCCGTCGTATGTGGTGGGAAATTCAGTCTCATAAACAACAGGTTAATTCAAGTTGGCTAGTTGGGGAGATTTTAATACCTATACGTCTGTCGATGAGCATCACGGATCATCTATGCCACATTTGACATCTTTGGAAGAATTCGTTGACTGTTTTCACCAATGTTTGCTTGTTGACGTTATATATGAGGGTAATCCTTATACGTGGGTCGGTGGACGTTGTTTGGGACTTGTTAAGCGATGTTTGGATTGTTTATTATGTTTGGAAGCTTTTTATGATCATTAGAGTAATCTTAAAGTTCGTCATTTATCTCGTGTTACTTCGGATCATCCATCGTTCCTTCTCTTGCATGCACGGAAGCCGGCTATGGGCCCTAAACCATTTTGTTTTTTAAATATTTGGAGTGACAATGATAGTTTCATCTCCTTTGTTTGAGCACAGTGGATGTCTTATCCTATGGTTGGGGGCATGTATAGTATATGTGAAAAACTCCATCTACTTAAAGAAGGATTTGCAACATTGGAATCACCATATCTTTGGTAATATGAAAGAGCCTGGAAGCCGAGTATGAAAGAGCTCCATCCTCCGATACCCGTACACTTTACCATTCTGCGAAGGTGGAATATAATAGAGCATCGAAAATTGAGTTGATTTTTTGAGAACAGAAGGCTCTGGTGAAATGGCTTAAAAGTGGGGATGCAAATACACGTTACTATTATAATATTGTAAGGATCGTCATCGACGTCAGTGCATAGATTGTATTTATGCATCCGCTGGAGTTATTTGTACCACGCAAGACTCTAGTCAAGCAGAGGCAGTGGCCTTTTACTCCTGATTATTTTATGCATAACCAGTTACGGATACGGCTGCGGTGCTTTGCTACATCCCACAGTTAGTCACTCCTGAGAAGAATAACCAACTCACTGTCATGCCTATGATTGATGAGACTAAGTCTGCCGTATGGTCACTTGATCCACATAGTGCTACCGGATCTGATGGGTGTAATGGCTATGTTGCTGTTGGGATATTGCATGTCAGGATGTCTTCAAGGCGGTGCAGGAATGTTTCCTTGGTAATCGGCTTCCCTACCATTATTGCATTAATCCCGAAGAAGCCATCACCAGCAACATTCTGAGATTTCCATCCAATTATCTTATCCAACTTTATGGCTAAGGTAAGTATGCGTATCTTGACAACTAGAATGACCTCTATCTTACCTACAGTCATATATCCAGAGCAAGCTGGTTTTTTGAAGGGCCACGATATCACAGAACATATTTTGCTTGCACATCAGATGACGCATATGTTGGGTAAAAAAGTTCGAGGCTCTAATGTTATGATCAAACTTGACATGATGAAGACATTTGATCGAGTTAATTTGACATTTCTTTGACAGTTATTGTCTACGATGGGTTTCTCTGCAACATTTCAATAGCTCATCTTCAATCATTTGGGAGGCATTTTCTTATCTATTCTTTTAATGGACGACTGTCTGGTTTCTTCAAACCATCAAGAGGTGTCAAGCAAGGTGATCCGCTTTCTCCCCTCTTATTTATATTGGCTTGAGAGGCATTTACCAGAAGTCTTAACGCGTTAGTTCATGATGGCACTCTGTGGAGTTTTGCCGTTGGTCGAGTACAGCCTGTCATTTCACATCTAGTATTTGCTGATGACTTGTTGATCTGGCCCACAAGGTAATTTGAAGTGATTTTGATGCTTTCTGAACCAATATCAAGCAGCTTTGGGCCAGTGTGCTAACCTTTAGAAAAGTCATCTCATTCCCTCTTCTCGTGCATCAGCTCACCATATTTGAGGCATGGAACAAGCGCTTCAAATGACAGTGTCTTCCTTCCCTATAAAATACTTAGGAGTTAATCTTTATCGGGGATAGATATCCCCTTTATTCACTGCCCTACTTATTGTCCTTTCTTTCACATATGTTTTTACACTGTGGCGCAATTAGGCTAATTTGGTCTTACTATGCTGCACTTCTGGACAGCCCATCGCCACTTGTCTGTCACCATATTTGATATCTTGGTGGACTTCTACTCGAGGGACATTGTTTCGCTGACGACTACACATTCTGGTACAAGGTATTATTCTTTGGTCGGTCTGGAGATGTTACACATCGGTGATCTTTGGGACTGAACGGCGGTCCTCATCTCAATTGACTGAGCTCATTAGACATGACATATATATCTGGTGTGTTGCATAGAATGGGACAAAGAATTCCACCACTGACCCTTATTTATTTTCTCTTGGCATTTCTATACAATTACGACCTCGCCGTCCTGAGATTATTCATTGGCAAACTCCTCCTCTTGGGCGTCTCAAGCTTAATGTAGATGCAGCCCATGGGTCTTTTTCTACTGTAGGGGTACACTTTTACGAGATTCTCATGGGCATTTTAAGGGCAGATTAGTATTCCATCTTCCACTCTCAACACCATTTCAGGCAGAGCTCCAGGCGGCAACTATAGCTCTCATTTATTTTCTCTAGCGCCACAGACAAATCGATGTTGAGATTGATTCTCTAGGGATGGTTACATTTGCCTAGCGTTCAACATCTGCAACTTTTCTCAGCGTTCTACTTGGGTTAGGGGACAATAGTATTTCGCACGTTCCTCGCCAGGTTAATATGGCAGCACACGCTCTTACTCAGTATGGTCAGTTACATAATACTCTCTCCTATTTTGACAATGTCGAAGATCTACCACCAAAGGTTAAAGGTGTTTGGCTTACGAACCTGTCCACACCTTATCAGCGGGCGGCCTCTTTTCTTTAGCTCATCTCCTTCATTGTTACCTGTGTCATACAATGGCACAGGTGACGCAGGTACTTGTTCACTTTTTATATCTTCTATTACGGCTATTAATTTCTGCCATGACATTTTCTTTAATGGATTGCATGTATCTTTGGATACGGGCAACAAGGGTATTTCATTCACTCCACTAGCTAGCTGTCCTCAGTACTTGCTATATTTTCGACTACACATACTAATCTCTGCTTGTATTGTTTGTTGCATGGATGCATTTATGGACTCACTGGGGCCCTTATTACCACTTTCCTGGACGCGTTATATGTCGGACATGTGTAAAACCTCTAAAAAGAGGGGGGTTAAATAGTGAGTGCATAAAATTGGTTTTAAAAATATTTAGTGGCCAATACTCACTTCTGAAAACAGATTATGTTTTCAGACCCCATTTTTGATTAAAATCTGTTTTCAGACCCCTTTTTGATTAACCGAACCTCTAACATTCGTGAAATTTTATGACAGTGTACCTTAAGATGTGATCTATATGTGATAAAAATTTCATATCAAAATTCAAAATCTATGGCCCTGAAAGATCATTTTTGATTGAACTCTGTCAATTAGTGAAAGACTTTCCCTTATAATGAAAAATTAATTCCTAATTAATGACAACTCCAAATGATCTGAACTTTTTATGAGATGTTCCTTAAGAAGTCTAGTTTAATGGGTTGAAACAGTTTTTCAAAATTCCTTTCGAGAGTATATCAACCACGTTGATGTTCTCAACCTTTGCCAAACTTAAAAATTAGATTGTACTAGTCTCAGAACTCGACCATTATGGCCTTACTTATGCTGAATGTTGTCTATCTAAATTTTTCAGGCCATTTAGAGTTACCAATTAATAGAAAAAAAATTTTCAATTCAGAGTACAATTTCTGGCAGATTTGCGCAGTCTGACCAAAAACCTATCTTCAAGGAGTTAGGCTTGGAGTTTTAATTTGAAATTTTTGTGAGTTAATCATAACATCTGAGAGTACAACTTCACCAAATTGCATGATTTTTTTGAGGTCTACAACTAGGTCATTTAAATAATTCAATCAGGATCTGAAAACAGAAGCTATTTTTAGAAGTGAATAATTTGGGTCAAAAAGTTTTAAGAACCAAAATTTTCGCACCACTATTTAACCCACCCCCTTCTAGTGGTGCTACACAGGTCCTATAGATGGGACAGGCTGTTGGGAATAACGGTCACCAGAATCATGTCGCACCTCCACTGCCGCCACCCCCATCACAGTAGAACACTCGTTTCTTTTAAGGTGAGCTAAAGAGGGCCTTAGTGCCTGATTTCGAGGGCATATCTAATCTAGACGTAGCCGATAGATGGCTAAATGAGGTAGAGAATAATATTGATATGATTCAGGTACCTGAAGAGATGAAAGCTCCGGTCATCTGACCTTTTCCGATTGGCGAACCCAATCAGTGGTGGAGTACGAGTTTACAACATTTGCCAGCGCCTATTACTTGCAGCACTTTCTGACGAAATTCCAAAAGTTCTACATCTCACCCTCATTCACTTTACAGAAGATAGGGATGTTTCAGTCATTAGTGCAGGTGCTCGACATGACTGTGGCGGTTTATGCCAATCAATTTACCGCATTGGGGAGATATGTCCCGACTATCATGGGGGACGAGTAGCTCAAGATGATTAAGTTTGAGAGGGGTTTACATTCTTGCATCCGCACTTAGATCGTGAATGCAAATCTATGGGATTTCGGTGAGCTACCGATGCATGCTATCCGGTTGAGCACGATATTTTGAGGAGAGATGCAGAGATGAAAGACAAGAGGCCCACAAGATGTTGGAGGTGATCGGTCCGGACAGTAGACCAAGGTACAGGGAGATTCAGGGGCAGACCTCAGCTGCAACAGCAGCCACTGCAGTTTCAACATGCACCACAACCACAATTTCAACGCCCTTGGCAGCCGCATCACTACAGGGCTTGACCATAGCCAGCTGTTCCTCCTTGCCCTACTTGTTAGAGGTTTCACAACGGAGCATGCCATTTGGAGACTAGGGCATGCTTTAATAGTGCCGAGGAATGGGCAGCAGAAGAATGCACCACAGTAGAGAGATGGTCCACGGGACAACGCCCGGGCACACGTTATGACTAATGCCGAGGTCGAGAACACCCCTGATGTTGAATTGTCTCAAGTGCGATATTAGTAAACAATGTGCCTGAGAATGTATTGTTTGATAGTGGCACAAGACACTCTTTTGTGTCTGAGTGGTTCATCAAGAACCTTAGCAACTGTCCGACATGGTTAGAGACACTGTATCGTGTTCAGGCATTTGGTGAGAAGGTTCTTATTTCACATCACCTGTATAAGGATTGTGAAATTAAGATGGAAAGGCAGAAGTTCGAGGCTACCCTAATTCCTATACAGATTGAGAACTTCGGTATTATTCTGGGCATGGATTGGTTGTTCAAGCATCATGCTTCGATCGACTATCGGGAAAAGCGCATAGTGATCGAGGATCCGACCTAAGAGGAGGTTGTCTACCAGTGCAACTCTAAGTTGAAGAAGATACAGCTAGATGTATATCTGACAGTAGCACCATCGTACCGGGCGCTAAAGTAGGGAGATGAGGGTTTTCTGGTATATTCCCTCGGCGATGATTCAGAGGTGCCTACACTTGATAGTATTCCGGTATTCCGAGATTTTCAAAAGTATTTCCGAATGACTTGCCTGGTTTACCTCCGGATAGGCAGATTGAGTTTGAGATAAACATTGTACCCAGAGCATACCCTATCTCTAAAGCATCATTTTCGATGGCCCCAGCGGAGTTAAAAGAGCTGAAGTTGTAGTCGTAGGAGTCGATTGAAAGGAAATTTATCTGTCCCAGTGTATCACCTTGGGTGTTACGTCCTTAAAAACATTTCGTTACGTCGTAACATTTTCACACCATAAATTTAGTTTTGTCGCTATGTGTTCTAAACTTCTCGGTATGCCGAAACCCCAACGAATTTGATAACGATCGTTATCGAACATACGACAAAACTTAAGTAAATTTTGTAGTAACGGCTTAAGTATCAGGTTAAATTAAATCAAACGATAATACATAACACGATAATACTTCACTATTTAAACAAATGAATAATAAAACAAGACATAACAAATAATTAGGGTGGAAGAAAAAATAAAATAAACATATATATATATATGTATGTATATATTTGTTGAAGGACGGGCGGTACCGTCTAGTTATTTTATTAATTTACCCTCATTTATGGCGGAGGAATACCGTTGGTTACATATGGTATGGGAGACTCTCCCACTAAAAAGTATCTAATGAGTACATAATACCGGCAGAAAATGAAAATTTACAAGCAATAGTAAATGTAATGCAAATTAGTAAACTATACATCGTCCTATGCAAATATAATGTGATAACGTAATGTGAGGGTCGCCATTTAAAGGAAATCTCATTGTGACGCAATATCATAGTCCATGCCCGATCCGCCATCTATATGCACCAGTGAGAGATATATGTCGCCATCCAACTCGTTTGCCACATTAAAGAATTGGTTAAAGAATGCAATGTACAAGTAAAGAACCAATAATGAAATAGCCATGTATATACCCATGCTGTTTGTAATGAACACATGCAACCAAATGAATAGCCAACCAAAAATATTGGGTGAGCAACATGTGATGTAGGTAGCAGCACCAGCCTCAAACTCATGAAAGAAATGCATAGTTAACCAAAAAATATTAATAAGTATTGAATATAGTAAAGCAGGCAAATGTGAGAAAGAGATGACGTACCAATGTTGCCTGCATCAACCAGTGATATAGACAACAATATGGTAATATAGCCAATCAAATGGAAGACAAACCACCATATATGCGCAAGGTAGAAACAACTGACATCCAACACAATTGCTCCACAAATACAGCCAATGCAGGAGAACCATGTAAATTTCCAACAGCATGTGATAATATTCCGCAGCAAGCTCAGAGAAGAAAACATTGTTATCTAGACAGCAAATATAAAAGTAATCCGAATGTAGCAGGTAGGAGAAAAAACATACCAACGCTGCCTATGCCAACAACCATTTGTTGATTGCGTCAACCAATTGGGAGACATTAATAATCAGAACCTCAGATGGGGGACAAAAGTATCTAACGAAATGGCTCCTCGTACTTCACATGGCAAGGCTGTAAAGGATGTATAAAGAGTCACACCTGCCTAATGAAATCCATGTCTGGATATTGTATGCGCTGCGGTATTTGCCTCCCATGGGCAGTAATGCAACGATGAAGCATTGGCGCGCAGAAACTGTATGGCACATTGCAACTATACGGCCAATGAACCTGTGTATCGATCCGGAGTAGAAAGATGGTTAAGCAATAGTCCACAATCCGTCTCAATTATTAGTTGTTCATTATCCCTGGCGTAATATATTAGAGCATACTGAAGTGCCATGAGTTCAACCCGCAACAGCGATGTAGCTGGTGAGGAGAAACAAATAGTGGAGACAAATTCCCTCTGATGGTTTCGTAACACAGCGCCTGCTGTAGTAGTAACTCGACCCACTGTTGCATCAATATTTAATTTTAATTTGCCTGTCAGTGGCAATTCCCAACGAACAACCCGATGCCGTTTCGGTCTTAATAGTGGAGAGAAATTCCATGCCACCGGATGATGGATATGTTGAGAGTATTTGTGACCCTGCGTTGTCGCACACCAAGTATATATATGATCACAGACACGCTCAAATAATCTCCTATATGAGAAGCAGCTATCCTCAAATCGGATACTCGTATATTCTTTCCAAATGACCCATGTTACCAGTGAGGGTACTATGGCTCTCAATTGGCTGAGCATGGTATGTGTTGAAGAAATTCGCCACCAACGAAATAAATAAGCTTGAATAGTCAAGCTACGAGGCATCGGACCAGATAATAGGATGTATATGTTGCCATAAAGGTTGTATCGTTGGGCAACGTATGAAAATGTGATCTTGTCTATCAGAATGTATCCTACAAAATACACATTATGTTGGAAAGATGGTTTGCCAAGCGCGAACGTTGTCAGCCAAGGGCAGCGAATGCATGCAGAGTTTCCATATGAAAATGCTGCACTCCAAAGGATTGCCTGACCACCAAATATATCGGGAGCAATCCAACATTTTCGAAACAGATACAAGAAGGCTATAAACTTATTTTAATGTGAATTGCCCAGAAGAATCGGCGGCCTAATGTAGTCCATCCGGAGAAAATTGTACCCAAGGAGACATATAGTTGTGGATCCAACAAATACGTTTCCAAGTAGCCGAATCGTAAATGTGCGCATATACCATGCTTCGTTGACCATACTTAGCCCGACTGTAGACCGCCCACAATGATTGTGATTGATGATATTTCTACCACAAAAGACAATTGTATGCATGCTGGACCAGCATAAGGTTCCGAATGCCCAAACCCCCATATTCTGTGGGCCGACAGATATTGTCCCAGGACTGCCAGTGATGGCGGCAATGCCACAAGAATTGTGACATTTTTCGGTTCAATGTAGCAATAACACTCTTTGGTAATCGTTAACTAACTATAATATGAAGTGGCATGGAACATAGGACATGGCGAATCAAAGTCATACAACCAGCCATGGATAGAAGCTTAGAAGACCAAGAATTCAGTTTTACATCAAAATGAACATCTAATGAAACATTAATGCCCTTATAGAGAAAAGAGCCAAGATATTTGATTGGTAAGGTAGTCAAATGCATACCCAACTCTTGGGAAACACGCGTCCCTGAAACACCCGCTCCTGCCACTACCTGACTTTTTCTGGAGATTCACCAGCTGTCCGGATGCTTGTTGATAGGAATCCAAAAAATGTCTAAAATGTCTCAAATTACGAATAGATCCATTTAAAAAAATAACAAGATCTTCTGCAAAACCCAGATGCGATACCCTCGGGACACGTCCTGCCTGAAAGCCGCATATATCTCCAGTCTCCATAAGTGTGTTAAGGCCTCGTGAAAATCCTTCAGAAGTGAGAATGAATAGGAGAGGAGATAACGGGTCACCTTGTTTAACTCCATGTGACACCGAAAAGTAGCCCGCCGGTTTTCCATTGATTAAAATCGAACATCGTGTGGCAGACAAATTATTCAAAAGAATGCGCACCAGACGCGGATGAAAGCCCATTTTCATCAAAAGCTACTGAAGATAAGACCAACATACCCTATCAAACGGCTTTGCCAGGTCTAACTTGATAATAGCATGTCCACCTCGGACTGGTCGATCTAGTACATGCACCATTTCCTGAGCCAACAGAATCTGCTCTGTAATATCCTGGCCCTTCATAAAACCAGCCTGCTCTGGGGATATTAACCGCGGCAGTAAAGACGACAATCTTGTGGCCAACAATCGTGTAATTACCTTGGCTAAAAAGTTAGTCAGAAAAATAGGCTGAAAGTCTAAAAACGTGTGTGGATTCGCCATCTTAAGAATAAGTGTAATAAGCGCGCGGCCACCTGGCTCGGAGGACGAATACCTAAGAAAAACTCCTGCACTACTTTGTAAACATCCTTATGAATTATCTTCCAGAAATGACAATAAAAAGATCCAGGAAAGCCATTAGGACTAGCCGCACTCGTCGGATTGAGATCCCATGCTGCCTGTTTTACCTCCTGCAAGGCCGGCAAGGATAATAGATGTCGATTATCCTCATCTGATACTAGCTTTGTAATATTGTAAAATGGACTCGTGCCGAGAAGTTGTGACACCCGTAAATAGAGTCTGATAGTAACGGATCGCCTCTAGTTCAATATCCTGGAGGTTATCGCAGTCTACTTCATCCTCGTAGATTATCCGATGTATAGCTTGTTTTCGATGCCTCTCCTTAACTATTTGATGAAAAAACGAGTATTTGCATCTCCTTCACGAAACCATTTGACACTGGCCTTTTGTTTCCAAGACAATAAAGCACAAGATTGTGCAAGGCATAATGTAGCCATACTCCGATGATACTCCATATGTGTGTGATCCAATGGATTAGAATCGAAAGCTCTTTCACAACTTGTTACCTCAGCCTCAACAGCAAATATTGCATCAAAGATATTACCAAAGACCTCTTTATTCCATATTCGTAAATGGTGCTTGAGTTGTCGCAATTTAGAATAGAATCCTCACATTCCTCCTACTGTCGGAAATCATGACTGACAAAATTGTAAAAATCAGGATGGGTTGTCCAAACGTCTAAATATATGTAGGAAGTTGTCATGGTAGAAGTGTTTGCAATACATTCTAAATAGATAGGAGCATGAAGTAGTGCGATTTAGATGCTGACACTGAACATCTAAAAATAAGTCAAAGAAATCCGATGAACACAGAAAGCGATCTAAGTGTTGCCAAACTCTGCTTAATCCTCGGCCATCGCACCAAGTATATGGAGATCCTTGAAATGTAACTGACTGAAGGGAGTCGGCTGAAATAATATATCAAATGAATTTGAGAGAGCTGTCTGAGATCGTGTAAATGGCGGAGAAAGTGGCTCGTTGTGCCTATGATGACGCCTCAATAATTTTAGTGGAATACAAAACTGCCTATGGTCATATAAGACTGTTGGCATTGTCGGATGGGGCTAGGATTCACCCATATGAGTCTGTTGTGTCTCCTCCAGAACTACCTCTTGGAGCATATCATGAATAAATGAGACAAAAGCATCGTCTGAAGATGTGGCAGACAACTGAGCACCAGGAGGATTAATTTCTACCTCACTATCCGAAATGGAGGATGAATTAGGATTAGCAGGCAAATCAGTGAAAATACTATCATCAATTCCCTGCAACCTGGAAATATCTTAAGCATACGAGATAGTAGCAATACGAGTCATATCAGGAGATATGATTGCCGAATGTTGTGCCTCTGAAGCAGGAGGGACAAGATTGTTTTCCGTCATGTCCATGTTCATGGGCAGATTTTTCTTAGGTGTCCAACGCTGTGATGGCTCTTTTGACAATTGTGATAGCCCCTTACCTTCTGTAGCTTCATCACGTGGCGGTTCTTGGGAATCGATCTTCCCACAATTAGATGACTTATGTCCTAAACAAAATCAAGAAGAGCAATACGATGGAAGATCTTCATAAATGACAGGTTGAGAAATAGAGCGATTAGATACCTGGATAAAAACTCGCGCAGGCAAATCCTGTGAAATATCAACCTCCACACATAAATGCGCCACCGATGGCCTGAGAACCTCCACTGTAGCCACATCTAATTTCATTGGTGTTCCAGGCATGCGACCTATCTGAAATAATACATCCTGCTGATGAAAATGAATTGGCAATCCCAGAAGCAAAACCCAGACAAGAAATATCGGAAGATCCACTTTTGGATCATAATCAGGTGTTCTTTTGTCACCCGCATATATTTCCCTGCAATTGTCCAGCTTTGTTGAGCAAAACAACGAAGATAATCCGCTTCTTGTGCAAAATGTAGCAATACATGCGTAGGTTCAAGTAGCCCGACACGGACTAAACCTGTGAAGCCTATACGATCAAAGCTCAGTTGAATGGTGGCCATTGAGGGTCTTCCACACCAAAACATTCCCACCAACATGAATCGATAAGGAGCCGCAAGGGAGATCATCTCATCGTCCGTGAATTCAATCATGGGACTTCCTTTATATCTCTGAATCGGTTTTGCGCCAATTGTGGGTTTGGAAGATGAAGAAAATAATGAGACAAAAGATTTCCCCAATATCGGTTTCATAGAAGGCAGCCGCGGCGGCCTTTTCGCCGCAACGATTTCCATTTGTGTTGATCGTTGGCTGAATGTAGATGGAAGGAGGAGATCGGAGAGCTAAATCGGAGAAGGGAAGTAGTAAGAAACGCCATTTTCTATATATATACACACACAGAGTAGGCGGCCACCAATGAAAAATTTTCGTTCAGCTCTTCACTTTTGATGTCTAACCACTCTAGTAAATAATTTATATATATGGTGACGATGTTCAGCTAACCTCACAATATTCACAAATTTAAGAGAATTGAGTTTGCAAAGAAAGAAGAAAGATGGCAAGACTATGTACTATTTTACTGGTGCTTTGCATCGTGGAAGCTTGTGTATTGATGAAGACAGAAGGGAGAAATGTGGTGATTTTAGGCTGTGATAAGCCCAGTGACTGCGAGCCCATATGCAAAGCCTTTGATCCGTCCATTGTGAAGTGGTTATGCATAGACCGTAGCTGCCAGTGTTTTTCTCCACCGGCGAATGGCCTTCCTTCATCTCAAGATTAGCTAGTCCGTGTGAAGAATACCCAAAGTATCTCTAATCTACATGTAAAAACGAAAGAATACAACAACGATAATACTATGATTAGGCTTTCCTGCTTAAAAAACAGTAGGCGGCCAGATAGGAAAAAATTAAGAAAGGATTGTGGTTAAGAAAATACCCCAGTGAAATACCAAGTGTAGAAAATTGTGTAGAAACCAAATGACGGTATTTTGTCCTATTCTACCCACTCAAAACCCCTAATGTCCGAATTTATCTATATAAGTGGGAAGAAAAGATTTTTTACCATTTTATATTCTACTACACAACAAAACCCTACACACTTTTACCCTAATCATCACATTTTCTTCCACTTGATCTTACATAGCAGCAAGAGACAAACCCTTCCCTATTTCTTTTCCCCTAGGCCGGCCAACATCCTCCCCTCCACAAGTCAAACACCCTTCTTACACTCTTCCATTACATCATTACCTTACACCACCTAAGGCCACCTAAACCATCATTCAAGAAAGAAAAATCTCCACCCACTCCCTCCCCACAACCTTCAATCGAAATAACAAGAAAGAGGGGAAACCTCTTCTCTTTCTTCATTCTACACACACTACATTTCCATCTTCCAATAAGTTTTCTCTCTTTTCTCTCCAAAACACCAAGTCCTCCAAAACCTTCTCTTTTCTTCTCCTCTTAGCCGAGCTTTTCAACAAAGAAAAGGGAAAAACTTTTCTTCATTCCATTCCACACAACATCATCCAAGCTAAGTTCCATAAACCTTCCATCATTCAAGTAAGGATTCAAGAAGGTGTAGGACCTTGAATCAAGAAATAACAATGTAAGAAACTCTATGTATCTTAAGCTAAATTTCTTCCACTACTAAGCTTCATAAGTTGCACACTAACTTTACCATTTTAATCATCCAAACTGTGGCTTCAAGGAAGGAGGAATAAGGTATTTTTTTTTCCAAACCAAATAAAGAAACACTAATTTAGTGTAAGAAAAGTGAACCAATACAAGTATTCTTCCTAGATCCTTCATGGATTTTCAAAGACTATTATGTTTATACCTAAGTTGGATCATCATGTAG
The DNA here is from genome assembly GCA_036186865.1 of Eustoma russellianum. Lineage (NCBI taxonomy): Eukaryota > Viridiplantae > Streptophyta > Magnoliopsida > Gentianales > Gentianaceae > Eustoma > Eustoma russellianum. The sequence continues at coordinate 76,380 of AP025076.1, read as the reverse complement.
TATGCTCAAGTTTTTAACATAAAAACATGGAAGATGTATGTTCTAAGTGATATATATATATATATATATGTGTGTGTGTGTGTGTGTATAGTATATACACAAGGCCGCACACTGATAAATATATATACTTTAGGTAAAAATGAAATAAAGAGAAGAATATAGAAAATGTATGAAGAAAATAAAGAAAGGAAGTGAAGATATATGTAAGGTTAATAAAGTGTATAAAGAATACAACTTTGGTATATTTGTTTATGTATTTCTTGGAGATGATCATCAAGTATGTATTTTTCCATGTGTTTTAGTTCTCATATGTTTTAAGATCATGTTCTTAACATGTTTCATGACTTCTATACATGGTCTCAAGTGTTGTTTAATGATCATCATCTTTATATATACATATATATGTCACATGATCAAGTGGCTGCTTTTAGCACTTCATTTGAGCTTCATCATCCATCTTAAAGATGTGTATATAAATCATGATTATGGCTTAAAAATTGCACTTTTAATGATTTCCATCATGTTTATGTTTATGTGTTTTCTTCATGTTATAATCTTGGACACAAATTACAATGAAGGAAGACATTATGTACATGTTTAATATAAATAAGTTCAACATATAACATATATATAAAAAGGAAGAAAATGAGATTTAAGTGTGTATATGAATTTGGGTAGCATTCGGCCGAATGGCCTTTAATAAAATAAAATAAATTGTGACATGTTAAAGATGTATATTATGAATAATATATATATATATATATATATATATATATATATATATATATATATATGGATGTATTATTATGAGTTGGGGGTCTCACTGGAAGCAAACTCTCTATCCCTTGGGATAGAGGTATTGTTTGTCTGCCGCTTACCCTCCCCAGGCCCTAGCTATAGCTTTTGTTGTCGGTGGGATATACTAGGTATGATTGATGATAATGATAAGTGTATTATTATGAAAAATACATATATATATATATATATATATATATATATATGTGTGTGTGTGTGTGTGTGTGTACATGGATTTAAGGTCATTCAATGACCAACATGAATTAATTTCCATGTTATGTCCACTTATATATATAATGTGTAATAATGAATCAAGTATGACATAATTTATGTATTTTTATGTGACATGTTAAAGAAATTAGAAAGTAAGTGTTTTTAATTATCTAAGTGATGAAATATGAGATGTATATGGAAAATACAAATGAAAGAAGTGGTGTTGGGTGAAAAATTGCACAAAAGGGCCTGTTTTGGGACATTATGGCCGAAGGGTATAAATTTAGGGGTAAAATGGTATTTTCTTAAGTTATGACATGTAGCACGTAATTAAGTAAGTGATATTTGCTGATAAGTTGTAGAATGGCCAAAATAACCTTCATTTGGGCAAAATTCATAAGGCATGAAATAAAAAGTTTGAAAAGTTATTTTATCGCATCACATGTTTTAAAAGATCATGCGCGAAAAACGAATAATAAACGCGAGATGATTGGTTCCATCGACACACGATATGTTATGTTATGTGCACGATTAGGATTATGTTATGTTTCACGTGACATTGTGTTACACCCCGTGACTTTTAAGCACGACTTTCAACACTCTAGGTCAACCTTGAATTCAATTTAATTAATGAGGTAGATTGTAGTATTTAGTTATTTAAATATAGAAAGTAAGAAAAGGGGTTAGAATTAGGATTAAAGGTAATTACGGGTAATTGCATAAAAGCCCCTACTAAAGATAGGGGAGTTACACCACACTTTGGTATAACTCCCCATTGGCATTAAGGGGGGACGGTTTTAACATCAAAAGGGAGAGGGAAACTGCAGGAAAAAGAGAGAGAAGAGAAAAGGAGAGGAAGAAGAAGAAGAGAGGAAGGAAAGGAAGGAAAAGGCCATTCTAGGATCAATCATTATCAAGGTTCTGCAGTAAATCCGTAAGCTTATCTAGAATTCAAGGCAAGTAATCTTTCTATACGCTTTATGCAAATTTTGATACTTTAGGCCCTATGTTCTTACAAAGAGAAAACATGAATCACACATTAGTATTCTTGTCTTGCTTATCTTAAATGCTTCGTTATATGTGAGTCTTGTTGCTAATTGAGTAAAGTCTTGTTCTTTGGGCCATAATTCTGAAAATAGTTGTGTGGTGCCTTGTTATTTACCAAGCATGCCCATGAAAGTATATATTTTGACATGCTTATTGTCTTGCTCTACTCGTATGTTGATTGTCTACACTTAGACGTTGAGAGTAAGTGCAGGAAATTGAGGGATGAGTGATGACATTGTTGTAGACTTGTTGTGTGGGAATTGTTGATGATAACCTTTGAAGGTGGTGTATGATTGGAGAGTTAGAGTGGATGTTGTTGGGCATAACTAAGCATCAATTCATGATTAGATGTATGTTAAGTATGATGAATCTAGTTGTTAAGATGGATCTTTAAGTGTTGAATCTGGAAGGGTTGAAGAAGAAAGGAGTTGGGTGGAAGTTACTGCAGAAAAACTGCAGTTTGGCATCGTCAGAACACTTCGAACGCCTACATGAGGCGCTTCATGTCACTATAGGCGCTTCATGTAGCGTTCCATGTGTCCTGGAGCTTTCCCGTACAGAAAAACTGCAATTTAGAACCGTCAGAACACTTCGAACGCCTACATGAGGCGCTTCAAGTCACATTAGGCGCTTCATGTGGTGTTCAATGTGTCCTGAATCATCCCCGAACACTTCGAACGCCTAGAATAGGCGCTTCATGTCCACATTAGGCGCTTCAAGTGGTGTTCCAAGTATACTGGAAGTCTTTTTGACCCTTTAGGCGCTCTATGTAAATGTAGTAACTTTATACACTTCTTTTGAACATAAAATGCAAGGGTATTTGAGGTATATTTGAGGTGAGGATGGTAAGTTGATCAAGTTAGAATAAGATTGAATCTTGAGTGAGTTTGTAAGAAGAATGGGCTTGGAAAGACACGACCATAGAGTGTGTGAGGTGCAAGACCGTATGCTTGATAGGCAAGATGTATGTGTGTGCGTTACATGTTGATATGAAGCTATTTGTGCATCCTGCATCATGACATGGGCACTTGCATTTGATTTGAGATATGTTTTGCAAAAGAACAAGAAAGGTTTAAAGTTTTCGAAAGACAAAATGGCTGCTGGTTGATCGCAGGGTATAAAAGTCACGTCTGCGAAAGCAGGGTATAAAGAGCGTGATCTGTGAATCAACAGCAGGGTATAAAGTATGTTATGGGGCCGTGGACCTATCAGCACGGAAAATGAAGTATTTTATGGGGCCGTGGACCTATCAGCACGGATATATGATATATGTAATGGGGCCGTGGACCTTTCAGCACGGATATATGATATATGTAATGGGGCCGTGGACCTTTCAGCACGGGGTATAAAGTTATGATGGCTGTGGACTGATCACCCACAGGGTATAAAGTTCTGCTACGCGAAGAATATGATATGTAAAGTGATGAAATGTTTTGTGAAATGACATGCATGACATGTTTATGAAAGAAGACATATGCATGGGTGTTGTGTGTGATTTTAAAGAAGTACATGCATCATGATACACGGAGCATAAGAAATGGCATGCAAGAAACGTGACTAGTTTATGACTTGCTATGTGATACGTTGTTTTAATACATGATGGTTCTCATATCTGTGTACATATATGTGCTTTATCTGTTTGAGGAATTCTTATTAAGATGCTATTTGCTAACCCGAGCACCTTATTTTTGGGCAATGTTTTATACACTGGTGACTCGACGTGTGTGATTCCGTAAGGTGTATAGACGGGTTACTTGCTGGCGAAGTTTTCGCTAAGAACAATCATTCTGTCTCCTTTTCAGGTGAGCCTGATTATGAGTTGATATTTATCGAAGACGACGGCGAGTGGGCTCAATGGGATGATGGACAAGGGAATAGATAGATGCTGGACTATTTTGTTTAAGTATGGAAACTCATTGTTATTATGTTGTTCTAAAACTTATGTCGGCTAGATGAACAAACAGTTTTATTTCCGCTGCAGTTTCTGGTTGTAATATTGACGATGAAGGTTTAGATTTTATGACGTTTCCGCTGGTTTTAACTTACATTATGAAGGATGTATGCTTGATCTGCTTGACGCTTCGTAGTTCTCATAGTAGGCTACGGCGGGTGCACTGGTTCCGATAATCATATCGGGCTGGGGCGCTACAGGTGGTATCAGAGCCTAGGCTTCAGATCTATTTCGGAAACTTAAGTTCATGATCTTTTAGACTCTTAAGCTATGATTCTCCCTTAAGGTTGATCCTTAGTTATAAGTACTGATCTCTTTAGTGGTTAAGTATGATACGGGTTGGGTGTGTGCGAGCGCGTTTATCATCTAATTTTGTATTAATAGTTATGCTACAGACCTCACCTATTAGTACGCATTCGAGCCTTCAGTAACCTTTTTATATTTACTGAATGCTAATGAAATGTTAACCTTTCAGCGAGATATGCCTCCAAGAAGAGATAACACAGGCAACTCTGGTAATGGACAGGAGAACCAGCCACCACAAGTGGTTTTACCCCAAGTACTCACTGATGCGCTGACGGTCATTGCACAAGGGTATGTGCAGCAGCATCAGCCTCCGCCTCCACCACCGCCACAACATAACATCAGGTTCTTTTATGGAGAGATGAGGAAGATGAGGGTGCCGGAGTTCGGTGGATGTACGGGTCCTGAAGAGGCTCAGCATTGGTTGGCTGAGGTTGAGAAATATTTCCGGCTGGTGCAAGTTCCGAATGAGATAAAAGTTGAGGTGGCCACACCCCTTCTAAGTGGCAAGGCCGGCGAATGGTGGGAAGGAATGGTGTTAAGAATGACCCCACCGATCTCGTGGACTCAGTTTTGTGATGTGTTCCTTAAGTATTATGTACCGGAGACTGCAATATTGGACAAGATAAGAGCATTTGACAGATTGGAGCAAGGAACGATGACGGTGTCAGAGTATGCAGATCGTTTCCATGCTTTAGGTAAGTTTGCCCCTGCGATCATGTCTGATAATCGTCTTAAGATGACGAAGTTTGAGAGGGGTTTGGACTCGAGCATACAATCGGCGATAGTGAATGCGGGAATGAAAACTTATGAGGATATGCTAGATGCATGTTTTCGGGTTGAGAGCGATTTCCGTAGAGTAGCGGCAAGAGCAGCTAGTGTTGGAGGGTCTGATAGAGGCAAGAGGCCAAGGGAGGATGTGAGAGTTGGTGGAAGACCCGGACGTTGGGTCAAGATTCCGAAGAGAGGTCCGGTTGGAAATTTTCAGAGACCTCCACCCCAAAACCCGGTGGCCCAGCAGGCTGTAGGAGTTTGTCCACATTGCAACAGGAACCACGTTGGAGAGTGTAGGAAGGTTGCTGGAGCATGCTTTCGATGCGGTCAAGTGGGCCATATGATTAGAGACTGTCCGGAGATGAAGAAGAATAATCCTGGAGAGGCGGCTCAGCAGCCGAGAGTGAAGCCTCGAGCAAATGCCCGTGTACATCTCATGACGGACACAGATGTACAGGAGGCTACCGATGTAGTAGCAGGTGCGGTTTTAGTAAATAAGATGCCTGCCAATGTACTTTTCGATAGCGGCGCAAGCCACTCCTTTGTAGCGAAGAGATTCACTAAGCACCTTGGTAGTTTGCCTGAATGGTTAGAGACTCCGTATCGTGTTCAAGCGGCCGGAGATCAGGTTATGGTTTCGTATCAGCAGTATCGGGATTGCGAGTTAGAGTTTGAAGGTCAAACATTCTCCGCCACACTGATCCCCATTCAGATGTACGATTTTGATGTTATATTGGGAATGGACTGGATGGCCAAGCATCATGCCAATATTGATTGTCGATTGAAACAAGTGACAATCAAGAACGCTAAGATGGAAGAGGTCACGTTTCAAGGGGAACCGGAACGAAAGAAAGTTCCTAAGAAGATGTATTTGTCGGTTGCACAAGCGTGCAAAGCCTTAAGGAAAGGTGCTGAGGGATTCCTAGTGTATGCAATGGATGTTACTCGGGAGGTACCGTCCCTTGAGCAAATTCCAGTGGTCAATGAATTTCCTGATGTGTTTCTGGAAGATTTACCAGGAGTACCACCCCCGAGGGAAGTTGAGTTCGAGATTAACTTGATTCCTGGAACAGAACCTATTTCTAAAGCTCCTTATAGAATGGCTCCGGCAGAATTGAGAGAGTTGAAGGAACAACTGCAGGAGTTATTGGACAAGAAGTTTATCCGCCCTAGTTTATCGCCCTGGGGAGCACCTGTTTTGTTTGTAAAGAAGAAAGATGGTAGCATGAGGCTTTGTATCGATTATAGAGAGTTGAATAAAGTTACCATCAAGAATAAGTATCCCCTTCCACGAATTGAGGATTTGTTTGATCAACTCAAGGGCGCCAAGATTTTCTCTAAAATTGATCTCCGATCAGGGTATCATCAGTTGCGAGTGAAGGCCGAAGACATCGCGAAGACAGCCTTCCGCACAAGATATGGCCACTATGAGTTTTTGGTGATGCCGTTTGGATTAACAAATGCCCCCGCAGCTTTTATGGATCTTATGAATACCATCTTTCGAGAACAGTTAGATAAGTTTGTAGTGGTATTCATAGATGATATTCTTGTGTACTCTCCTGACGAGCAAACTCTCACTGAGCATTTGAGAACCGTACTAGGCATTTTGAGGCAGAAACAACTTTATGCCAAGTTTAGCAAGTGTGAGTTTTGGTTAAGAAGTGTGGCTTTCTTGGGTCATGTGATATCAGAAGAGGGGATTGCTGTTGACCCGAAGAAGGTGGAAGCCATAACTGAATGGCCTAGACCTACCAATGTCACCGAAGTGCGAAGTTTCTTGGGTCTAGCAGGTTATTACAGAAAATTTGTTGAGGGATTCTCAAGAATTGCCGTATCTCTCAGTCGTCTTACTCAAAAGAAATCCAAGTTTGAGTGGACGGCGGAATGCGAGCAAAGTTTCACGGAGCTTAAGAAGAGATTAACGACAGCTCCAGTATTGGCTCAACCCTCTGGAACGGATGGATTTGTAATTTATAGTGATGCATCAAAGAACGGGTTAGGTACGTAAATTATAGTATAAGGTTATGATCTTGTATACCCATTAGGTTTGGACTAACACCTTGTTTGTAGGTTGTGTCTTAATGCAAAACGAACGAGTCATTGCGTATGCCTCAAGACAGCTAAAGCCTTATGAGCAAAACTATCCCACACATGATCTTGAACTTGCCGCGGTTGTGTTCGCCTTGAAGATCTGGCGGCATTATTTGTATGGAGAGAAGTGCGCGGTATTCACGGACCATAAGAGTCTAAAGTATTTGTTCTCACAGAAGGAATTGAATATGAGGCAGCGGAGATGGTTGGAATTGCTAAAAGACTATGACCTAACTATTCATTATCACCCGGGAAAGGCTAACAAGGTAGCCGACGCATTGAGTAGGAAGTCCAGCCATGCACGACAATCACCATTGGAAAGGGAGATGGAGGAGTTTGGTTTAGATGTGATTGAATCCACGGTGAACGTCCTGACAGCCTTGACTATCACACCGAGTTTGATTGATAGGATAAAGGAGGCTCAGAAGAAAGATAAGGCTTTAAGTGAGATAATGGAAAGGGTGAAACATAGTCAAGTTGAAGGATTTCAGACCAAAGGAGATGGGAGCTTATGGTTTAAGGAAAGATTATGCGTGCCGGACGTTGACGAACTTAGGAAAGAAGTTTTGCAAGAAGCTCATAATTCGAGGTTATCAATACACCCCGGTAGCACCAAGATGTATAGAGATCTCAAGCGTTACTATTGGTGGTCTGGGATGAAAAGACATATTGCGGAATTCATAGAGAGGTGTTTGGTGTGTCAACAAGTCAAGGCGGAACACCAACGGCCCGGTGGATTGTTGATGCCGTTGGAGATTCCTGAATGGAAATGGGAACATGTCACAATGGATTTTGTAGCTGGTTTACCAAAGACAAGAAGTGGATGTGACATGATTTGGGTTATCGTGGATCGTTTAACAAAGTCTGCCCATTTCTTACCCGTTTCAAGTGAAACACCTCTCGACAAGCTAGTGAATGTGTATATGGAGAACATTGTGAGCTTACATGGTGTCCCAGTAAGTATAGTATCCGACCGAGATTCACGGTTCACATCTAAGTTTTGGACAGCATTCCAAGAAGCTATGGGGACGAAATTAAGGTTGAGTACGGCGTATCATCCCCAAACTGATGGACAGTCCGAGCGGACAATTCAAACCTTGGAAGATATGCTAAGAGCTTGCGTGCTGGATTTCAAGGGGAGTTGGGACGGAATGGTAAAGCTGATGGAGTTTTCTTATAACAATAGTTACCACAGCGCAATTGATATGGCTCCTTTTGAGGCTTTGTATGGAAGGAAATGTAGGTCTCCGATTTATTGGGACGAAGTGGGCGTGAGAACCATTACTGGACCTGAGCTATTAGAGAAAACGTTAGAGAAGGTGAAGGTCATTCGGGAAAGACTCAAGACGGCTCAGGACCGTAGCAAGAGTTGGGCAGATTCCAAACGACGACCATTGGATTTCGACGTGGGAGAAAAAGTTTATTTGAAGGTATCACCTACGAAGGGCGTCATGAGGTTTGGAGTAAAAAGCAAGCTAAGCCCTCGTTTCATTGGTCCCTATGAAATACTGGAGAAGGTAGGCGCCTTGGCATATAGGTTGGCATTACCTCCGGTGTTGGCGCAAGTTCACAATGTATTCCACGTGTCACAATTAAGAAAGTACGTGGCGGATCCAAGTCATGTACTTGAAGCTCAACCTTTGGAACTCAAGGAAGATGTTACATATGAGGAGGTACCCGTGAAAATTGTGGACCGAAAGGATCAAGTGTTGAGGAAGCGGGTGATTCCTTATGTAAAGGTCCAATGGAGCAATCACACGGAACGTGAAGCCACTTGGGAGTTCGAAGAACAAATGCGGGAGAAGTATCCTCAGCTCTTCGACTAAGGTACGTAAGTTTCGAGGACGAAACTTTTTGTAAGGGGGGAGGAATGATACACCCCGTGACTTTTAAGCACGACTTTCAACACTCTAGGTCAACCTTGAATTCAATTTAATTAATGAGGTAGATTGTAGTATTTAGTTATTTAAATATAGAAAGTAAGAAAAGGGGTTAGAATTAGAATTAAAGGTAATTACGGGTAATTGCATAAAAGCCCCTACTAAAGATAGGGGAGTTACACCACACTTTGGTATAACTCCCTATTGGCATTAAGGGGGGACGGTTTTAACATCAAAAGGGAGAGGGAAACTGCAGGAAAAAGAGAGAGAAGAGAAAAGGAGAGGAAGAAGAAGAAGAGAGGAAGGAAAGGAAGGAAAAGGCCATTCTAGGATCAATCATTATCAAGGTTCTGCAGTAAATCCGTAAGCTTATCTAGAATTCAAGGCAAGTAATCTTTCTATACGCTTTATGCAAATTTTGATACTTTAGGCCCTATGTTCTTACAAAGAGAAAACATGAATCACACATTAGTATTCTTGTCTTGCTTATCTTAAATGCTTCGTTATATGTGAGTCTTGTTGCTAATTGAGTAAAGTCTTGTTCTTTGGGCCATAATTCTGAAAATAGTTGTGTGGTGCCTTGTTATTTACCAAGCATGCCCATGAAAGTATATATTTTGACATGCTTATTGTCTTGCTCTACTCGTATGTTGATTGTCTACACTTAGACGTTGAGAGTAAGTGCAGGAAATTGAGGGATGAGTGATGACATTGTTGTAGACTTGTTGTGTGGGAATTGTTGATGATAACCTTTGAAGGTGGTGTATGATTGGAGAGTTAGAGTGGATGTTGTTGGGCATAACTAAGCATCAATTCATGATTAGATGTATGTTAAGTATGATGAATCTAGTTGTTAAGATGGATCTTTAAGTGTTGAATCTGGAAGGGTTGAAGAAGAAAGGAGTTGGGTGGAAGTTACTGCAGAAAAACTGCAGTTTGGCATCGTCAGAACACTTCGAACGCCTACATGAGGCGCTTCATGTCACTATAGGCGCTTCATGTAGCGTTCCATGTGTCCTGGAGCTTTCCCGTACAGAAAAACTGCAATTTAGAACCGTCAGAACACTTCGAACGCCTACATGAGGCGCTTCAAGTCACATTAGGCGCTTCATGTGGTGTTCAATGTGTCCTGAATCATCCCCGAACACTTCGAACGCCTAGAATAGGCGCTTCATGTCCACATTAGGCGCTTCAAGTGGTGTTCCAAGTATACTGGAAGTCTTTTTGACCCTTTAGGCGCTCTATGTAAATGTAGTAACTTTATACACTTCTTTTGAACATAAAATGCAAGGGTATTTGAGGTATATTTGAGGTGAGGATGGTAAGTTGATCAAGTTAGAATAAGATTGAATCTTGAGTGAGTTTGTAAGAAGAATGGGCTTGGAAAGACACGACCATAGAGTGTGTGAGGTGCAAGACCGTATGCTTGATAGGCAAGATGTATGTGTGTGCGTTACATGTTGATATGAAGCTATTTGTGCATCCTGCATCATGACATGGGCACTTGCATTTGATTTGAGATATGTTTTGCAAAAGAACAAGAAAGGTTTAAAGTTTTCGAAAGACAAAATGGCTGCTGGTTGATCGCAGGGTATAAAAGTCACGTCTGCGAAAGCAGGGTATAAAGAGCGTGATCTGTGAATCAACAGCAGGGTATAAAGTATGTTATGGGGCCGTGGACCTTTCAGCACGGGGTATAAAGTTATGATGGCTGTAGACTGATCACCCACAGGGTATAAAGTTCTGCTACGCGAAGAATATGATATGTAAAGTGATGAAATGTTTTGTGAAATGACATGCATGACATGTTTATGAAAGAAGACATATGCATGGGTGTTGTGTGTGATTTTAAAGAAGTACATGCATCATGATACACGGAGCATAAGAAATGGCATGCAAGAAACGTGACTAGTTTATGACTTGCTATGTGATACGTTGTTTTAATACATGATGGTTCTCATATCTGTGTACATATATGTGCTTTATCTGTTTGAGGAATTCTTATTAAGATGCTATTTGCTAACCCGAGCACCTTATTTTTGGGCAATGTTTTATACACTGGTGACTCGACGTGTGTGATTCCGTAAGGTGTATAGACGGGTTACTTGCTGGCGAAGTTTTCGCTAAGAACAATCATTGTCTCCTTTTCAGGTGAGCCTGATTATGAGTTGATATTTATCGAAGACGACGGCGAGTGGGCTCAATGGGATGATGGACAAGGGAATAGATAGATGCTGGACTATTTTGTTTAAGTATGGAAACTCATTGTTATTATGTTGTTCTAAAACTTATGTCGGCTAGATGAACAAACAGTTTTATTTCCGCTGCAGTTTCTGGTTGTAATATTGACGATGAAGGTTTAGATTTTATGACGTTTCCGCTGGTTTTAACTTACATTATGAAGGATGTATGCTTGATCTGCTTGACGCTTCGTAGTTCTCATAGTAGGCTACGGCGGGTGCACTGGTTCCGATAACCATATCGGGCTGGGGCGCTACACATTGGTACCAGGTGGTAGGGGTCAGGGGCATATGATTACGTTATGACTGAGAGTAATGCTGGGTCCGAGACACGTGTCTCCATCATAACGCGTCACCATTATGACATGTACATATGTTATTATGTTTATATCGTAAATGTACTATATGGGGAATCAATCGGTATGTCGTGCATTATTATTCCTATGAAAGTGCTATAGCAACTTATGAATATGTCGTGTCTTTATGCCTATGGAAATGTCACGTTATGTAAGTTTATGAAAAAATCATGTTATGATTATGAAAAGCCATGTTTTATGCATCATATTTTGATCATGTACCCTTAAGTTATGTTTAGAATATCCTTAAGTTTATGATGTCATTAAGTGAAACGAAGTAGGGTTTTATGCATGAAATAATAGATGTTATAAGTCTATGACCTCAGTTATGATATCGATTAGCACGTAAGTATGGACTTGTATATGTTGTTACGCCTTAGACAGAAGTTTATGTTCCTATGTTATGATGATAAATTCTCATGTGTTATATGTTGCTTATATTATTTATGTTACTCTACTTGTTAAATGGAGACGTGCTTTATTATGTTTATGACAATGTTTATTATTACTTGTTACCCCGTCTTCCCATTGCATGATCCTCATGACGTATCTAGTAGGACTACTTGCTGGACGATTACGCTTTTATCACTCATACTTGCCTCAAATCACTAGCAGAGGACAGGGTCCCCGAGATTGGGTAAGTAGATGACAAGCCTCATATAGACTATCCTTGAGAGAGACGTACACCAGGACTTAGCTTTTGGTGACCGATGCTTATTTTGTATTGTATCATTTTGGACATCGAATATTTGGGACTTGTATTATTATGACGATTTGTACTTTATTGCATGTCATATGTTGACCTTTTATGTCATTTCCGCTATTTTGATTCACGTTTCATATTGACATGCACATGTACGTATCGTCGCCTTGTGCTTCTCGTAGTAGAATACGGTGGGTGCACCGTGTCTAAACCCTAGTTTCAGGCGGGGTTCTACATATGGCATCAAAGCCCGGGCTCTAGATTCACAATGGAAACAGTAAAGTAAACACTTAGAATATAAGTTATGATTTTAGAAATTAAGTGATGATCTTAGTCCGAGAGTGACAGACCTAGCCTAAGAACCCGAAAACAGTTTAGCAACAGCCGAATAAAATTTTAAGTAATTTATAAACTGTTCACATCGAAACCCTAATTTTAGGAACTTAATGAATCTCTTAAAATTTAAATTATGTCATTATCTGTTATATTGATTGTAAATTCTTCCGATAGGATGTCTTCATGACTGAGAGGCAGACCTCGTGCCGACAGACCGGCATAGTTACCTACTCGTTCGCCAGCAGAGCCGGTACCCCCATACACACAGCCAGTACCCCCGCTCCAGCAGCAGCATCATCACGATGATTTTCATCACACCATACTGCATTTACTAGTACAGATTGGGCAGGCCGCTGGAAATAACGGTCACCTGAATCAGGCAGCAACCCCACCACTGCTGCCGCCACAGGATACCCATTTTTATTATGGTGAGACGAGGTGAAGAATAATTTTGATCTGATATAGGTACTTGACAAGGTAAAGACTCAGGTGATACGACCTTTCATGATAGTTGAGCCCATCAGTGGTGGAATACGAGTTTACAACATCTACCAGAGCCAATGACATAGACACATTTTATGACAGAGTTTCGTAAGTTCTATATTCTACCTTCAGTTATCTTGCGGAAGATAAAGATGTTTGAGACTTTGGTATAGACACCTAGTATGACAGCGGTTGAGTATGCCAATCAATTCACAGCATTGGGGAGATATGTCTCATCTACCATGGGGGATGAGCAGTTGAAAATGATTAAGTTCGAAATGGGCCTGAATCCCAGCATTCGCATATGGATTGTGAATGCTAATCCACGGGTCTTCAACAAGTTGTTAGACGCTTGTTGTCGGGTGTAGAAAGACATCATTCAGAGAGATGCGAATACACAAGGCAAGAGGCCCCAAGAGTGTTGAGATGGTCAGTCCGGTATGTGGACTAAGACTGCTAGAGCAGATGATTGACGTGCACATCAGTAGACTCAGTCGAGACTGCAGTTTCAGCGACAGCGTTAGCCGCAGCACCAACCACAGCAGCAGCGTCCACCACAGGCGACTACGATTCCAAGATATCCTAATTGTCAGAGGCAACATACTGGAGCGTGCTTGTTGAAGATTGGAGCTTGCTTCAATTATGGCAAGATTGGCCACATGATCCGAGATTGTCTTGAGTCGAGGAAAAGGCCACAGCAGGCTACACCGCATCAAAGAGATGGACCAGGGGCCAACGCCCGAGTGCACGTCATAACGGATACAGAGGTCGAGGACACCCCTGATGTGGTGACAAGTACATTTAATTTCGCAAATTATATGATATTTCTATAAATTTTTAGAATTGCATCCTTGAATTATAAAATGTCTCAAGTGCTATATTAGTAAACAATGTACCTGCCAATATGTTGTTTGATAGTGGTGCAAGTCACTCCTTTGTGTCTAAGAGGTTCGCTAAGAACCTTAGCAGCTGCTCGACATGGTTGGATACGTCTTATCGTGTTCAGGCAGCTGGCGATCAGGTGATCGATTCCCATCATCTATATAAGGACTGCAAAATCGATATGGAGGGACAAAAGTTCGAGGCTAGCCAGATTCTGGTACAGATTGGGGACTTTGTCATTATTCTAGGTATAGATTGGTTGTTCAAGCACCATGCCAACATCGACTATCATGGTAAGTGTGTGATGATTAAGGACCTGACGCGAGAAAAAGTGATCTATCAGGGAAACTCTAAGGAAGAAGATACGTAGAATATCTATCTGATGGTGGCATAGGCGTTTCGAGCACCGAAGAAGGGTAATGAAGGATTTCTCGTGTATGCACTCACTGATGATTCAGAGACGCCATCGATGGACAGTACTCTGGTGGTCAGGGAGTTTATAGATGTAGCGCCCCGCACCCCGGCCTAGCCGGATACGGTGTGCCTGCCGTACTTCACTACGAAGAGTACCAGGTGTGAATCCATAACATATCACAGTCCAGAATAAAATATGTGGACTATCATGCTTACACGTCAACAAGTAAGCAAAACCGAGGCAGAATAAAAACTTTTGAAATAAAAGCGTCTAAGCAACCATCATCAGTCTTACAATCAGGTTCACAAAATGCGGGAATCCAAAAAAATAAATGTTTCCAACATTAACTCATACACGTTCATCAATCACTTCCATCATAGCAGAATTTCCTTAAGTCGTCCACCTCTCGCTCTTCTACGGATAAGGAACCCTAGGTTCATCTTCGATCCATTCGACCCTATTTCCTGCAGGTTCTGGGAGGAAAAATAAGGGGTGAGTGACAACGTTACCAGCAAGTAAACCATAAATAATCGTGAATTAAATGGAAAGTACATACAAGAACCAAACCCCAAAAGTTTTGGTTTAGTAACATACCTGACCTTCCATCCAATATCCGTAAGTAACCAGCTCATAACTTATCAAAGATCATAAGTTACTAGAGATCATAACTTAGGAGCTACCAAGTCATAACATCTTAGTCTAAGTAACATGTACTAAATATTCGATGAACCATTAAATGCAACATGCATGAGTATGCACAGGTGATGCATCATGATAAAATAAGAATAAGTTCTTTCGTTCTTTCTTTCAAAACATCATCATCAAGAAAACAAGAGAGTGTTCAGATCTATTCTATCTGGATCTGAGGCGGTCATATTCTTTCCTGCGAATCTATTTTTTCCGCATCCGAAAACGGTCACATCATCAATCATAGTCACCAGGTCTATTCTCTCCAGGCCTGTACGGTCGTAATATTCGTAATCAGGTCTATTCTCTCTGGGCCTGAATGGTCATAATCATCATAGTCAGGTCTATTCTCTCCGGGCCTGAACGGTCATTATCATCAGATCAATTAACCCCGAATCTGGAATGGGTCCTGCTGTCCAGAAACATACGGTACCAATGGAAAGCGTTCTTTTAAAAACGGAATCTTTTCTTTAAAACACTTTTTCATCATTCTTTCTCATAAAACCAGTTTCATAAATCATGTAAATGACGATGATGCAATGTATGACATGTACCATGCGATTCGTGACATAATGCATCACATACATACACGTAACATTCTTATTCCTCAGACTGGAAAAAATTTCCAGAATTATTGTTCTGTTACGCAGCCTATAAACCTCATAATTTAGGCCCATCATCATGATTTCGTAACATACATATGCATAAGGGTGCCTTTTCTATTCGCCATATAATTTTCGTAACGTTTCGAGACGTGTAAGACCCTTAATTTTTTAATTACTAAACAGGGTACTGCTGAATCCAGCAGTGCAGTTCCCCACCTTTACCTTTCTTTCAAGCCCAATAAGACTTATTTAATTTGGGCCAGGCCTGGAAAAATACTGCTAACATGCCAATAAATAAAGTTCATTAACCCAAGCTGGTTAAACAAGTCTTAAATCACAAGAACGAAGTCTCCAACTAGTTCCGTTATTTCGGCCCAATTTTCCAGTTCAGTAGCGCTCGCTTTACTTCGGTAGCCCTTAAAATAATTATTCCAGGCTAATTAATTTACATGGACATGCTCATCTATATCTTAAGCCATTATCATAAAGTTTACGGAGTAACATAATAACTGTAAAGGGGTCATTTATTCACTTTTCCAAAACAGATACATGCTGATTTCTGGGGTGACCAGTTTTACCATGAATTTTGTTGTGATCAAACCATAAGTCCTTTTTCAAAAATTCCAACTTACAGACTTAGTAAACATATGGGACTAGTATCCTACCAAAACTCAGCCCATTTGCATATTTCTAAGGTCCATTTTCGGTCACATCAACAAGTCACTTATATTCTGCCCAGTCCAGTAATTCCAGCTGGACCAGTTTTACTAAAAATTCCATTAAGAATAAACCATAACTTCTTTTACCAAAATTCCAACTCTCATATTTGGTACATACATAGGGCTAATATCATGCCAAAAATTAGCTTAAATGGATCTTCTAAGATCCCTTTATAGGTCATACAAAATGTCACATTATTCTGCCTTGTCCCAGTAATTTCCATTGTCACCTTTCCTTACTAAAAGTATTCCAACTTGAGTTATTCTTCATAAATTACTTACTAATCATCAAATACATCTTTTAGCATGAACTTTACAGGGTCTAATACATTCTAAAAGTCATCTACAAATCACTTCAAAAACAATTTGAAGGTTACACGTAACACACCTTGATCTTGTACCTTTTGGTCATAATAAAATGTATTCTTTGCACATCTTGTGTATATGTACTATATCCCAAAACAGCCCATTTTCACACACATGCAAAGGTTTAAGTCTCATTTTCATCATGAACATATGACACAAAAATCATAAAGCATACATCTTGTACACATCCTTTAGCCCACAAGTTACAATCTATCACTAGAACCACATTTATCCCTCATTTTCATCCAACCGTCCCCCTTACATGTCAAAGAAGAGAACTTTGCCATATTCATCTTAGATTAACATCATATTCATACTTAAAAAGAGCAAAGAACTCACCTTTGAAGAAAATCTCATACATGCAAGCCACTTATCCTAGAAATACGAAAACTTCATGCTTCAAGCTTAGCATTTTACATCTAAGATTAATCTTAGTAACATCTAGCCATTCAAGCACATACTTTCACACACAAGTCATGAATATTTATAGTGTACTTGCCTTCTTCAATCTTACACCTTTCCTTAGCTTGGAATGAGTATGGAATAAGTGAAGTCTTCCTCCTCTTCACTACATATACCCACGGTTTGGAGGGGAAAAGAACTAACATTAGCTTTTATCTCAAGTAAAAGATAAAACCAAATGGAGGCTAGATGGCTTACCAAAATGAAGCTTGAATGGTGTTCAAACTTCTAAGAAACTAGTACCACCTAAGAGCTTGAAAGCTTGCACCTAGTGACCATGGGGGTCACGGTTGTTGAGCAAGAAGAGTAGCAATGTGAGCTTCACTCAATGAAGACTACAAAATCTTCTTAAGGATTTTAGAGTGTTCTTACCTAAACCAAGTTGAGCTTGATGATTCTTACATCCTCTTGGTTCCACCTAGCCGTGTGCCTTGTGGAGAAGAGAGGGAAAGTTTCTTGCTCTTTGTGAGTTCTTGAGGATTGAGAGTAAGAGAGAGTTCTAGGGTTTTCTTGGAGAAGATTTTCTTCACTTAGGCTAAGGGTTAGCCGTTGGAAGCAAGAGAGAATAAAACGGTATCCTTGGCATGGTTAAGTTAATTAACCCAAGTTACTTTAGCTAATAAAGGTTACGTTATGACTAACTTGGGTTACTTCATCCAACCATAGTTACTTTAAGGCTAACTTGGGTTACATTAATCTTGTGGTTAACTTAAAGTAACCATGGTAAGGCTTTGAAATGCTCCTTGGTTAGCCATAGAGGGTAATCCGGCGGTTTAAGCATTAAGTGGCCTTTACCATGCTTAATTCTCTTTCCAAGGGGTTTAATGAAAAGCTATGTAGGTAGTTGCCCCTTTTTACTAATTATTTTTCCCTTTTCTTGATTTAAAATATAATTAAGGAAATTATGATCCTTCTTGGACTCATGGGGCCGAAATTTTGTGGAAGTTGCGGAAAAATTATCCCACCACTTAAAATGGTTTAATTGCTATTTGGGCTTATTTAAAGAAGGCCCTTATGATTGGCCTTCTTTTAATTTGAAGGAAAACCTTCTAAGGCCCTTTTTATCCTTGTGACAGAAATCTCCTAGGCCCTTGGGGTGAATTGGCCACTTCACATAGTCCATAATCCATGCTTGAATTGTTATACAATATTTTTCTTGACACAAATATAATTAAAGAAGTAATCATAAAACTAAATAAATTGTACTTGAAAATGTAACTTTTCATAATTTCACTTAGACACGTCTCAAGTACAATGTGATTCCTTGTTGGGTACAACATCCTCCACCCCTTATTACAAGTTTCGTCCTCGAAACATAAGAGCGCTAATCAAAAAGGTGAGGGTACAGGTTCTTCATGTATTCTTCCATCTCCCAAGTGGCCTCATCAATCGCGTGGTGCCTCCATTGCACCTTAACCATAGGAATAGATCGTTTCCTCAGATCCTTTTCCTTGCGATCAATAATCCTTTCGGTTCTCCTACGTATGTCGCGTCGGCTTCAACTTTCAAGGGTTTCTCCTCGATAATATGGCTAGGCTCATGCACATCGTGCAATTCAGATAGTGACGGTGGTAGTGCCAGTCGGTATGCGACTTCTCCAATTCTTTCAAGAATCTCATATGGTCCAGTAACCTTGGGCTTAACTTCCCTCTGATACCGAATCTCCTAACTCCTTTTGATGGCGATATCTTCAAGAATACCTTTTCTCCTGCTTGAAATTCCAATGACCGCCATCTCTCGTCTACCCAAATCTTACTTCTATATTGGGCCGCTTGTAACCTTTGCTTTATGATCATGATTTTCTCTCGAGTCTGTTCTACTAGATCAGGTCCTGTGAAAACCTTATCTCCGATTTCGTCCCAGTAAAGTGGAGAACAACACTTTCTTCCGTAAAGTGCTTCATACGGAGCCATCCCAATAGATCGATGATAACTGTTGTTATAAGAAAACTCTACTAATTTGAGATTCTTGTCCCAACTCCCTCCAAAATAAAGCGTACAAGTTTGAAACATGTCTTCCAGCGTTCGGATGGTCCTCTCCGATTGACCATCCGTTTGAAGGTGAAATGCAGAGCTCATTTGTATCTCGGTGTCCATTGCGTTTTGAAAAGCTGTCCAGAATCGTGATGTAAAGCGAGGGTCGCGGTCACATACAATGTTTATGGGTACTCCATGAAGGCTCACAATTTGATCAACATACATCGTAGCCAACTTTTCCATAGGAGCCTTGATCGTCATAGCCATGAAGTGAGCAGATTTTGTTAGACGATCAACAACCACCCAAATGGCATCATGTCCACCCTTTGTCCTTGGTAAGTCAGTCACGAAATCTATAGTAATATGATCTCACTTCCATTCGGTGACTTCAAGAGGTTGTAGTAATCCGACGGGTCTCTGATGTTCCGCTTTCACCTTCTGGCATACAAGGCATTTTTCTACGAACTCCGCAATTTGTCTTTTCATGCCATGCCACCAGAATTTTTGTTTTAAGTCTTGGTACATCTTGTTGGTTCTAGGATGGATAGACAAACGTGTATTATGAGCTTCACGAAGAATTTCGTTCCTTATATCATCGTCATTGGGCACGCACAATCTTCCTCGAAACCACATGCTATCATCATTCTTGATCTTAAAATCCTCAGATGGTTTCGTCCTCAACCTGTCCTTTATTTCCTTCAAAGTCTCATCCTTTTCTTGCCCCTCCTTAATTTTGTCAATTAGCGAAGGAATCAATACCAACTTTGCGAGCATGCCCTCAATGGAATCAACCTCCTCCAGATCAAATTCTTCCATATCACGCTGCAGAGGTGGTTGACGCGGATGGCTTGTCTTTCTACTCAGAGCGTCGGCAACTTTATTGGCTTTTCATGGATGATACTGAATAGAAAGGTCATAGTCCTTCATCAACTCTAGCCACCTGCGTTGACGCATATTTAATTCTTTTTGGGTGAAGAGGTACTTAAGGCTCTTGTGATCTGTGAAGATTTCGCCCCTCTCACCATACAAATAATGTCTCCATATTTTTAGGGCAAAGACCATGGCTGCTAATTCAAGATCATGTACCGGGTAATTTTGTTCAAATGGTTTTAGCTGTCTAGATGCATACGCAATCACTCGATCTTTCTGCATTAGTACACATCCAAGTCCATTCTTAGAGGCATCACTGTACACCACAAAATTTTCACTCGGAATAGGTTGTGCCAAAACTGGGGTAGAATTTAGCTTCTCCTTTAATTCAGTAAAACTCTTTTCACAATCTGAGGTCCATTCGAACTTGGTCTTCTTCTGTGTCAAACGGGTAAGAGGCATAGCAATTCGAGAAAACCCTCGACAAACTTACGATAGTAGCCGGCGAGACCTAGAAAACTCCGTATTTCTGTAACGTTGGCCGGTCTTGGCCACTCTGTGATTGCCTCAATTTTCTTGGGATCTACTTATATACCATCTTCAGTTATCACGTGTCCCAGAAATCCTACACTGCGTAGCCAGAACTCGCATTTAATAAATTTAGCATACAATTGTTTTCTTTGTAAGATGTTGAGAACAGTCCTTAAATGAGCCATATGGGACTCGTAATCAGGTGAGTAGATCAAGTCCAGTTGCTCTTGAAATACTCGATTCATTAGATCCATAAATGTCGCGGGGGCATTGGTCAATCCAAACGGCATTACGAGAAATTTGTAATGTCCATAACGTGTTCTGAATTCAGTTTTCGGAACGTCCTCGGCTTTGATCTTTAATTGAAAGTATCCGGAACGAAGATCAATTTTACTTAAAATTCGTGCTCCTCGAAGCAGATCGAACAGATCGTCGATCCTAGGCAATGGGTACTTGTTTTTTATAGTGATCTTGTTGAGTTCTCGATAATCTATACATAACCGCATACTTCAGTCCTTTTTCTTTACAAGCAATATGGGGGCACCCCAAGGCGAAACACTTAGGCGAATGAGTTTCTTCTATAACAATTCACGTAACAGTTCTTTCAACTCCTTCAATTCCACAGGTGCCATTCGATAAGGAGCCTTCGATATTGGCTCTGCTTCCGGAATTAGATTAATTTCAAAAGATATTTCTCGATCCGGAGGAAGGCCCGGTAGTTCCTCTGGAAACACATCGGGATATTCCTGGACCACCGAGACTTGAGAAAGGTCGAAGGGCGCTTGATTGACATTTATTGCATAAATGAGAAACCCTTCGTGTCCTTTCTTCAACGCCATGCTGGCGCGAATCGCATTTACATAAATATTCTTAGGGCACTTCCTTAATTTCGAGCCTCCTTGAAAGTTTACTTCCTTACGTGTGGGATCCTTAATCATAACCCACTTTTCACTACAATCGATGTGGGCAAAATTCTTGGAGAGCCAATCCATCCCAAGAATCACATCGAAATCCGTCATGGGTATGAGAATTTGGTCAGCATCAAACCGGTGATCATCGAACTCAAGTTCGCAGTTTTTGAAAATGTGGTGAGACACAAGCACCTGATCCCCAGCTGCTTGAACTCTATAGGGCGTATCACTATAGGTTGGATTGTGATCAATATTCTTTGTGAATTTCTTTGATATAAAGGAGTGGCTAGCACCAATATCAAATAGTACATTGGCAGGTACTGAGCATACTAAAATAGCTCCTGGATATGCGAGATTTACTAAGCAACAGCTGGGTAATAGTATTGACAAAATCTAAATATTGCATAAACTTTAAAATGTACCTGCCACCACGTCATTGGCCTCTTCAACAGCTGCGTCTGTCATTGCATGAACTCTCACATTAGTACGCGGACGCTGGTTCCTAGGTTGTTTCTGCTGTGGGGCCCCTTTCTCTGACAATCTTTGGCCACGTGTCCTACTTTTCCACACCCAAAACATGTGGTTCCCTAATCTGGACAATCTTTGAGGATGTGGCCCACCTTGCCAAACCCGAAGCACTCTCCTGCCTGAAAGTAGCACTCCCCAACACAACGTTTGTTGCAGTGAGAACAATTTGGAACAGTAGACTGCTAGCCCTGATTCTTTTGGGAACGGCGTTGGAATCGATTCTTTCCTTGGCGTCCTGGGCCCTGTGAGTTTTGCTTTGTAGCTTTGCGGGACCCTCCATTCCTTGATGTTTCTCTCCCTCTTTTCTATCCTATCTCATCACGGCGAATAATATCCCTCTCTATTCTGTAGCAAGCGTCCAATAGGGCACCAAAATTTGTCGGGTTCGCATTGACCAACCATGTCCTGATCCTAGGGTTTAACCCTCTTTCAAACTTTAACATTTTAGTCTCTTCATCGTTCATAGTAGATGGTTGGAATTTTCCCAGGGCTATGAACCTGTTAGCATATTCTGCGACTGTCATTCCTTGTTCTTGTACTAATGACTCGAACTCATGTCTCTTCTGCAGCCTAACGGATGGTGGTATGTAAAATTTGTTGAATTCTTGGAGAAATCTCTCCCATGGAATCGGCCTTGGTAGGGATTGCATGTTGGTCTTCCACCATTGGTTGGCCTCTCCAAGTAGGAACGGCCTGGCAGCCTGAGTCTTTACTTCCTCGGGTGCTCGAATCAACTCAAAGCAATTCTCAACTTCATCCAGCCACTTTTCAACGGCATCCGAATCTAACTTTCTTTCAAAGGGCGGAACAATAGCTCTTTTCAGTTTTTCAAAATAGTACTGAGCATCCCTGACCGGTTCGTGAGGCTGAGGGACATTCTGCTGCAACATCACTTGACCGATTTGTGTTACGGTCTGGCAAAAGTTCTGGAAGGCATTAATATCTGGAATCATTTGTGGTAAAGGCCCCTGGGGTTGCGGAATGTTCTGAGTCGGGGGTGGATTTTGATCTTGTGGTGGTGGGGGTGGAGGAACCTGAGCAGGTGGAGGAGGAATATGCTCCTGCACCTCTGGTCTGACTCTGGCAGGTCTGCCTCGTGGTCGTACCATCTGCACTATGAAGTGTCAAAGTTTATTCAAGGGCAGAGTGTCGTAATAAGTGACGAACTTTAATTGATAATTCAATAGGAGTTTTAATGGATAACTCAAGATGATATAAAATTTCATAGACTAAGATTTTGTTATTGGGCCACGACTATGACTTCTAGTCTAAATTATCCTAGTCTAAGGTCAACTCACATCTAGGATTATGACTTAGATCTAAGATCAAACTTAGTTGACTAAAATCATAACTTAATTCTATATTTTGCCCAGATCTAGAGCCTCGGCTCTGAAACCACCTGTAGCGCCCCGCACCCCGGCCTAGCCAGATACGGTGAGCCCGTCGTACTTCACTGCGGAGAGTACCAGGCGTCAATCCATAACATATCACAGTCCAGAATAAAATATGTGGACTATCATGCTTACACGTCAACAAGTAAGCAAAACCGAGGCAAAATAAAAACTTTTAAAATAAAAGCGTCTAAGCAACCATCATCAGTCTTACAATCAGGTTCACAAAATGCGGGAATCCAAAAAAATAAATGTTTCCAACATTAATTCATACACGTTCATCAATCACTTCCATCATAGCAGAATTTCCTTAAGTTGTCCACCTCTCGCTCTTCTACGTATAAGGAATCCTAGGTTCATCTTCGATCCATTCGACCTTATTTCCTACAGGTTCTGTGAGAAAAAATAAGGGGTGAGTGACAGCGTCACCAGCAAGTAGACCATAAATAATCGTGAATTAAATAGAAAGTACAAACAAGAATCAAACCCCAAAAGTTTTGGTTTAGTAACATACCTAACCTTCCATCCAATATCTGTAAGTAACCAGCTCATAACTTATCAAAGATCATAAGTTACTAGAGATCATAACTTAGGAGCTACCAAGTCATAACATCTTAGTCTAAGTAACATGTACTAAATATTCGATGAACCATTAAATGCAACATGCATGAGTATGCACAGGTGATGCGTCATGATAAAATGAGGATAAGTTCTTTTGTTCTTTCTTTCAAAACATCTTCGTCAAGAAAACAAGAGAGTGTTCAAGTCTATTCTATCCGGATCTGAGGCGGTCATATTCTTTCCTTCGAATCTATTATTTCCGGATCCGAAAACGGTCACATCATCAATCATAGTCACCAGGTCTATTCTCTCTGGACCTGTACGGTCGTAATCATCGTAATTAGGTCTATTCTCTCCGGGCCTGAATGGTCATAATCATCATAGTCGGGTCTATTCTCTCCGGACCTGAACGGTCATTATCATCAGATCAATTAACCCCGCATTTGGAACGGGTCCTGCTGGCCAGAAACATACGGTACCGATGGAAAGCGTTCTTTTAAAAACGGAATCTTTTCTTTAAAACACTTTTTCATTATTCTTTCTCATAATACAAGTTTCATAAATCATGTAAATGACGATGATGCAATGTATGACATATACCATGCAATTCGTGACATAATACATCACATACATACACGTAACATTCTTATTCCTCAGACTGGAAAAAACTTTCCAGAATTATCGTTCTGTTGCGCGGCCTATTTTCGTAACATACATATGCATAAGGGTGTCTTTTCTATTCGCCATATAATTTTCGTAACGTTACGAGACGTGTAAGACCCTTAATTTATTTAATTACTAAACAGGGTACTGCTAAATCTAGCAGTGCAGTTCCCCTGCTTTACCTTTCTTTCAAGGCCAATAAGACTTATTTAATTTGGGCCAGGCCTGGAAAAATACTGCTAACATGCCAATAAATAAAGTTCATTAACCAAAGCCGGTTAAACAAGTCTTAAATCACAAGAACGAAGTCTCCAACTAGTTCCGTTATTTCGACCCAGTTTTCCAGTTCAGTAGCGCTCGATTTACTTCGGTAGTTACCCCTTAAAATAATTATTCCAGGCTAATTAATTTACATGGACATGCTCATCAATATCTTAAGCCATTACCATAAAGTTTACGGAGTAACATAATAACTGTAAAGGGGTCATTTATTCACTTTTCCAAAACGGATACATGCTGATTTCTGGGGTGACCAGTTTTACCATGAATTTTGTTGTGATCAAACCATAAGTCCTTTTTCGAACATTCAAACTCACAGACTTAGTAAACATATGGGACTAGTATCCTACCAATACTCAGCCCATTTGCATGTTTCTAAGGTCCATTTTCGGTCATATCAAACAAGTCACTTATATTCTGCCAGTCCAGTAATTCCAGCCAAACCAGTTTTACTAAAAATTCCATTAAGAATAAACCATAACGTCTTTTACCAAAATTCCAACTCTCATATTTGCTACATACATAGGGCTAATATCATACCAAAAATTAGCTTAAATGGATACTTCTAAGATCCCTTTTTAGGTCATACAAAACGTCACATTATTCTGTCCTGTCCCAGTAATTTCCATTATGTCACCTTTCCTTACTAAAAGTATTCCAACTTGAGTTATTCTTCATAAATATCTTATTAATCATCAAATAAACCTTTTAGCATGAACTTTACACGGTCTAATACATTCAAAAGGTCATCTACAAATCACTTCAAAAACAGTTTGAAGGTTACACGTAACACACCTTGATCTTGTACCTTTTGTTCATAATAAAATCTATTCTTGGCACATCTTTTGTATATGTACTATATCCCAAAACAGCCCGTTTTCACACACATGCAAAGGCTTAAATCTCGTTTTTATCATGAACATATGACACCAAAATCATAAAGCATACATCTTGTACACATCCTTTACCCCACAAGTTATAATCTATCACAAGAACCACATTTATCCCTCATTTTCATCCAACCGTCCCTCTTACATGTCAAAGAAGAGAACTTTGCCACATTCATCTTAGATTAACATCATATTCATACTTAAAAGAGCAAAAAACTCACCTTTGAAGAAAATCTCATACATGCAAGCCACTTATCCTAGAAATACGAAAACTTCATGCTTCAAGCTTAGGATTTTACATCTAAGATTAATCTTAGTAACATCTAGCCATTCAAGCACATACTTTCACACACAAGTCATGAATATTTACAGTGTACTTGCCTTCTTCAAGCTTACACCTTTCCTTAACTTGGAATGAGTATGCAATGAGTGAAGTCTTCCTCCTCTTCACTACATATACCCCACGGTTTGGAGGGGAAAAGAACAAACATTAGCTTTTATTTCAAGTAAAAGATAAAACCAAATGGAGGCTAGATGGCTTACCAAAATGAAGCTTGAATGGTGTTCAACTTCTAAGAAACTAGTACCACCTAAGAGCTTGAAAGCTTGCACCTAGTGACCATGGGGGTCACGGTTGTTGAGCAAGAAGAGTAGCAATGTGAGCTTCACTCAATGAAGGATACAAAATCTTCTTAAGGATTTTAGAGTGTTCTTACCTAGACCAAGTTGAGCTTGGATGATGCTTACACCTTCTTGGTTCCACCTAGCCGTGTGCCTTGGGGAGAAGAGAGGGAAAGGTTCTTGCTATTTGTGAGTTCTTGAGGGTTGAGAGTAAGAGAGAGTTCTAGGGTTTCCTTGGAGAAGATTTTCTTCACTTAGGCTAAGGGTTAGCCGTTGGAAGAAAGAGAGAATAAGGGGGTTAACCTTGGCATGGTTAAGTTAATTAACTCAAGTTACCTTAGCTAATCAAGGTTACTTTATGACTAACTTGCGTTACTTTATCCAAACATAGTTACTTTAAGGCTTACTTGGGTTACTTTAACCTTGTGGTTAACTTAAAGTAACGATGGTAAGGTTTTGAAATGCTCCTTGGTTAGCCATAGAGGGTAATCTGGCGGTTTAAGCATTAAGTGGCCTTTACAATGCTTAATTCTCTTTCCAAGGGGTTTAATGAAAAGCTATGTAGGTAGTTGCCCCTTTTTACTAATTATTTTTCCCTTTTATTGATTTAAAATACAATTAAGGAAATTATAATCCTTCTTGAACTCATGGGGTCGAAATTTTGTGGAAGTTGGGGAAAAATTGTCCCACCACTTAAAATGGTTAAATTGCTATTTGAGCTTATTTAAAGAAGGCCCTTATGATTAGACTTCTTTTAATTTGAAGGAAAACCTTCTAAGGCCCTTTTTAGCCTTGTGGCCGAAATCTCTTAGGCCCTTGGGGTGAATTGGCCACTTCACGTAGTCCATAATCCATGCTTGAATTGGTATACAATATTTTCCATAACACAAATCTAATTAAAGAAGTAATCATAAAACTAAATAAATTGTACTTGAAAATGTAACTTTTCATAATTTCACATAGACACGTCTCAAGTACAATGTGATTCCTCGTTGGGTACAACAACAGATGTATTTCTAGATGACTAGCCAGGTTTACCTCCGGACAGGGAGTTTGAGTTCGGGATTAATGTCATTTCGGGAGCTGAACCGATCTCAAGGGTGCCATTTAGAATGGTCCCAGCAGAGTTGAAGGAATTGAAAGTGCAGTTGCAAGAACTGATAAAAAAGATTCATACGACCTTGTGTATCACTTTGGGAGCCCCAATTTCTTTAAGAAGAAAGATGGCAGCATGAGGCTCTCCATCGATTACCGACAGCTAAATAAGAGAAACTATCAAGAACCGATATCCACTGCTCAGGATCGACGATTTGTTCGATCAGTTGAGAGTATTTAACTTAAACACTTAAATAATGAACATATAAATGTGTTTATAAATATCAATATAACCTTTCATACAGGGTGCTAAAGTGTTCAGCAAAATTGATATTCGCTCTGGATATCATGAGGTGAAGATCAAATCGGAGGATGTTGCTAAGACTATTTTCGTACGCGATATGGACATTATGGGTTCTTGGTGAAGCCATTCGGTTTGACTAACGCTCCAGCAACGTTTATGGACATGATGAACACGGTTTTTCAAGATCAGTTGGATAAGTTTGTGGTTGTCTTCATCGATGATATTATGATATATTCACCGGATGCGGAGACCCATGCGAAGTATTTGAGGATAGCGCTAAATGTACTGAGAGAGAAGGAGTTGTATGCTAAGTTCAGCAAGTGCGAGTTTTGGCTTCGCAGTGTTGCATTTCTGGGTCATGTTGTGTCCGAGGTTGGTATTTTAGTGGGCCCGAAGAAGATTGAGGCTATTACAGAATGGTTGAGACTAAAATATGTGACCGAGGTCAGAAGTTTCTTGGGACTAGTAGGTTATTAGCGGAAGTTTATTGAAGGATTCTCATGGATCACAATTCCACTGGCTCGACTGACACAGAAGAGGACACGATATGATTGGACTTCTGAATGCGAGCAGAGCTTTGCTGAGCTTAAGAAGAGACTAACATCAGCGCCAGTGTTAGAACAGCCAATCTCCGGTGAAGGATTCGTGGCGTATAATGACACTTCCAAAAATGGACTAGGTGTAAATGAATACTCAACTAGTACTTTCTTAAGTTCTTTATAAAACATATGTGTGCTAACCTTTTTCCTTGTAGGTTGTGTTAATGCAAAAAGACCGGGTAATTGCGTACGCATCGAGACAGTTGAACCCCTACGAGCAAATTTAACCTACACATGATCTGGAGCTAGCAGCTGTTGTCTTTGCACTTAAGATTTAAAGGCATTATTTATACGATGAGAGATGTGAGATTTACACAGATCACAAGTGTTTGAAGTATCTCTTCACCCAGAAGGAGTCGAATATGAGACAGCGGAGATAGCTAGAGTTGATGAAGGACTACGATCTTGCGATCTGTTACCATATGGGTAAGGCGAATAGTGTGGCAGATGCATTGAGTAGAAAATGGAGTCATGCTCGATAGACATCGCTTGAGAGAGAGATCACCGAGTTTGGATTGGATATGATTCAGTCGACCGCGAATGTTTTGGCTACACTAATGATTACACTGATTGATCGGATTAAAGAGGCCCAGAAGAATGATACTGAGTTGATGAAGATCGTCGAGGATTCAAAAGAAGAATCGGGCAACGACTTTGAGATTCATAATGATGGCAATCTATGGTTTCGCAGCAGATTATGCATACCAGTGTCAATGATCTTAAGAAGGAGATTATGACTGAGGAACATAGTTTGAGATTATTGATCCATCCTAGAACTGCGAAGATGTACAGGATCTTAAGAGAAATTATTCGTGGAATGGGACGAAGAGACAGATTTCGGAGTTTAGCGAGCATTGTCTTATATGTCAGCAGGTAAAAGCAGAGCATCAGCGGCCAACTGGTTTATTGCAGCCAATTGAGATTCTCGTGTGGAAGTGGGAGTATATCACGATGGACTTCGTTACCGGACTTCCTAAGACCCACAGTGGATATAATACTATCGGGGTGATTGTCGACAGCATCACTAAGTCAGCACACTTTCTACCAATGTTGATTCAGGCGTCTATGGAGAAGTTAGTATAGATGTATCTGAATAGTATCGTGAGCTTACATGGGATGCCAGTCAGCATTATCTACGATAGAGATATATGGTTTACATCGAGATTCTAGAGAGCATAACAGGGGGCCATGGGTACTGAGATTAGGATGAGCACAGCTTTTCATCTACAGACAGATGGACAGTCAGAACGCACCATACAGACTTTGGAGGACATGTCGCGTGCATGCACATTAGACTTCAAGGGTATCTGGGACATGTCCGTGAAGTTGATTGAGTTCTCATATAATAATAGCTACCGCAATTCTATTGGCATGGCACCGTTTAAGGCATTGAATGGACGTAAGTGTCGATCGCCGCTCTACTGGGATGAGGTCGGTGAGAGAGCCCTCATGGGTCCAGGGTTAGTGGAAAAGACCTTGGATAAGGTCAAACTGATACGCGATCGATTGAAGGCAGCTAAGGATCGGAGTAAGAGTTGGACAGACTCTAAGAGGAGACCGATCGATTTTGATGTCGGAGAAAAGGTATATTTGTGGGTTTCTCTGACGAAGGGCGTCATGAGATTTGATATTAAGGGGAAGCTGAGCCCTCGATTTATTTGTCCTTAAGAGATATTGGAGCGAGTTGGAGCAGTTGCATACCGATTGGCGCTACCACCGACATTGTCGCAGCTATATGACGTATTCCATGTATCACAGTTGTGACGTCATGTGCATATCTGAGCCACATCCTTGAGCAGCAGCCAGTGATTATTCGTGAGGATGTAACTTACGAGGAAGTATCGATAAGCATATCGTAAGGAGCAAATACTGCGAAAGAAGTCGATTCCATTCGTTAAGGTACAATGGAGCACCGAATGATAAGCGACTTGGGAGCCCGAACAGCAGATGCAGAAGCAGTATCCGTAGCTTTTCATATGAGCTACGTAAGTTTCAAGGCCGAAACTTTTTATAAGCGGGTGAATGTTACGTCCTAAAAAAATTTTCGTTACGTCGTAACATTTTTGCACCATAAATTTAATTTTGTCTCTATGTGTTCTAAACTTCTCGTTATGTCGAAACTCTAACGAATTTGATAACGAACGTTATCGAACACACGACAAAATTTAAATAAATTTAGAATAACGACTTAAGTATTAAGTTAAATTAAATCGAACGATAATACACAATGCGATAAAATTTCACTACTTAAACAAAACAAAAAATAAAATTCTATATATGTAATATATATGCGCACACATACGTATATGTACACGGCTTCAAGGTCATTCAATGACCAAAATGACTTAATTTTCATGTTATGTCCACTTATATGTATAATGTGTAATATTGAATAAAGTATGACATAAGTTATGTATTTTTAGGTAGCACTTTAAAGAAATTAGAAATTAAGGTTTTTAATTGCCTAAGTGATGAAATATGAGATGTATATAGAAAATACAAATTAAAGAAGTGGTGTTGGGTGAAAAAATGCACAAAAGGGGCTGTTTTGGAACATCATAGCCGAAGGGTATAAATTGAGGGGTAAATGGTATTTTCTTAAGTTATGACATGTAGTATGTAATTAAATAAGTGACGTTTGATGATAAGTTGTAGAATGACCAAAATAACCTTCATTTGGCCGAAATTCATATGGCATGAAATAAAAAGTTTGAAAAGTTATTGTATCACATCACATATTTTAAAAGATCATACGCGAAAACGAATAAAAGTGTTTGCATTGCAGATCTAGAGACACTACTTGTATGGTGAAAGGTGTGAAGTTTATACAGATTATAAAAGTTTGAAGTACCTTTTCACCCAGAAAGAACTAAACATGAGACAGCAGAGATGGCTCGAATTGATAAAAGACTATGATTTGGCAATTCATTATCATTCGGGGAAGCAAACAAGGTAGCAGATGCAATTAGTAGAAAATCTGTTAGTGTATGTGCCCTAGGCCATGATTTGGATATTTATGTTATACGTTTATTACTAATAAAAGAGATTTTATTATCATTATTGTTGGTTAGTATGTTACGCAATTTTGATATATGTCCCTGATTCATTATTGTTATAGAGATAAAATAATTTATAATCAGTATGAGTATTGATTTGATAATCAGGAGATGATTATGTGTATGGTGATACAAATCAATTTCATAGATACTTGTTAGAGAACAGTGTATTGGATAGACCATCATGAGATTACTACATGGATTAGCGTCATAAGTAAATCTCATAATAGTCGTGTTTTAATCCTTTTACTTGAGATTGTCATAGTTTCCAACATACGGTCTATTATATTTTGACATGATCAACTGTTATCCGTAACTGGATAATAATAAATGTCATGATTGAATATGATAGAAATTATGTAGAGGATATTGAACAATCAAGATAGGATTTGTCCCTCTCTTTTGAGAGAGATATCTTTGGGCCCTTCGATTAGTGAGACTGTGAAATGCATGATCGTGCTCAAATGAATTGATAGTGTGATCAATATCATTTGTTTTATCAGTCTACTTAGAGATCAAGTAATCATATGTTTGAACAGTATAAGTATGACGTTGACCATGACTTATGTTCAAACTAGATATCGTGTGACAAAGGGATTAATGCATGTACTATTATTAGGCTAGTTGGACTTTACTCGTATTAATTGGGTAGTCGTAATGTCTTGCTAGAGACAATTACGACTTGTTGGTTTAATAGAGATTTAACTGACTGCCAATTAATATGAGCATATCGGGTCACACACAAGAATGCGTATGGGATGATATTAATAATATTAATAATCTTAATATTAGATATTAATTATTATTATTATTATTTTCGTTTTTTTATATATATATTTATATCATCAGATAATAAGAATAGGATCCATATCTGATATGGATTTTGATTGGTTTTATCTAATCCTAACAGAATCCGTACTTGGTATGGATTATGATTGGCATTAACCAATCCGATCTGGAATCGGATTTTGATATCTATATATATATATATGTATATATATATATATGTATATGTATATGTGTATCGCCTGCTATGTCTCGTACACAACAGAGAATAGAAAAACGAAACCCTAGAATCATTTTTTAGAAAAGCCGAGTTCTTCAGCCGCGTCATTTCAAGAGCTAGCACTCCGGGCGAAAGCATTCGTGTGGATACCGACAGAGGGTGATCATACAATCGCACCTCCTACGTTCGCAAGTTCTACGTCTGCAGATTTCGAATCTATACAGGTATGGTTTTTGGTTTCTTTCATCGAACTAAACGAACAACATGGATCCTTGGTAGGAAATCAGAGATCAAGTTTTGTTTTTCCGCTGCGCGTTTTGCAGTGATCTCGTTGGATTTTCTAACAAAATCAAGCTATGTGAGAGACACCTCTTGAGAGGGAGATAGCCGAATTCGAATTGGATGTGGTTGAGTCCACTACAAATATTCTGGCTACGTTGATGACCACACCTACTGTGATTGATCGAATTAAAGAGGCGCAGAAGAATGATACCAGGTTGATGAAGATTGTTGAGCAGTTTTAAAGAAGTGACGGTGAAATATTTTCAACTTTATGATGACGGCAGTCTTTGGTTCAGTAGGAGATTGTGTGTACCAGATATAATGAGATTAAGAGGGAGATCATGACTGAGGCTCACTGTTCGCGATTATCTATCCATCCGGGAGCTATCGGGATGTATCAGGATCTCAAAAGAAATTATTGGTGGAACGACATGAAGCACCAAACTATGGAGTTTGTGGAAAGATGTCATATTTTTCAGCAAGCTAAAGCGAAACATCAGAGACCTGCCGGACTATTACAGCCATTGGAGATTTGGGGATGGAAATGGGAGCATATCACGATGGACTTTGTTACTGGACTCCCTAAGACTCGTAGCAAATATGATACGATTTGGGTGATCGTTGATCGACTCACTAAATTGGCACAATTCTTGCCCATGTCGATCCATGCGTCTATGGAGAAACCAGTGAGTATGTACATGGTTGATATTGTCAGCTTGCATGGGACACCTGTCAGCATTGTGTGTGATAGAGATTCCGCTTTACTTCATGATTCTAAAGGGCTTATCAGCATGCTATAGGTACCGAGATCTGAATGAGTACCGCGTTTCACCTACAGACTGATGGACAGTCAGATCGTACCATACAGACATTGGAGGATATGTTACGTGCTTGCGCTTTGGATTTCAAGGGTATATGGGATAAATTACTAAAGTTGATTGAGTTCTCGTACAATAACAGCTATCACAGTTTTATTGGCATGGCACCATTGGAGACACTGTATGGACGTAAGTGTCGATCTCCATTATATTGGGACGAGGTTGGAGAGAGAGCTATTATGGGCATGGAGTTGGTGGAGCATACCTTGGAAAAGGTCAAGATGATTCGTGATCAATTGAAGGTTGTCCAAGACCGTAGCAAAAGTTGGACAGACACAAAGAGACGGCCGATTGAGTTTGAGGTGGCGAGAAAGTATATTTGAGGGTTTCGCCGACCTAGAGCGCGATGAGATTTGGGATTAAGGGTAAGCTGAGCCCTCGATTTATTGGCCCCTATGAGATTTTGGAGAGAGTTGGAGATGTTGCTTATCGTTTGGGCCTACCTCCTACATTATCACAGGTACACGATGTGTTTCACGTATCTCAGTTGCGTCATTATGTACATGATTCGAGTCATATACTGGAGCAGTAGCCAGTGACGATTAGAGATGATGCTACATATGAGGAGGTTCTGGTACGGATTGTGGACCGGAAGGAGCAGATATTGAGGAGGCAGTCGATTTTGTTCGTTAACGTATAGTGGAGCAATCATACTGAGCGGGAAGCGACATGGGATCCTGAGAAGCAAATGAGGAAGCAATACCCATGACTCTTCGATCAGAGGTAGGTAAGTTTCAAGGACGAAACTTTTTGCAAGAGGGGAAGAATGTTACGCCCCAAAATTTTGTCACGTCCATACATGCTTGTTATAATAGTTATACACGTATAAATTTTGTGCTTGTATTAAAACTTACAAAATATCGATATGCGACAAAATTCGTTAAGAAACGTTATGATTTCGTCAAAAGAATTAAAACAATTTAAATATGTAACAACTTAAACTCTAGAATAAATTAAAGCAAAATAAAACTCATGACACAAGTATTTACCACTACTTAAATAAAAGGAAAAGAAGTTATCTACATAGATGACAGTTATTATAGAATAAAAAAAGGCAAGAAGATAATTTCGGCCATAGGCCATAATAGAGGGGGAAGAAGTCTTTCAAATGTGTAGGACAAGTTACTTAGGTGTCATGAAAGAAATGGAAGAAGTCTTCCATTCCTCACCTTCTCCCAACCACTCCACTTCATACATTTTTTCCTTCTTTCCCTATTATTTGCCTGAGCCGAAAATTTCATTTTAGAAGTAGGATGTTCTCTCTTTCTTCCACACTTCACACTTCATCAAACCACCAACATCTTCTTCTTCCTTCAAGCAAGATAAAACAAAGTCTCCAAGCCCCTTTTTCACACCCAAAACCATGGGTTACAAGAGACATCAAGAAGGAAATTTTTTGCTCTTCACCTCACACAACCAATCTAAAACATCATCCATAATATCCTCCTTTATTCAATCACTAAGGTGAACAAGTATGGTTCAGTTAAGAACTAAGGATCAACAAGGTAAGAACATCATCTATTGTTGTACCCCAACAATCAGGTACGTAAAAACTATGAATATGAGATGGAATAAAAGCGACAATTTCTTTTAGAGCGTGTTACTTAAGTCCACGTAACTCTTTTTACTTAAATACTCTTGAGATAGTCCATGAAATATAGAGTGATATAAACCATACCAATATATATATGTGTATGTGCGTATATATGATATATGTAGGGAATGTATAAATACATGGTACACATAGGCGTGTACGTATTTGTATACATACATATGCTAATCTTGGAATACAATAAAATGTAGGCAACAATATGGTATATGAATCAAAATTTCAAGGAATATCAAGATGCCTAAGAGGCCCAAAATTTCGGCCTATACATGGAGATGTTCTAGAAATCTCTAGCCAATTTTATTAGTTAAAATAATAAGACAATAATTTATTATGCAAAGAATAAATAGAAAATAAAATAGACATGCAATTAAGGAACAAGTTAAGACAACTCATTAAAGAAGGAGGTAGTATGGTTGAGGTTATAAAGACCCCAACCAAAACCGCCCTCCCCTTAATGTCTAGACATGGAGGATTTTAAATCCTACCATGGTTACTTTTCTCTAAACCAAGGTTAATGTAACCATGATTTAATAAAGTAACTTGGGTTAGCACAAAAGTAACTATAGTTTGAATAAAGTAACCAAGGTTATACTAACTTAACCTTGATTAACACTCAAGAAAGCCCTAACCCTCACAAAAATCCCTCCAAAACCGTCCCCCCTCTCCTAAGTCTCTAACATGTTTAAATCAAACCATTCTAGAAACATCTATCTTCTCATCATGCAAGAGCAAAACACTTAGACAATTTTCATTCCCCTCACCAAAGTTTCGGTCCCAACATCTTGAAGGATGGGAGTTTAACTTCAACTTCAAGACTCAAGAAGACATCTAGGTAAGTCTTATTCCAAGTTCCCTTAAGAAAATTCTCATTTTGGTAAAGAATGAAGCTCACATGAACTCTCCTTCTCCATACCAAAACCGTGGGTTCATGGTTGAAATAGGTGAAAGCCTTCAACTTTTCTAGGTGGTGTTACATTGAGGTGCTTGAACCTCCAATCCAAGCTCATTTTGGTAAGATGCTCTAGCCTTAAAGATAACCTAGTTCCTCTATTGAATAAAGACTAACCTTTTCATTTCATTTCCTTAAAACCGTATGCTTAAGGTGAAGAAGGTGAAGGATTTCATCACATCTCACTTCATAACCAAGCAAAGGCAAGAGCTTTAGCTTGAAGAGGCAAGTATACTTTAACCCCTTACAATATATGTGATTATGTGCATACTTGAATGTCTAGAAGCCTAAGATATGACTTTAGTGAAAATATGCCTAAGTTGTTACCTTTTCTTATGTTTTGAAATTGTTGGACTAGGGGACTGTTTTGTTTGGAAGAATGAACAGCCTATGTGAACGACTTTTGCATGCTAAAAAGAGACTTGAATTAGTATAGGGAAGCCTTATCATGTATATTGGATGACCATTACCTTGGATTGTAGGTTAAAGAACTAAATTAGGAAGGAAAGGATATTTCTATGCATGTTAGCTGAAAAACAGAATTCTGGACAGATTTTATGCCAAATTGATGGACTTAGTTAAGGACTTTCTAAGCGTTGGATTGAGCTTATTTTTGGTGTGGTTGTAGCTTATTATGTCTAGTTTATTGTGGCTTTGGAATTTCTGG
This sequence comes from Eustoma russellianum, assembly GCA_036186865.1. Classification (NCBI taxonomy): domain Eukaryota; kingdom Viridiplantae; phylum Streptophyta; class Magnoliopsida; order Gentianales; family Gentianaceae; genus Eustoma; species Eustoma russellianum. Next base: position 39,403 of record AP025076.1, on the reverse strand, counting down.
AAAATCATTTGTGGATTGGCCAGAAATGAATTTTTAGTATCAAAGGGTCAAAACAGTTTCTGGTCGTACCACATTAGGGAGAAAAATTATTTAAGTATCTTAAACATCTTGGATTGACCTGAAATTTTTACAGGAAGTACTTAAGACATAGAGCTAAATATCCATGTAAAGAAATGGATTTTATCTATTGATCTTGATGGTAAACCATTGAAGGAAAGTCGGTGTAACATTCTGGAAAACAGGACAGATTGACCCTTTGTGCTTGTATGAATTGTATCGTATTTATTTTGACCTGTTTTGGTGAATGGGCATTTGAATATTGTTCACAAAGGAAATAGGAAAGATTTCCAGGTGCTAAGTGAGTCCCATAATGAGTTTATGTATGGAGACAAGGTAAGGAATGGAGTTGAGAGTGCAGCAGAATTTCTGTTGTACCCTTGATGGGAATTATTTTTATTGAGGTATCTACGCTTGTCGAAATCGCATGAAATTTGTACAGAATGTAGTTAAGATCATGTGGTGCATGTCCATATTTTTAGTTTCTGGAAAATAGGCTAAAAAGGTTGATTTTAAGGCCGGACAATACAGGACATGCTGCTGGTTCGTTTTCCAGCCCATGAAGAAAGTCGTGTATGATGTTATAAGTGCATTTTACCATGTTGCATCCCATGCACTTGCATTGACATGCTCATATGTTCCATGCTCATGATTTTATTGATGTTTTATATAAAGTTTCTGTTTTGAAAGAATTCCATCCCTTCTGGCCAGCTTAACCCGCCACAGATCCGGGGTTAATTGATCTGAAGAATTATAAGAACCGATCCAGGCCCGGTATAATAGGTCTGAAGATGATCACGATTATAAGAACCGATCCAGGCCCGGTATAATAGGTCTGAAGATTATAAGAACCGATCCAGGCCTGGTATAATAGGTCTGAAGAGTGTAAGAACCGAGCCAGGTCCGGTATAATAGACCTGAAGGTGATCATGTTATAAGAACCGAGTCATGCCCGATATAATAGGCTGACACACTCTCTTGTTTTATGATGAGCATGATTTAAAAGAAAGAAAGAAAGTTCAAGTATCTTTATGAGCATGTCTAAATGAAAGAAAGAATGTTTTCCGTTGCATTTGCATCGCATTCACATTTTCATACGCATTACGCATGATACCTTTTCATAGAAGTAAGGTTTGGCTATGGCATGTAGAATCTAACTAAGTGATGACACTTAGATCTTAGCCAAGTATTGATATGACTTTAAGTACGATGCTTCGGAAAGGTAATGGCAGGTATGTTCTAACTTAAGGAATTGGGGTTTGATTCTTGTATGCCGTTTTCTCTTTATTGTACGGTGTTATTGTATACTTGCTGGCGACTCTGTCGCTCACCCATTTATTTTTCCCCCCAGAGCCAGGTAATGAAGTCGAGTGGATTGATGATGAGCCAAGGATGCCATACCCGTAGGTTATTGAAATTGCCGTTAAGAGAATGATGATGGAAGCTTTTGATGAGCCTTTGGGACATTTTGGGACTTGTCTATTTCGGATTCTCTTCGGATAATGTTTGTATAATTTCGCGGAGTAGTTTGCTACCTGTTCAGTTTGTATAATTTTGCTATGTATTCGCGATTTGACGCTTTCGGATTAAGGTTCAAATTCTGCCGTATTTTTATCTACCTGTTAAGATCGTGACTTTGTGATCCATGTTTATCCATGGGTTTTACGAGTTAAGTATCGACGCTTTGTACTTTTCCGAAAGGGAAGGTACGGCGGGTGCACCGTACGAGGGGTAGCCGAGTACGGGGCGCTACATCTATGTTAGGTTATTCTTCTTCCATTTTTCCATTTCTATGGTTGCTCACTAACCTTCCATTTCCTTTGTGTCAACTGTGGCTACCTAAGTTGTAGAGAAGGAAGTTTTCTTCAAGCCAAGTAAAGCAATCTTCACTTTTATATAAAGGTTAAGTGATAAAGCCAAGTATTTTTTCTACATCCTCCATGGATTTTCAAATATCTAAGTATATATGTTCATATAAAGTTGGATCATCAATGATGCATGTTCAATGTTTTACTATCAAGAATATGTAAAAGTTATGTTCTTAAGTGATGTATAAATGGTTAAATATTATTTACATACACGCGGCCAAATAGATGAAAAGTGAACATATATGTGCAAATGAAATGAACACTCTTATGTAGTATATATATGGAAGATAAAAAAGGAAAATGAAGGTATGTGACATGATAAGAAAAGTGTACTAAGAAGGTGACTTTGTTGTATTTGTTCATGTATTTTTTTCATGATGATCATCAATATGTATTTGTTATGGCATTTTGGTTTAATATGTTTGATGATCTTGTTTTAGTATGTTTATGCATGCATCATAAGCATGATTAAAATACTGGATCATATGTGTGGTTTTAATGATCATCATTCCATGTACATACATGTATGTACACGGCCATAGTGGTTTTTATAGCCTACAGGCATTATTTTCATGTTTTGCATCCTTGACATGTTTAGATATTTGATGATGATTTTGTGAGACTTCATGGGCATGGAAATTAATTTTTTTATGGTTCGTATAAATATTTAAATCAACATATAAGTAAAAGAGGTGAAAAAGGAAAGAGATTTATGTGATGTATATATATTTAAACTTTCGGCCATATAAGTAAAAAGAGGAGAAAGAATAAGTTCTATGACATGTAAATAATATAAATGTGTTGAATATAAAAAGAAATAGTCATAAGATTAAAATATAGAATAAAGAATTAGATTATATAAAAAGACATACTATAAATATGTATATATACATGTATTCGGCCACATGACCTTTCATAATGATTTACAGATTACCCTAATTGATCAAAACTCATATTTTGATGAATTTTCGCAATGAGGCTGATTATCTACGTTGTTTTTATCGGCGATCATGGCATATATCTGGATATCATATGCGTATCACAAAATAGACAGTGGATTTTGATCCTGCAGCAGATGTCCCGATAGTTCCAGTGTGGGTTGCTTTCCCCGGCCTCCCGATCCACCTCTATCAACGTGCAGCCCTTTTTGAGATCGTTCGTCCTATTGGTACTCCTATCAAGTTAGATGTCGCCACGTCTGATGGTTTGCGGCCTTCTGTTGCTCGAGTGTGTATGGAAGTAGATGTCTCGCAAGAGTTTCCACATAAAATTTATTTACAGGCTAAACAGAAAATCCTCTTGCAATCTGTGATCTATGAAGATCTATCATTATTTTGTACGTCAAGTCGTCGGCTTGGCCATGCAACTGGTTTATGCCCTTCCTCATCTATGCCGTTTGTGCCTCCTCCTCCCCCACCGCCGCCTCCACCAACAATGCGGTGGACACCAAAAAAGAAACCAGCTGTTGTTAGTACTGCTGTTGTTCAAGATCCACTGACTTCTCATTATCAGCATGCAATAGAACATCTGTCTGGTCCGCAACATGACATTCCACCTGAGCCTAGAAGGGAACAGGACATCTCTAGGTTAGGAGCAGACGCTGACTTTCCACCACTTCAAGATTCTATGGATCCATGTGACATTGGTCATTCTTCCGACACGGAGCTGCATGTTGATGATCAGCAGCCCGATTTGCCAACAGTACCTGACGAAGTTGTCCGGAAAATACAATTAATTCTGCAATCTCCAACGGAAGATGTTCTTATATCACGTCTGGAGGAGTCATCCTCTGATGCTGGTTTTATTCCAATCTTGACTCGTAGTGCCACGCGGATCTCTCAAGGAAGTGATGTTACACTTTCTCAATGAATGTTTTAATTTGGAATGTTCGAGGCATACGTGCCTCTTTGCCAAGATTGCATCATTTGATTCGAGAACATAAATTGAATTTGATTGCTATTATTGAATCAAAGCATTCTCCATCTCTTTTTGTTAATTTTGGTATGGAACTTGGCTTTTCAAACTCTTGTTCGTCAAGTTCTGAGCATATATAGGTCTATTGGCACGATACCGTGTTTTGTTTAGTGTCCACCCAGGATGATGGCCAGGTTATTCATCTCAGTTTCGTTTATGTTCCACTGCAAAAGTCTTTCACTTTTTCGGTTGTTTATGCGAAGCACTCTCCAGCACTTCATCGTTGGTTGTGGCGATCACTATGCGATTACACTCAGAATCTTAGTTCGCCCTGGATGGTCAATGGAGATTTCAATATCTTTTGGTCTTTAGAGGATCACAGTGGTCGCTCACAGCCTTTGTTAGCGGTTTTGCAGGATTTCAATGATTGTGTCGAATCCTGTTCTTTGATGGCTTCTCCTTTTCATGGTTCAAGATTTACTTGGGCGGATGGTAGGGGACTAGGTCGGGTTCGACGCCGGCTAGATTGGTTATTCACAAACTCTTCCTTTCATGATGTATTTGAAGACATGGCACTTACTCATTTACCTCGAGTTTCTTCCGACCATACGCCTTTGTTTTTTATATGTCGAGTGAGCATCTCGTCTGGTACTCGTTCTTTTCGTTTCTTAGATGCCTGGTTGTCGCATCCTGACTTTCTCAATTACACAAAGGAAGATTGGAGTTCGTATCCGACCACTAATGGTATGTATGACTTTTATTCAAAGTTATTACGTCTGAAGCAGGATATTCAACGCTGGAATAAGGAGATTTTGGACAATATTTTTTCCAACCTCGCACGAGCAGAAACAGCTGTTCGTATAGCGAAAAGGTTATGGGATACTGACCCTTCTGAGGACAATCGATCTTCATACCATCAAGCAAAGGATGAGTACATTAGAGCATCTGAATATGAAATGCAATTCTAGAAGCAAAAAGCTCGGCTACAATGGCTGTAGGATGGTGATGATAATACGAAATATTTTCCTTCGGTGGTTAAAGGCCGACGTTTACAGCTTCGAATACAGCAGATCTGTACATCATCTGGTGACATATGTACATTGCCCATTTCTATTCAGAATGAAGCAGTTTCTTTCTATACATCTCTATTTACTTGGGAGAATACGGAAAATTACAATGAAATTCTCTGACATATACCTCATCTAATTACGGATGAAGATAATGCGTTGCTCTTGGTATGTCCACAGGAGTCTGAAGTAAAGGATGCTCTATGATAATTGGATCCACATAGTGCAGCACGACCAGATGGATTTCATGGTAACTTTTTCCGTACATGTTGGCATATTATTCATACTGATGTTGTTTTGGCTGTGTAGGAGTTTTTTCTTGGAATACCCCAGCCGTCAGTGATGGCTAGTGCGTTAATCGCATTAATTCCAAAGACAGCTTCACCTAATACATTTAGTGATTTTTGGCCCATTTGTCTTACAAACTTTCTCAACAAAGTTTGCACAAATATTATTGCAACACGTTTGAGTGCTTTACTCCCAAAGTTGATATCACCAGAGCAGGCTGGCTTTTTAAAATGGCAGAATATCTCCACGCAGGTATTGCTAGCGTGGGAAATGATGCATATACTTGATAAAGGTGGGACTCAATTATGTTTAAAATTGGATATGATGAAAGCTTTTGACAGAGTCAGCTGGGAATATTTGGAATTGTTGATGAGAAGATTCGGCTTTGCAGATTTCTTTTCTCACATTGTCTTAAATCATTTGCGGTCCACACGTTTTTCAATAATGATAAATGGAACACCCACTCGATCATTTCAGTCGTATAGGGGTGTCAAGCAAGGCGATCCTTTATCTCCATTGTTATTTATTCTCACCTCTGAAGGTTTCGGTAGAGGCTTAAACTCTCTAGTGGCTACTAGAGCTTTGCAACCACTACGGATAGGACGTGTTCCATTTCATATCACACACTTGGCATACGCAGATGATCTCTTGATATTCTTGCGGGGAACAACCAGGAATTTGAGACGCTTTCAGTCATTTCTAACAGCCTACGAAACAGCATCTGGTCAAAAGGTGAATTATAATAAAAGCAGTTTTATTCCTTCATCGTCCACATCATTACAGCAGCATAGGCATTTTGAGGAGATTATACATATGCGGTCCACTGTCCACAAGTTTACCCTTTTGCTATCTTGGATCTTTACTACATAAAGAATCAGTTGCTCCAGATATTGCGGTACACTACTGGAACATATTGATGCTCGTCTGAATGGATGGCGTAATCAGTTGCTTTCTCTTGCAGGTAGACTTGTCTTACTGCGTTCCGTTATCTCGGCTCTACCCTTGCATATTATAGCAGCTGGCATCTTACCACAATCAGTAATTAAAATTATAGAAAGGAAAATGGCTGGGTTCTACTGGGGACACCGTCATCGTTGGGTTTCTTGGTCCACTATATGTATGCCTTGTTCTGAAGGGGGTTGGGAGTTCAGAGTCTTCGAGCGTTGCAGGAGGCTTATTTTTGTCGTATTTGGTGGTTTATCAACAAAACAACACGCTTTGGAGCCAGTACATGCATGCTAAATATGGACAGCATGGGGATTTCAGGCCGCGACTTCTGGATTCACCTATCTGGAAGCTCATTTGTCGTTACCATGTCTTATGCATCAATCATACTCAACAACAAGAGACACTCCTCAGTTGGACACCTAATGCATCGGGTGAGTTCCCATTGCGCTCGGCATATGATATTTGCCGTATTCAACGTCCTACGCTTATTTTCGCGCAGTTTATTTGGTGCAAGCACCATACACCTGTGATTCAAACTTTCTTGTGGAGAATTTATCATTGTGCATTGCCCTTGGAAGACTACATTGTTAAGTATAATATGGCTAGGCCTACACAATGCCCTTTTTGCAAACATGCCTCCACTATGGTGGATCATGTCTTCCTATATTGTGATTGTATTCGGCATGTATGGGAGTTCTATGCGACGGAGCTTCATTGTCCCTCTCCTACGTCTCTGAGACTTTGGCAGTATCTTTTGTCTTGGTGGTATCGGTCCACAATGTCTTCATTATTTCGAGTGCTAAAAATTGTGGTTCCTTCCATTATTGTGTATAATATCTGGCGTACCTACACATCATTGGTCTATGGGGATTTGACGGATTTTACGATGACATCATTTGGAGCAGGGATACATTCGGATATTTTTATGTGGGGTAAAACTATGGATGGCTCAAGGCTTGCTGTTGGATATCACTCACTTCAGCACATTCGTTGGATGGCTCAAGTTATTTCATTGAACTTGCTTATTCTTCTATGTTTACAAGGCTTTATATACAGTTTTAAACTAACTAACTACCATCCACACCACCACATATCCGTTTCTTAACCAATACAAGCTGCACTAAGCTTGGACGCAGCTCCTCTGCTGAGCTGGCGCTTGATTCGTTTCATTTCATGTGCAACATGTGCTTCTTCTTTGATCCAGCACTTACTCAATCCACCAATCATAGGATATCACTCACTTCAGCACATTCGTTGGATGGCTCAAGTTATTTCATTGAACTTTCTTATTCTGCTATGTTTACAAGGCTTTATATACAGTTTTAAACTAACTAGCTACCAGTCACACCACCACATAACCGTTTCTTAACCAATACAAGCTGCACTAAGCTTGGACGCAGCTCCTCTGCTGAGCTGGCGCTTGATTCGTTTCATTTCACGTGCAACATGTGCTTCTTCTTTGATCCAGCACTTACTCAATCCACCAATCATATGTTAGCTTGTTATTAATCCATATGTAGGCTTGTCAACCAATGCCATGCTTTGCAATTGCCACATCATCATCACTGTTGTGCTTCCCTTTAACTTGAACTGCCAACGCCAGCTGCTCTCTCCTTGGCACAGTTTCAACACCCCCCCTCAAACCTGATCTCTCAAACACATCACACAGTCCCATAACTGAGGTCAGGTTTGCCATTCTGTTGTAATCCAAGGCTTTTGTAAATAAGTCTGCCAGCTGCAATCGTGTGTCTATTGGCATGGGCTTAACTATTCCAGCTAGAAATTTATCTCTCACTACATGACAATCAATTTCTATATGTTTAGTTCTTTCATGGAGGACTGGAGTTTCCACTACGTAAAAGGCACTTTTGTTATCACAAAAGAGCTCTACTGGTTCCCTTTGCTCAATGTTCAAATCCTTCATCAGATAAAGCAACCATTGCACCTCACAAGTGACCATGGCAAGTGCCCTATACTCCGCCTCCGAGGATGACCTTGAAACAATGGATTGTTTCTTAGCTTTCCAAGAAATCATAGCATTTCCCATGAATACACAATAGCCTGTTATGGACCTTCTAGTTTCAGAGCACCCTCCCCAGTCTGAGTCACTGAATCCCTTCAACTTCAACTCTCCTGTGCTAGGTAACATTAGTCCTCTGCCTGGTGAACCCTTCAAGTACCTTAACAACCTACGAGTAGCCTTTAGATGATTTTCTGTAGGTGAGTCCAGAAATTGACTTAACTGTTGGACTGCATAAGAGACATTTGGTCTTGTAATAGTAAGATACAACAACTTCCCTATGATCTTTCTGTATGTGGACACTTCTGCCATCAAAGGAGAATCATTATGCTCTAATTTCAAGTTCTGCTCCATTGGAGTCTTTGCTAGTTTGCATCCCAAATAGCCTGTATGCTCCAACAATTCTAAGATATACTTCTTTTAGTTAAGCATAATCCCCCTTATGACCTGATCACTTCTAGACCTAAAAAGAATTTCTGGTCACCCATGTCTTTAATGCTAAACTGCTGATGTAAAGTTGTCTTAAGTTGAGCTATTTCTAATAATGAATCACTAGCAAGGATAATGTCATCAACATAAACGAGTAAAACCAGTAAAAAACTGCTAGTCTTCCTGGTAAATAGTGTGTAATCATGCTTGGACTGGGTACATCCTTGAGAGGTCAAGAAGTATGTCAATTTCTCATTCCACTGGCGACTAGCTTGTTCTAAACCATAAAGGGACTTATTTAGCTTACACACTATGCCTGGAGCATTGGAAGTACCTTCAGGGGGAACCATATAGATGGCCTCAGAAAAATCATCGTGCAGAAAGGCATTGTTAATATCAAGTTGATGCAAATGCCAAACCTTAATAGCAGCAACAGATAGAACAAGTCTAACGGTGGTCATCTTAGCTACAAGACTGAAGGTATCATTATAGTATATGCCAAGTTGTTGTGTATAACCTTTGGCAATAAGACGGGCTTTGAAGCGATACACACTATCATCTGGCTTCCTTTTAATCATGTAAACTCATTTACATCCAATTGGAACTTTACCTTCAGGCAGAGGTGTCATGGTCCATGTTTTGTTCGCTTCAAGAGCATTGAGCTCTTCCTGCATAGCCACTTGCCACTCTGGAATACTGGATGCTTGCTGAAAAGAGTTAGGTTCTTGTTGCAAACTAATATTAAAAATGTAGTTCTTAGACTCAGGAGAGAGATGATCATAGGATATGTAGGATTCAATGGGATAGAGAGTGGAGGAGGATGAAGCTTGCTGCTGCGTGCATGAGGTGAGTTGATGACAGTAGTAATCTTGGAGATAACCAGGTGGCTTTCTAAGTCTAAGAATCCTAGGAGAAGGGGCAGAGTGAGTGGGGGTGAGTGAGAAGGAAGTGATGCAGATGGAGATTGTGAGGTACTTGGAGGAGACTGAGGTGGTTCAGGAGGAGATTATGAAGGGGGAGATGGGATGAATGGGCTGGGAGGAAGAGGGTCTATATGGGAGGAAGAGGTTTTATATGGAATATGAGGAAGAGATGTATTTTCATCCTTTGGGTGCATGACAGACAGAATGAAGGATGGATCTTGAAATGGAAAAATGTCTTCCTGAAATTGAACCTCTCTTGAAACAAACACCACCTTAGTGTTGAGATTATGCAATATGTATCCCTTTGATGTTGCAGGAAAACCCAGGAAAAGGCATGGAATTTCTCTGGATTCAAATTTAGTTTTGTTTGGACTAATATTGCAGGCATACGCTAGACAACCGAAGACTTTGAGGTGATTTTAATTTGGTTTGTTATGGTGCAAACGTTCAAAAGGAGTTTGTTGGTGCAACATTGGGTAGGAAGAATATTAATCAAGTAGGCAGCATGCTCAACGTAGAATCCCCAGTAGGATAAGGGAAGAAAGGCTTGAAATCTTAATGTTCTAGCCACATTAAGGATATGTTGATGCTTCCTTTCCACTATCCCGTTTTGCTAGGGAGTGTAGTGCAACTGGTCTGATAGAGGATGCCTTTAGATTTGAAGAACTCTGTCATAGAAAACTCAGTTCCATGGTATGTTTCGAGTGTTTTAATCTGTGCTTCAAAATGAGTTAAAACATAATGATAGAAGCTTTGAATGATAGATCTGACTTGGGCCTTTGATTTAAGCAAGTATAACCAGGTATAACGACTAAAGTCATCAACAATTGTCAAGAAGTAATGTTGTTCATATATGGTTGGGTGTTCATATATGGTTGAACCTCTCTTGAAACAAACACCACCTTAGTGTTGAGATTATGCAATATGTATCCCTTTGATGTTGCAGGAAAACCCAGGAAAAGGCATGGAATTTCTCTGGATTCAAATTTAGTTTTGTTTGGACTAATATTGCAGGCATACGCTAGACAACCGAAGACTTTGAGGTGATTTTAATTTGGTTTGTTATGGTGCAAACGTTCAAAAGGAGTTTGTTGGTGCAACATTGGGTAGGAAGAATATTAATCAAGTAGGCAGCATGCTCAACGCAGAATCCCCAGTAGGATAAGGGAAGAAAGGCTTGAAATCTTAATGTTCTAGCCACATTAAGGATATGTTGATGCTTCCTTTCCACTATCCCGTTTTGCTAGGGAGTGTAGTGCAACTGGTCTGATAGAGGATGCCTTTAGATTTGAAGAACTCTGTCATAGAAAACTCAGTTCCATGGTATGTTTTGAGTGTTTTAATCTGTGCTTCAAAATGAGTTAAAACATAATGATAGAAGCTTTGAATGATAGATCTGACTTGGGCCTTTGATTTAAGCAAGTATAACCAGGTATAACGACTAAAGTCATCAACAATTGTCAAGAAGTAATGCTGTTCATATATGGTTGGGTGTTTATAGGGACCCCAGATGTCTATATGTACAAGGTCAAAAGCATGATTAAAAACAGATGAAGAAACTGGGAAAGGAAGCCTTTTCATCTTGGCTAATGGACAGACATTAAAAAAGTCCATATAGCTAGAGTCTATGATATCAGAGTTGTCTTTATGGATCTCTTTCATTCTTGCAGAGGAGGGATGGCCAAGTCAATAGTGCCAAATCTTGGACAAGGTAGATTGGAATGCAGCAGCAGCAGAGGGAGTGACAACATGTATGGAAGTTGTATTTGAGTAATTTGGCTTTTGTGTGCCATAGAGATAATAAAGCCCACGGCATGGTTCAGCCGAACCAATCAATTTCCTGGAAACACGATCCTGAATCAAACAAGTTTTACCACAAAACTGAATGAGCACAGACAATGAAGCAGTTATTTTACTGATGGAAATGAGGTTAAAAGAGAAAGAGGGCACATAAAGCACATCACCCAGTGCAAGTCCAGGAATGACTTCAACCTCACCAATATGCATGGCTGATACTGTATGATTGTTAGGTAGCTTTATGATGCTATGAAGTAAAGGCTTATACGATGAGAAAAGATTCAAAGAGCAGGCAATGTGATTTGTGGCACCTGAGTCTAGGATCCATACATTTATATTATTAATTGAACAATTACCTTTCTCTTGCTCAGCTTGGGCAGACAGTACTGCAGCGTGAGAAGTGCTACTAGACAGATTCACAGTGGAAACAGGTGCTTCTAACTCTTCCTTCATAGTCAACAAGTTCATCAGTCTCATGTGTTGTTTGTATGTCAGCATAGGATGTTGGTATAAATGTTCAACACATTCCTGGTGCTTGGACTCTCCACAGTCTGCCACCAGATCAACCATATTAACCTGTCCTTTTGATTTAAACCCCGGAGGAAACCCATGCTTCCTATAGCATCTATCCATTGTATGCCCATTCATTCCATAGTGAGTACATTGAGGCCTTCTGTTATTATCAGGATAAAACCTATCACTACCTCTTCTGTAGCTATTACCCTGTGCCTTATTGAAAAATGCCTTAGTGACTGACTCATTATCATCACCAACTAACAAGGTCGTAGGTGCATTAGAAAATGTTCCATGATTTGATGAACTAGTGAGTTTTCTTTCATATTTAAGAGCCATAGAAAATGCAGTACCTATATCTGGCAATGGTGTCATGGCAAACACCTGAGATTTGACATGCTCATAATCATCATTCAATCCTTTCACAAATTTGATCACATAGTCACTTTGAACAAATTCTTTCATCTGGTTTGTTACATTACACCTGCATCCATGACATTCACATATAGGCAATGGCCTCAATGCCAACATTTCCTCCCACAGAACCTTAACCTTGATGAAATAATTATTTACTGAAGAACTATCTTGCTTAACAGCGTAAAATGACTCAAGCAAATCAGACAACCTAAAAGCATCACCATGACCATACCTTTGCGTTAAATCCTGCCAGACTTCAAAGGTTGTATCATACCACATGATGCTTTGTGATGTCGAAGGTGATATACTGTTCATTATCCATGAATGCACCATTGAATTCACCTGCCTCCACGTTCTAAAAGTAGGATCATTTGCCGAGATTTACATATTGTGTCGTCTATGAATCCTATCTTATATTTTTATCACAAGCACCATTTTGAATATTCTGCTTCAGGAATAAAAGTTGTGAGGATTAAGAGGCGGTTGTGCTAACACAATCGCTGGACTATCGTTGGGATGAAGGTAGAATGGATTCGAATTGACATTGTCGATTCCAGGATTGATCCTTTGATTTTGTTGAGAATTGTTCACAGCATGAACACTATTAGAACTCGAAGCCATAGCTACAGATATGTACTAACCGAAATCAGCAAGAATTTGAATCAGAAAGGAAATGATAACAAACCAGATCCCTGCGCTTCACAATCAGAGCCAACTATCGCACCATAGCTCTGATACCATAACAAAATCATCGCGATCACATCACAATCAACAAATAACAAGCGAGAATCAAACGCAAACTCAACTGTAACATTGAAAAAAACGAAGAGAAACAACTACTGCAACAAACAATCGACAGGATTTGAATAATCACTTTGGCGCCATAATGCGCGAATGAAGGAATTTGGTCGAACAGATTTGGAGAGAAAATGGAATGAGAAAAGGAGCAGTTATTTCATTGAACTTGCTTATTCTGCTACGTTTACAAGGCTTTATACATAGTTTTAAACTAACTAACTACAAGCCACACCACCAGATAACCGTTTCTTAACCAATACAAGCTGCACTAAGCTTGGATGCAGCTCCTCTGCTGAGCTGGCGCTTGATCCGCTTCATTTCACGTGCAACATGTGCTTCTTCTTTGATCCAGCACTTACTCAATCCACCAATCATATGTTAGCTTGTTATTGATCCATATGTAGGCTTGTCAACCAATCCCATGCATTGCAATTGCCACATCATCATCACTGCTGCGCTTCCCTTTAACTTGAACTGCCAACGCCAGCTGCTCTCTCCTTGGCACAGTTTCAACACTAAGAAATGTTTTTACTTTTCGTGATAAACCTGTGAAAGAATTACATTATTTTCTGTGATGTTGTGTCTTTTATATGTAACATGTTTTATGTTTGGAAATACATCAGTCCTCTCCTGCTTCTTCAGAGTCTTTTTTAGACTGAAAGGTAAATCTGAGAAATCTGTTAATTTTAATGTGATTGGTATTCACGCGCTTATAAAAAGGATTATGTACGACTTTTTAATGTTTCCAACAAAATCGACGATTTTAACCTTACTGACAGATTTGTTTTTTCTATTCATCTTTTCCACAAATCTATCATGTCCTTCCTGGTATATTTCAACGGTATCAAAAGCTATTGCTAGGATCTAGAGACGTTAAAAAGCAGGCAAACAATATTTCCATCCGAAAAGATAGAGATTTTGCTTTCAGCGAGACCATTGGCTCTATATATACCTGCATAGATAAATAATGAATTCGCATGTCTAAGAGTAGATATAGCACATATATGTGTATGCAAAAAACCTTTAGGTCTAGCGGTTGAATAGCATTTATTCCATTCACGGGTGTCGAGTTCGATTTGCTTAATTTTTTTTTAAAAAAAAGCACATATATGTGTGTATCTGTGTGTTTCGTCTTTCTAATTTTCTTTCCCCACTCTCTTTCTCCAACTATATTAGGACAAATAACTTAACTTTATAATTTCCCTTTTTTACTCTTCTCCTTAAAAATAATTTTCCGGAATATTACAATAGAAGTGAAGATGATCGTTGTCAAAATTCTGATCGCAAACAAGAAAGTTTCACAAAACTGAAGCAATGATGGAGTGAAAAACACAAAGTAAGCAAACGAACTCTTGATTCAAACGGTAAATACGGGAGAATGAATGCAGAAGATGATTTCTGGAAACTTCCTCTAGAAGAAATTGTTTCAGACGAGCCAACTAGCCTTATTCCTACACCATATATGTTACGGCCACAAGAAAAAAAATAAATAATAAAATAAAAATAGAGATAAATACAAATTAAATGGTAATTAGAGTTATATTAGGAAACCTAAACCAAAATCTAATGGGAAAACCTAAAATCTACCCTAGCTTTCCCCCTCACTATATATATACACGCACAACAAAAAAAACATAAACCCACCACCCCATTTCAAGTTTTTCTGCCGCCACCCCTCACAAAAGAAGAAAAATTGAACCAAAATTCCCCACCTCCAAAAGCAAGTGGCCGATTCTTTAAGAGAAAAAAAAAGAGTCAAATCAACTCCAAGCCTTGCGTAGGCAGCCGAGATTAGGAAGCCGAAGAGGCACGTGCGTAAGAATAAATTCGCCAAAAGGTAGGTGCCTCTTCCTCCTCAAATGGATATAATACATGCATACTTTGATGGTATATTTATGTGATTCGTTATTTTTATTTGTTTAAGATATTAATTTTACATATGTTTTATATGTAAAAGCATGAGATGATTTGTTTATGGCTGCTATGTGTGTGTATGGGTATGGATTTGGTGGTAGGATTGTGTAAAAGCTAGAAGTTTTCATAATTGGAGTTGTTTCAAATTGCGTTTTGGCCTTAGAATAGGTTCATCTTGTCCGGAATAGGTTGGGATTGGGTTGGAAATCGAAAAACGGGTCTGACGGACGCGTTTCAGGGCGGTGGCACGTGGGGCCCATGCGCGGCCCCTGACGGCGTGTCCGGACATGTGCTGACATGTCCACTTCCAAAAGATGCATCTCGTTATAACGAGTTCAATGCAACTAGTTTGAGGTCAACCGGAGTTAAAACGAAGATTTTATGGAGGTTAGAAAGAAATAGAATTTAATTAAAAAAATAAAAAAGGAAAACGCTATTGGACCGGCCAGGCTGACGGACCAGACCGGATGGTCAGTGGACCGGACCAGGGCGTCAGGTCGGCCCAACCAGAAATTAAAAAAAATCTGAAATTTAATTTCTGAAATTTATAAATAATTAATTAAAATTAGTTTAAAATTCTAAAAAAATATATTTAATTATCAGAAAATTCTAAATAAATTTCAAAAAATATAAAAGGTTAAAAATAAATTATTTCCACTTAATATCTGAATTTTGGAAAATATAAGTAATAAAAAATAATTAATAATAAATATAATTAAATAAGAGAAAATAGGAAAAATTAGTACAAAATTCTAGAAAATTAATAGAAGCTAAGAAAAAAATAAGGGTAATGATAAATAACAACTTTCCAATATTCGAAAAATTTACTAAGCCAAATATTGAGTGCCGGAGATGGTGAGGATGGGCGTACGGGCCGCAGGCGACTTTGTTGTTGCATTCATAGCACGTGCATTTGCATTTTGAGTGGGTTGAGATGTACGGGTCTCAGACGCTCGAGTGAAACTGATCATGGTGTACGGGCCATGGATACTCGGTTATGGTGGATCATGGTGTACGGGCCATGGGCATCGGTTATGGTGGATCGTGGTGCACGTGCCACGGGCATCGGTCAGGATGGATCGTGGTGTACGGGCCACAGGCATCCATCAGGGTGGATTGTAGTGTATGGACTACCGGAATCCAGTCAATCCCGGGATCATGCATTGCATATAGGTTTAGGGGCATATTGTATGACATGATTTTTGTTGCATGTGACACGTGGATGGAGCATGCATCACGTATTTGTGCATTCTTATGTGGAGTGCTTTATTTACCGCATTTACTTTCTTCTATGCATGTTCTATGATATTTATGTGATATGTGGTTATATCATTTCGGTATGCGCGTTTTGTAATGGTTTGAGGCGGGCATCTACTGGTGATTTTCTGTCACTCATCCCTACTTCCCAGGTGAGCTGGATGAGGACTACTAGCACATCTTTGTTGAGGACGGGATGGACATAATTGAGTGGGATGGTTGATAGCTGCATCTAGGATACGAGGGGACTCTGCAGCTGATTGTTCTTAGTTATCTTGTGGGGATTTTCACATACTTCTTTATTATTTTTTATTATCAGAATCTTTAATCAGTAATGTAATGACGATTATTTGAGGTTAATTTAAGTTACGATTTACGTTTCTGCGAGAAAAATTTTTACGTCATTTCTGGCAGGTAAGAGATTAATTCGACGCCTTGTATCTCCTTAGAGAGATACGGCAGGTGCACTGTTCCCGAGGCTAGGGCTCAGGAGCGGGGCGCTACAGGTGGTATCAGAGCCGAGGCTTCAGATCTGTCTCGGAAACGCAGGATTAACTAGATCACTAGACATAAGTTATGATCGGGTTATGGGAGGTGTGTGCCGATGGTGAGTTTTCCTTGTTTAATTATCGTTTTATAAGCATCCAATCCTTCAACTTACTATGGATTAATCCGTATTCATCTCATGAACTCAAATTCCGGATAATGCCTCCACGAACGCGAGCCGCCCTCTAGAAACGGAGGGCACGATGGCGATGATCAGTAGGGTCAGGGGACCATTCCTCATGTCCTTGCAGATACTCTGGCCACGCTGACTATATTGGTGGCCCAACAGCAAATACAGATGGCTCACTTGCAGCAGCAGCAGCAGCACCAGCCACCACCAGCACCACCACCCCAGGGGGCTTCGATTTTTCTACCAGGAGGTGCAGAACTGCCGGATACCTATGATGGGTCCCACATGACCAGAGGAGCAGAGGTCTAGCTCAAGAATGTGTCTGAGCAGTTGAAGTTGATGCAAGCTTCAGATGGCCTGAAGGTTGATGTAGTTGTACCATTCTTAGAGGGTGATGTCGAGCAATAGTGGCAGGGTGTGGCACGCAGACTTACTCCATCGCCGACATGGACCCGGTTCAGGGAGGAGTACCAGAAGCACTATTTTTCTGAAAGTGTCATTCAGAGGAGGATGACAGAAGTTCAGCTTCTGACACAGGGGTCCATGACTGGAGACTAGTATTTTGAGAGATTCCATGCACTTGCGAGATATATGCCCGTCATCATGGATAATGAGAAAGCGAAGATGCTGGAGTTCAAGACCGGCTTGAGCTCTCGCATTCAGTCATTGATCATCTGCACCCAGTCTACCACTTTTGAAGAGTTGTTGGAGGTGTGTCTTGAGGTCGAGGGTGATATCGAGAGGGTTGCAGCGGTCGAAAGGGCTAAGAGACCGCAAGAGGAGTTCTGTCCTTGTAGATCGCAGAGATGGCTGAGGATTCCACGCCGTCATCTGACCGGGCAATCTTTTAGACCAGCACAGTAGAGACAGGGATCGGCTTCTCGACCATTGATGATTGAGGGTCCCACAGCAACGGCAGGACAGCCACTCAAGGCAGTTGGACCGCCACCACCAGTATGTACACAGTGTGGGCGTTCGCACACAGGTCAGTGCTAGAGAGCTCAAAAGGTTTACTGCAACTATGGCAAGCGGGGACATTACGCTAGAGAGTGCCCTACACCGGCACAAGCCCCTCCACCACAGGGTCAGAAGCAGCAGAAAGCAAAGTAGAGGACATTCCGGCGGTACGAGAATTTAAGGATGTCTTCCCTGATGAGCAACCAGGTTTACCACCGAGTAGGAAAGCTGAGTTCAAGATCGATCTTATACCCGGAGCCAAACCGATCTCGAAGGCGCCATACAGGATGGCACCAGCAGAGTTAAAGGAGCTCAAGGAACAGTTGCAGGAGTTGCTGGACCAGAAGTTCATCAGACCTAGTGTTTCACCCTGGGGGGTACTGGTATTATTTGTGAAGAAGAAGGATGGTAGTCTGAGGCTATGCATCGACTATCGTGAGCTTTAATAAGATCACGATACAGAATAAATACCCACTACCGAGGATCGACGACCTATTTGATCAATTGAAGGGTGCCAGGGCATTCTCGAAGATTGATCTGCGATAAGGCTACCATCAGTTGAGGATTAAGGCATAAGACATAGCAAAGACTGCGTTCCACACTCGATATGGGCACTACGAGTTTCTTGTAACGCCCTTTGGACTGACGAATGCACCTGCGGCCTTCATGGACTTGATGAACACAGTATTCAGGGAGCAGCTGGACCACTTTGTGGTAGTGTTCATCGACGACATCTTGGTGTATTCACCCGATGATCACACACATGCTAAACAGTTGTGAGAGGTATTGGAGATTCTCAGGAAGAAGAAGTTGTACGCAAAGTTCAACAAGTGTAAGTTCTGGTTGATGAGTGTGACATTCTTGGGACCATGTGATTTCTGAGGAAGACATTTCTGTTGACTCGAAGAAGATAGAGGCGATTACAGAATGGCCTCGACCCACTAATGTCACTGAGGTGCAGTTTTCTTGGTCTGACAGGTTATTATCGCAAATTTGTTGAGGGATTTTCGAGGATCGCAGCGCCACTGAGTCGATTGACTCAGAAAAAGACCAAGTTTATATGGACCTCCGAGTGTGAGAAAAGCTTTGCATAGTTGAAATGGAGGTTGACGACTGCACCAGTGCTGGCACAACCTTCCGTCACTGAGGGGTTTGTCATCTACAGCGACGCCTCGAAGAATGGGCTACGTATATGTATATAAATTTTAAATTACCATTATGTACATATTGACTCTAGCCTAACACTTTCATTGCAGGATGCGTACTAATGCAGGGTGATAGGGTTACTGCATATGCTTTGAGGCAGTTGAAGCAATATGAGCAAAATTACCCGACCCATGATCTGGAGTTAGCAGTGGTGGTGTTTGCACTAAAGATTTGGCGCCATTACTTATATGGTGTAAAGTGCGAAGTTTTTTTATTGATCATAAGAGCTTGAAGTATTTATTTACACAGAAAGAGTTGAACATGCGACAGAGGAGATGACTTGAGTTACTGAAAGACTATGACCTGACCATCAGTTATCATCCCAGAAAGGCAAACCGAGTTGCAGATGCCTTGAGTAGAAAGTCTAATCATGCCAGACAGACACCATTGGAGAAAGAGATGGCAGAGTTCGACCTTGACATTGTTTGATTCCACTACTAATGTTTTGGTAGCATTAGTTATTACACCATCTCTGATTGAGCGGATAAAGGAGTTACAAAAGGATGAAGTGACACTTAGGGATATCCGAGGGAGGATATTGACCAATCTGATAGATGGCTTCCAGATACATGATGATGGTAGTATTTGGTACCAGGGTAGGTTGTGTTTGCCCGATAATGAGGATCTAAGAAAGGAATTGTTGAAGAAAATACACAATTCGAAGTTGTCGATTCATCCAGGTGCTACGAAGATGTACAATGATCTAAAGAGACACTATTGGTGGAGTGGTATGAAGAGACACATCACCGAGTTCATTGAGAGGTGCCTCGTTTGTCAACAGGTTAAGGCAGAGCATCAGAGGCTGGGAGGTTTGATGTTGCCGTTGGAGATACCAGAGTGGAAATGGGAGCATGTGACGATGGACTTTGTGGTAGGGCTCCCTAAAACAAGAAATGGCAACGACCTGATCTGGGTGATTGTTGATCGATTGACGAAGTCTGCCCACTTTTTACAGTGCCGAGTGATATGACCTTAGAGAGGTTAGTGACATACATCAATGATATTGTCAGTCTTCATGGGATCCCAGTCAGCACGTTTCAAACCATGATCCGAGATTCACCTCCATATTTTGGTCAGCATGTCAAAGAAGGTTGGGGACGGAGCTACGGTTGAGTACCACCTTTCATCCGCAGACCGATGGTCAGTCGGAGAGGACTATTCAGACTTTAGAGGACATGTTAAGAGCGTGCGCATTGAACTTCAAGGGGAACTGGGATAGTATAATCAAGTTGATTGAGTTCTCCTACAACAATAGCCATCACAGTGCCATCGGCATGGCACCTTTTGAGGCGCTCTATGGGCTTAAGTGCAGGTCTCTTGTTCATTGGAATGAGGCTGGCGAGCGCGTTATCACTGGTCTTGAGTTGGTTGAGCAGACTAGGGAGAAGGCGAAATTGATACGTGATAGACTCAAGGTTGCTCAAGACAGAAGCAAGAGTTGGGCTGATTCCAAGAGACGTCCTCTAGAGTTCGTTGTGGGCGAGAAGGTCTACTTGAGAGTGTCGCCCATGAAGGGGGTTGCACGATTTGGTTTGAAGGGTAAGCTGAGGCCTCGCTACATTGGTCCATATGAGATACTCGAGAGGGTCGGTACCTTGGCTTACCGACTGGCCTTACCCCCTGCCTTGGCTCAGGTGCATAGCGTATTTCACGTTTCTTAGTTGAGGCGGTATGTGCCGGATCCGAGCCATGTTCTAGACGTGCCACCATTGATAATTCGGCCAAAAACGACATATGGAGAGACACCTATCAGGATCGTGGATCACAAGGACCAGGTGTTGAGACATCGAGTCATCCCTTATGTCAAAGTGTAGTGGACAAATCATACCGAGCGCCAGGTGACTTGGGAGCTTGAGGAGCAGATGCGAGAGAGATATCCACATCTTTTCGAATAAGGTACGTCAAGTTTTCAGGACGAAACTTCTTGTAAGGTGGGTAGGATGTTACGGCTAGAAGAAAAAAATAAATAATAAAATAAAAATAGAGATAAATACAAATTAAATGGTAATTAGAGTTATATTAGGAAACTTAAACCAAAATCTAATGGGAAAACCTAAAATCTACCCTAGCTTTCCCCCCTCACTATATATATACACGCACAACATAAAAAAAATAAACCCACCACCCCACTTCAAGTTTTTCTGCCGCCACCTCTCACAAAAGAAGAAAAATTGAACCAAAATTCCCCACCTCCAAAAGCAAGTGGCTGATTCTTTAAGAAAAAAAAGAGTCAAATCAACTCCAAGCCTTGCATAGGCAGCCGAGAATAGGAAGCAGAAGAGGCACGCGCGTAAGAATAAATTCACCAAAAGGTAGGTGCCTCTTCCTCCTCAAATGGATATAATACATGCATGCTTTGATGGTATATTTATGCAATTCGTTGTTTTTATTTGTTTAAGATATTAATTTTACATATGTTTTATATGTAAAAGCATGAGATGATTTGTTTATGGCAGCTATGTGTGTGTATGGGTATGTATTTGGTGGTAGGATTGTGTTAGAAAAAAAACACACATATTAATCCAAAAGGTTAGAAATTTTCGTAATTGGAGTTGTTTAAAATTGTGTTTTGGCCTTGGAATAGGTTCATCTAGTCCAGAATAGGTTGGGATTAGGTTGGAAGTCGAAAAACAGGTATGACGGATGCATTTCAGGGCGATGGCGCGTGGGGCCCATGCGCGGCCCCTGACGGCGCGTCCGGACACGTGCTGACGTGTCCACTTCCAAAATATGCATCTTGTTATAACGAGTTCAATGCAACTGGTTTGAGGTCAACCGGAGTTAAAACGAAGATTTTATGGAGGTTAGAAAGAAATAGAATTTAATACAAAAAATAAAAAAAGGAAAATGCTATTGGAACGGCCACGCTGCCGGACCGGACCGGATGGCCAGTGGACCAGACCAGGGCAGCAGGCCGGACAAGCCAGAAATAAAAAAATCTGAAATTTTATTTCTGAAATTTATAAATACCTAATTAAAATTAGTTTAAAATTCCAGAAAAATATATTTAATTATCAGCAAATTCTAAATAAATTCCAAAAAATATAAAAGGTTAAAAATAAATTATTTCTACTTAATTTTTGAATTTTGGTAAATGTAAGTAATTAAAAATAATTAATAATAAATAGAATTAAATAAGGGAAAAATAGGAGAAATTAGTAGAAAATTCTAGAAAATGAATACAATCTAAGGAAAAATAAGATTAATAATAAATAACAAATTTCTAATATTCGAAAAATTTACTAAGCCAAATATTGAGTGCCGAAGATTGTGAGGATGGGCGTACGGGCCGTAGGCGACTTTGTTGTTGCATTCATGGCACGTGCATTTGCATTTGGAGTGGGTTGAGTTGTACGGGTCTCAGACGCTCGAGTAAAGTTGATCATGGTGTACGGGCCATGGATACTCGGTTATGGTGGATCATGGTGTATAGGCCATGGGCATCGGTTATGGTGGATCGTGATGCACGGGCATCGGTCAGGGTGGATCGTGGTGTACGGGCCACGGGCATCCGTCAGGATGGGTTGTAGTGTACAAGCTACAGGCATCCAGTCAATCCCGGGATCATGCATTGCATATAGGTCTAGGGGCATATTGCATGACATGATTTGTGTTGCGTGTGACACGTGGATGGAGCATGCATCACGTATTTGCGTATTCTTATGTGGAGTGCTTTATTTACCGCATTTACTTTCTTCTATGCATGTTATATGATATTTATGTGCTATGTGGTTATATCATTTTGGTATGCACGTTTTACATTGGTTTGAGGTGGGCATCTACTGGGTGATTTTATGTCACTCACCTCTACTTCCTAGGTGAGCCGGATGAGGACTACTAGCACATCTTTGTTGAGGACAGGATGGACATAACTGAGTGGGCTGGTTGATAGTTGCATCTAGGATACGAGGGGACTCTGCAGCTGATTGTTCTTAGTTATCTTGTGGGGATTTTCACATACTTCTTTATTATTTTTATTATCGGAATCTTTAATCAGTAACGTAATGACGATTATTTGAGGTTAATTTAAGTTAGGATTTACGTTTCTGCGAGAAAAATTTCTACGCCATTTCTGACAGATAAGAGATTAAGTCGACGCCTTGTATTCTACTTAGCGAGATACGACGGGTACACTGTTCTCGAGACTAGGGCTCGGGAGCGGGGCACTACAATATATATATACAAATATTTACAAATAAGAAGAAAACAGTTTAGCACGTGTAAATTTTATGTTTTGGCGCCAAGCTTTTGAATGTCTCTTCTAGCTCATTCTTCTGGCGTGATCCAGCGTGCCAGCCATATCTACAGCTTCATGTCACGTGCTAACTCACAACAAACAACACCATTGAGCTCAACTTAGATGCCTAAGACCAGTTTAAGCAATGCCTTTATTCAACTTCCATCACAAGCCAAGCTAACCTCCTTCCTGCATCTTCCTCTTGCGTGAGTTAGCTTCTGGTGCGCCTGTTCCCACTTCTAGTGCGTTTGTTCCAGCTACAACTTCAACACCCCCCAATTTTGACTTCATGCAGATATCATACATTCCCAATACTCAATTCAAGGATTCAACTCTCTGTGATCCTAATGCTTTAGTAAATATATCTGGAATTTGATAGTCCGTCTGTACAAGCATAGGCTTCACAATTCCCTCCTGGTATTTATCTCTAACTACATAACAGTCCACCTCTATGTGCTTAGTCCTCTCATGAAACACTGGGTTTTCTACAGTATAGATAGCACTTCTGTTGTCACAAAAGAGCTCAACTGGTTGTTCATGTTTAACTCCTAAGTTTTTCAGCAAATACACCAACCACTGAACCTCACAAATTACAGCAGCCAATGACCTATACTCTGTCTCTGAGGAAGACCTAGAAAATGTTGTATGTTTCTTTGCCTTTCAAGACACCAAAGCCTCTCCTAGAAACAACAATAACCAGTAACTGACCTTCTTGTCTCTATGCAGCCTCCCCATCTGCATATGCATAAGCTTTAAGCACAGCAGAACTTGTACTAGGAAATAACAGTCCTTGCCCAGGAGTTCCTTTCAAATACCTCAACAATCTCTTAGCTGCCTTCATGTGAAGCTCTGTTGGAGTATCCAAAAACTGGCTTAGCTGCTGTACACTGTAAGCTATATCAGGCCTAGTAATGGTAAGGTATAAAAGTTTCCCAACCAACCTTCTATAACATGATACATCACCAATCAATTCAGAATCATTATGCTCTAACTTCAAGTTCTGTTCCATAGGAGTGACTGCTGGCTTTCCAGCCAAACACCCAGACTCCTCAAGCAATTCAATTGTATATTTCCTCTAGCATATACTAATCCCACTCTTGGACCTTGAAACCTCAAGCCCCAAGAAATGCCTCAGCTCACTCAAATCTTTGGTTTTAAAAGTTAAATGAATATGACCTTTAAGCTCTTGAGTTAACTGAATTTCATTGCTCACCACAATTATATCATCAACACAAACTAGCACAGACATGAAATTCTCTGAAGTCAACTTTGTAAACAAAGTAGAATCATGCCTTGATTGATAAAAACCTTGTGACAGAAGATAACTAGTGAGTTTCACATTCCACTATCTACTAGCTTGTTTAAGTCCATAAAGTGATTTCTGCAATTTACAAACTGCATTAGGAAAAGGAGACTCTACTCCTTGAGGAAACTCCATGTATATTTCCTGATACAGATCTCCATGTAAAAATTCATTATTCACATCTAATTGATGAATATGCCAATTATTAAGAGAGGCTAAAGCGAGAAGTAAACGCACAGAAGTCATTTTATCAACATAAGAGAAAGTATCATCATAATCAATACCAGGCTGCGGTGTATACACCTTTGCAACCAATCTAGACTTATACCTTCCCACCATCCCATCAGCTTTTCTCTTGACTTTATACACCCACTTGCAACCAATTGGTTGTTTACCAAACGATAATGGAACAATGCACCAAGTCTGAGTAGCTTCTAAGGCAGCCAATTCCAGCTGCATAGCTTCCTGCCAAGCAACTGATGATGCAGCCTGCTGATATATTCTGCGCTCTTGATCAATGCTTACATTAAGAACATAGGACTTGTAATGAGGTGCCAAATGATCATAAGAAAGATGAGACCGAATGGGATACTGTATACGATGAGAAGAAATGGCCACATACTTATCAGGAGAATGAACAAGATTGCAATGATAATCATTCAAGTATGAAGGTGCAACTCTGGACTTTGTGACCCTTTGATTATGAGTTTGCACATGAGGTGACCCTGCAACAGAATCCAAAAGAGGCAGCTCAACATGAACTTGTGTAATAGGAATTTGTGTAGGAGATGAGTAGACAGACTCACCTACTGAAGGAGAAGAATTTATGGGTGAGGAAGATTCAGTTGCACCAGGACTCATATGATCATGAGTAGCTGGTAAAATATGCAAGGGATTAATCTCAACATTCTGATCACTAGGACTAGCTGGTGTATTATCTGTAATAGCAGGTAATACAGATTGAGATGTGGAAGGCAAGGGAGTGGCATTAGAAAAAGGAAAAGATTTCTCGTGAAACAGCACATCCCTTGATATAATAATGGCCTTAATATCTAATCTTTGCAGCATGTATCCCTTTGTATTCATAGGAATTCCCAAGAAAACACAAGCTACAGACCTGGCATCAAACTTTCCTTTAGAAGGGACATTATCACATGCAAACGCAAGGCAACTAAAAACTTTCAGATAACTGTATGTGGGTTGACTCCTGTGAAGCATAGTATAAGGAGCTTTCTGATGAAGAACTGGAGATGGAATCCAATTTATGAGATAAGTTGCATGCTGTAAACAAAAACCCCAGTAAGTAATTGGGAGAGAAGCATGAAACCTAAGAGCCTTACCCACAGTAAGAAGATGTTGATGTTTCCTCTCCATTATTCCATTTTGCTGAGGGGTGTATACACACGTAGTCTGATGAATGACACCATGAAGCAAATAAAACTCAGGCATCTTAAATTCAAGTCCATTATCGCTCCTCACAACTTTAATGTGGACATTAAATTGATTGGCAACATAATGAAAAAACTTTGCAAAATTTTCTTGGTTTCAGATTTGCTCTTAAGAAAATATAGCCATGTATATCTTGAACAGTCATCAACTATTGTCAAGAAGTACTTCTGATTATACATTGTGGGATGTTTATAAGGACCCCAGATATCAACATGTATAATATCAAAAGGATGCTTAGAAACAGAAACATAAGCTGGGAATGGAGTCCTTTTCAATTTAGCTAAAGGACAGATAGTACAACCATCATCTAACTTGCTATACTGAATAACTGAATCTAGCTTGTTTATTTCTTGAGTCCTAGCTGAGCACCCATGCCTAAGCCTAGCATGCTATAGGTATGAAGCTGAACTAGCACTTGCAGAATTGAAAACAGAAGATGTTGAAGCAGCTAGAATTGATGGTAAACTGGTATCACAAAGATAGTAAGGACCCTGACACTTCATAGCTGAACCAATCACCCCCCTAGACAACTGATCCTGAATAAAATAGTGGGAATCATGGAATGAAACAAGTAAGTGAGGTGAATCACTAAGTCTGCTGAGAGACACAAGATTGAAAGAGAAAGAAGGCACATATAAAACATTCTGTAGGATCAGTCCACTGCTTATCTTAACTACTCCTTTATGAGTAGCATCAACTGAGAGTTTGTTTGGAAGTTTGATACTGATATGATCAATTGGAGCATAAGAATGAAATAAAGCCAAAGAACGGGCAATATGATAAGTGGCACCTGAGTCCAAAATCCATACATTGTTAACATAGTCAGGGTACTTACCTGATGACATGTCAATCTTGGTTGTCAATACAGCCACTTGAGAAGATTCATCATCCACACTTGAGGAATTTTCATTTGAATTTAACAATTTCAACAACTTTGCATATTGTTCAGGTGTAAGAGCAAGTGATTGCTGAATAGGAGAAAACCGTGAAGAATGAGTCTGAAATCCTTGTTCACTGATGTTGGGCTCAAACTATCCTTGTTGAGCTTCCATTGCGTTTACCTAAATCTCAAACTTGAATCCAGGAGGAAAACCATGTTTCCTGTAACATCTATCTGCAGTGTGCCCTATCATGCCACAATGATTGCACTGCATATGTTTATTTCCTTCTTGATAAAACCTACCATTGCCTCTTCTGTAGGTTTGTCCATTACTTCTGTATGCATAGGTACTAGCCACTAGACTCTCATGCTCCACACCATTAGACAACAATGTTGTGGGAGAGATATTAAAACAAGAAGAAACATTATTTCCTACAATCTTCCTCTCAAATTTCAATGCCATTACAAAAGCAGTTTTAATGTCAGGCAATGAAGTCATGACAAATACTTGAGATCTGACAGGATCAAACTCTTCATTCAAACCTTTTACAAATTTAATCACATAATCATTCTCAATGAACTCAGTGACTTTCTTATTGACATCACAAGTGCATCTCATACAAGCATACCTTGGTATAGGTCTTAAAGCCATTAATTCCTCCCATAGAACCTTCAGTTTAGTAAAATAATCATTCACAGACAAATTCTCCTACTTAACTCCATAAAAATCAGGCAGCAAATCAGATAATCGAAATGGATCACCACTACCATACCTCATAGTTAAGTCATTCCATACGCCAAAGGCATTGTCATACCACATTATACTCTGAGCTATAGAAGGAGAAACACAATTCATAATCCATGATTGAATCATTGTGTTTACCTTCTTCATGATTGAAGTTGCGGATCATTATCAGCAGGTTTAGGAACAGATCCGTCGATGAAACAGGTTTTGTTCTTGACGAGTAGCGCCATTTGAAAAGTACGGCTCCATGAATGAAAATTGTGCAGATTGAGAGGTGGTTGCACCAATACTATCGCTAGACTATCGTTAGGATGCAAATAATATGGATTATTTGCAGGATTCTCCGAAGGAACATGATTAGTTCGAGAACTAGAAGCAACACCCGTGGAATTGGTCATGATAACTTAGCGTGATGTCAAAGCAGAATGAAATGAAAAATTTCAATCAGAGAATCGATGGTGAATCACCAGAGCTCTGATACCATGTCAAAATTCTGATCACAAACAAGAAAGTTTCACAAAACTGAAGCAATGATGGAGTGAAAAACAAAAGTAAGCAAACGAACTCTTGATTCAAACTATAAAAACGGAAGAATGAATGTAGAAGATGATTTTTGGAAACTTCCTCCAGAAGAAATTGTTTAAGACGAGTCAACTAGCCTTATTCCTACACCCTATATATATACAAAGGTTTACAAAGAAGAAGAAAACAGTTTAGCACGTGTAAATTTTAAGTTTTGGCACCAAGCTTGTGAATGTCCCTTCTAGCTCATTCTTCTGGTGTGATCTAGCGTGCCAACCATATCTACAGCTTTATGTCACGTACCAAATCACAACAAACAATGTGTTGTGACTTCATACACTCTTCGAAGTCTTTTACTAAGGTAAGGTTGGTTGAACCAAAGATAATATCGTCTACACATATTTGAACTATTAACAAGTCATTATCTTTTCTTCTTAGAAATAATGTGTTGTCGATGGTCCCCCTTTGATAATTATTTGCAATAAGAAAAAATTTGCAAATCTATCATACCAAGCTCTTGGAGCTTGTTTCAAACCATATAAAGCTTTCTTAAGCTTGTAAACATGGTTAGGATTCTTTGGATCTTCGAACCCAGGGGGTTGTTTGACAAACACATCTTCTTGGATGTATCCATTCAACAATGCACTCTTGACATCCATTTGGAAGAGTCTAATGTTACTTAGACTTCCAATCGCAAGTAATAATCTGATTGCTTCTAGTCGTGCAACGGGTGCAAAGGTTTCTTCGTAATCTATTCCTTCTTGTTGATTATAACCTTGTGCGAATAGCCTAGGCTTACTCTGTGTGATGTTTCCTTGTTCATCCATTTTATTCCTAAATGCCCATTTCGTTCCTATTATGGACTTATTTTGTTTAGGTACTAAATCCCACACATTGTTCCTTGTGAATTGATTTAATTCCTCATGCATATCATCTATCCATGATATATCACCTAAGGCTTCCTTTACATTCTTAGGTTCTAATTGTGAGATTATGCTATGTCCTTCAAGTTGACTTATATTTCTACGTGTTCTAACCCCAACACTTGGATCCCCAATGATTAGTTCTCTAGGATGCCACCAATTCCTAGATTGACTAGGTTCACCCTCATCTTGTTAAAATGTTTCATTAGTATGAACATTATCATATGTAATTGGATCATTAGTTGTATTATCTTCCAATTGCAAAGTTTCTTCATTTATTTCATCTAAGGGTTCATGCATGTCTTGTTCAGAGGGAGTTGATTCTAGATGATCAAGTACAGGCTCAAGTAATACATCATCATCAAACATATTTTCAACATTAGTTTCTTGTTTATGTTGATTTTTATCACTAACTTCAAAGCATGCATTTTCATTGAATTTTACATTTATAGATTGAATTATCTTTCTAGATGTAGGATTATAACACCTATAAGCTCTTGAATTAGTTGAATACCCAACAAATATGCATTCAATAGACTTTTGTTCAAATTTATCTAGATTATCCTTAGTGTTCAGCACAAAACATTTACATCCAAATACTTTAATATAATCTATCTTAGGTTGTCTATTTTTTAGCAATTCATAAGGCGTTTTATTTAATTTCTTTCTAATAGTAAGCCTATTTATAATATAGCATGCACAACTAACAGCTTCAGCCCATAAATATTTAGGTTATTTATTTTCACAAAGCATTGTCCTAGCAACTTCTTGAATTGTTCTATTTTTACGTTCAACAACTCCATTGAGTTGTGGTGTTCTATGTGGTGAGAATTCATGTTTAATTCTATGTAGTTCACAAAATTTGGCTACGTCTTTGTTTTTAAATTCTCCACCTCTATCACTTCCAATCCTTTTAACATTTTCTTCGTAAATGTTTTCAAGTTGCTTAATAAGGGTTTTGATTGCTAATGGAGCATCGTCTTTATGTGTTAAGAACAATGTCCATGTGTAGCATGAGTAATCATCTACTATGACACACACATAGTAGTTTCCACCTAGACTTCTTGTCCTACTTGGACCAAATAAGTCTAAGTGAAGCAATTCTAGTACATGACTAGTACTCACTTCATGTTTCGGTTTTAAGGTTTCTTTAATGTGTTTTCCCTTAATACATGTTTCACACATTTGAAAATTATCTAAGTCTAATTTAAGCATTCCTCTAATTAAATTCTTTTTAGATAATTTCCTAATGGTTGAAATTCCTATATGGCCTAATCTTCTATGCCATAAATTCACATCTAAGTCATGGGATATTAGACACTTAACCTTAGCATCTAACATGTTATCTAAGGTAAGAGTATAAATATTACCATCTCTATTTCCTTTTAAAACCGTTTCTCCTTTTTCATTTATTATATCACAAGAATTGGGAAAAAAAGAGACATTATAACCACAATATATAAGTTGAGAAATACTAAGTAAATTATAAGAGAGATTGGTTACTAACAACACATTTCGTATTTGAAATGTGTTAGGGTCCCCAATTGTTCCTTTTCCAACAACTTGTCCTTTGTTGTTGCCACCGAATGTTACTTTTCCACCATTCTTGATATGTTCCAATTCGATGAATAGTTTGGGGTTCCCCGTCATATGCCTCGAACATCCACTATCTAAAAACCATTTGGTTTTTAGATTCTTTGACTTTGCCTCCTTCTTGCATTCTTTGCGTTTTTCCTACAATGGAGACAAAGTTTTAGGTACCCTTTATTTGGGTCCTTGAATGTTAGGGGCACTATTCTTGTTTAGATATCCCTTAGCTATCCAAACTTGAACATACCTTTTAGGCACATTTTTAGCATGGTTAAAATAAGAAGGATAAGCATATAGATGATTATTCCACATAAGTGAAGATGCATTGTTATACACGTTGTGCCATAGTTGATAATCATTATATGCTGGCCTATTTTTATAATGTATATAAGGCATGCGATTTTGTTTCTTGAATGGTGCTATATAAGTATGTTCATAGGCATTTCTATAGGACTTATATGAGTGTTGCCTATACTTAGGTTCATAATAAGTTGGGTGCATTTTATTCTTTCTAGTTGTATTCGTATATATATAGGAATAATTCTAGGTTGTCTAGATGCAAAATTTGGCCTAGAGGTATGTTTATGCGTGTGTGCTTTTATGGGTGTATGTTGTATTTTTTCCTTAGAATAAACAGAAGGAGGAGTAGAAGAAGATTTAGCAGGAAAAGTTGTTTTTATATCTTTATAAGGTTGTTTAGTAGTTGAAGATACAAACTTAGTCTTTCTACCTACTTTGTCATCTTCTTCTTTATAGCCTAAGCCGGTTTTATCATTTCCATACTTTTGTGATGAGATTAGTGTATCTAACATATTAGCACCCAATTTAAATTGTTCTAAAATTTTTTCTAAGTTAAGTTTAGAAGATTTAAGTTGTACTATCTCATGTTCACAATTTTCCAACTTAGACTTTAACATATTATTCTCCGCTTTTAACTTTTGTTCATCTTTCCTATATGATTCAATTTTATTCTCTAAAGAATCAAGAGTATTAGTACACTCTTGTTTAAGAGATTTTAATTGATCAGAAAATTCCAAGTTGGACGTCTTCAACTTGTTATTTTCTTCAATTAGTTTCTTCTTTTCTTTAGAGAGCCTCTTACAGTGAGCATGAATTCTTAAGAACTCTTCATACATTTCATCAAATGTCATGTCACTATCAGAATCATTATCAGATGAAGAACATACCTCCTTGGATACGAAGCAGACTTGAGCTTCCTCAATTTCGGATTCTGAGTTGGATGAGTCGCTCCATGTGCTCAGCTTCATTGCTCGTTTCCATTTCCTTGCCTTAGACTCCTTTGGCTTTGTCGTTTGTGCCTCCTTGTCCTTGGCTTGTTTATTATTGTTGTTATTATTACTATTTTTCTTCGTTGGACAATCGTATGAAATATGTCCTTTCGGACCGCATTTATAACACTTTAATTCTTTATTATACCATTTGTTTGTGTTATTTTTCCTAGGTTGAGAAGAAGAAGAAGAACGTTTCCTATTAGGACGTTTGAAAAACTTCCTAAGTTTTCTTGCTATTAATATCAAGTCATCATCTAATTCAGTATCACTATTATTATCATCATTATTTGTACGTGTTTCAGTTGTTTTGAAAGCTATAGACTTACTTAATGATTTAGATGACTCGGACTTCCATTGGTTTAGTTTTACTTCATAGACTTTAAGAGACCCAATCAATTCATCCATCTTAGTGATTGACTTTGTCTCCTCGATTGCAGTCACCTTTGGATCCCATTCAGCAGGAATGCTTCGTAACACCTTTTGAACTTTTTCATTGTTCGATCCCTAAAGCTTCAAGGGCATTGAAAATATTAGTAATCCTCAAACCCATAGATGTTATGGATTCGTTCGGCAATATTTTGAAAGTCTCTAATTCAGTCATAAGCATGTTTATCTTTGACTCTTTAACACTACTAGTACCTTCATGCTTGAATACAAGTGATTTCCACATGTCGTGTGCGCTTGTGCAATTTGAAACATATCATGTTTCAGATGTTGTAAGTTCATTCAAGAGTAATTGCATAGCTTTAGCATTCATTGACAGTTTCTTTTTATCTTCCAATGTCCATTAACTTTTATATTTTTCTACTTCTTGAGTGAGTCCACTAACTTGTACAACTTTCATTGGAATGTACGGTCCATCTTCAACTATAGACCATAAATCGATGTCTATAGCCATTAAGAATAGCCTCATTCTTAGTTTCCAATGAACAAAATTATTGTCATCAAAAAGAGGAGGGCGTTGGGTGGACATACCTTCCAACTCACCTTTGTGAGATACTATTGCCATTGTAAATACCTTTGTTTTGAGACTAGCAAGCTACAAAGAATAATTGTTTCTAGGCTTTGTATTGATTGTATGGTGTTGAATCTTGCTTCTTTGAGTGGTGCAGACCTTGCTCTGATACCAATTGTTGGACCGTTTTTAAAATCCCCTTTGAAAACAAAATTTGAGACCACTTCAGATTCAGAACCCGTTTTTGAAACATTCCAAAATAATTGTACACAACTCTAAAAATTATGAAACTTTTCAAGATAGAACTTCAATGTGTTAACAAGACTCTGTCCAAATATCAGACAAAAATAAGATCGTTTGGCCCTTCAAACAAATAAAAAGATTCAGATGGTCAATCTGGACAGAATTGGACAGAATGTTCATGATTTTGAAAAATGTGTTTCTCTTTGAATACTCAACCGAAAAGGTTGATCTTTATATCAAAGTACTCCTTGGGATGTGTAGATGATGTTTTCAAAAGGCCCTGACCTTAAACAATTCTTGATAAATACAGAATTTAAGTTTTCTCAAAAACTAGTCAGATTGCAGCCAGATTGGAGCAGTTATCTTGCAAAGACTGAAAGACTAACTTTACCTTGCTCAAATCAAATGATTTTTGTTGAAAATGAAAGCTAACAGTATGAAGTATAACTCCACCAAAAATCACGAATTTTGAAAATGTTTAGCTATTTTTTCAAATTGTGAGAAGTTGTGTGAAAACTGCAATAAAAACAGGCAGAAAATAGAAATGAAGAAACAAGACAAGAACACCGAGAATTTATCCTGGTTCGGTCAATGTGACCTATTCCAGTCCCAAGGAACACCTTTCCTTGGATTTCACTATCAAATGAATTACCTAACAATAAGAACCAAGCTTGATCCTTAGGTTATACACCAACCCTATTCAAGACTTGGATAATCACCTTCTAAGCAATGCTTAGTTGCAACACCTCTACCACCTATTGATGTAGCCTTATAAGAATGGCTAATCAATCTTACAAATGAAGCTCAATAGGCTTGTAGCACAACAAAAACAACAAGAACACCTTTGCTACCAAGAATGGAACAAGAACAACAACAAGAAGAAGATGATAGCTAGACAATTCAACATATGCTTGTAAGCTTCAAGTGTGTTTCATCTTCTTCACCATTACCTCAATTTATAGTGTGATTTGAGACTTGGAGATAAGACTTCCAATATGTCACCATCTTCATCATCAAGTTCAAATGTCTTCTCATCATTGGTTGGCCTTTGTACACTTGTCAAAATAAAACAAAATAATTGGTCCACCTTGGATACACCTTGTTGGCCGAAAATACACCTTGGAATTGCCTTGAAAATGTGAAGATAATACCCAAAGACAATAGCCATAACAACTCCATCATCTTCTCAAATTTTTAGCAAGATAATAGGCATGTGGGCATTGACATTTTCAAATCAAAAAATCTGCTCCAAGACAACATAGTAGCCGTTGGCTACTTCACCTTTTTTCAAAAAAATAGTTTTGATTTTCCTTAATAAAATAAGAGAGGATAATACCACCAAATTATCCTCAACTCCAAGCACAACAATAGGACATGTGAGAGCTCCATTTTACTCAAAAATTTCTGCTGAAAATAGCCATAACTGTTGGATACAATTCAAATGTTTTCAATTTTTCCATGTTGGCAAATTTTGCCAACTAGCTCCTTGTCACCAACTCATAAAATTAATAATGTATCACCTCCACCTGCTCATACACGTTTTTGAGCATACAATTATGTGTAGCAACTCAGATTTTTGAAGAAGAAATTAATAGATAATAGTTGACAATATTATGTCAACGTGTAACACCGAAATTCCCAATATTTCTTCTTATATGTCATGAACATTTCCACACCTTTAACACCTTGAAAATCTCTGAATAATGATGATAAATATACTCTTATAACATATATAAGAGGGTCTTCAAGAAAAAATAGAATGTGACATCTCAATTCGTCACATATCCACCTATAGTCAATAATATCATCATGTGAGGGAATAAAACAGAGAATCACCATATTATCTTCAAATTAATAATAACTCAGCTGCAGAATGAAGATAATAATATGCTCAAGAGATTCCTTGAGTGAAAATATCAAAAATACTCTCGGGGGTAAAATGACCAAAATACCCCTGGTATATGAAAACTCCAGAAATGACCCGGATGGTCATAAATACTCATGATATCACCTTTGTCATGATAAATATAATGAGAATACATCCTTGAAATATTTTCACCATGTGATGTTCCTACAAAACTTAAAATACCAATTTTGCCCTTTTTGGTAAGTTGTAGAAACTTCCAAGGCACGTTAGTCACAATACATTTAAAATCATCAAAAACACATAAGATTCACATAATGAACATGTATAAATCATATACAAATGAAAACAAACACTTTAACATATTTTAGAAAATTATTACTAAAAACCCTAAACATTCTATGAGACGTGGATCGATCCATGTGAGGGACTGACATACGTCGATCGATCCACGTGAGGGGTTGACGTACGTCGATCGATCCACATAAGAGATCGACGTCTCACAGTAAGTTTTTGGTTCTTCTCAGTTCAACATGGATCGATCCACGTGAGGGGCTGATGTACATGGATCGATCCATGTGTCTCTGCCTGAGAGATCCATGTCATTTTTCTTCACTTTTTCAACCTTTAATCACTTATAACACCATATGTGACATTTCTAGTATTCACCACTTAAAATCATGACTTTGAAAATTATCCAAACATATTTTTCAACAAGAAACAGCTGGAAGGAGAAAAGGGGAGAAGAGAAGGAGAGAAAAGAAAGAGAGGAAGAAAAAAGAAGAAAGAAGAAGAAGAAAGAGTGGCCAACCTAGGTCCAATCCATTACAAAATTCCAACACACACTCGTAAGATTATCTAGAAACCAAGGCAAGTAATCTTTCTATAGCCTTTACTCAAATTTTGATTCAACAAGCCCTATGTTCTTACAAAAAGAAAATTGGATCACACATTTATAATTCTTGATTTGTTTACGTTAGTTGCTCTATTATGTACTTCAATTGTTGTTGACTGAGTAAAACTATGATCTTTTGGGCCTATTTCTGAGAATAGCTATGTTTTGTTTGATTGTTGTCAAAAGTGCCATTAAAGTGTCATCTTTGGTGAATTCATTGCCTTGTAATAGTTTCTTATGTTTATTACTGGTGCTTTAGATGATTTGGAATGATGTGAGGAAGTTGGAAGGGTTGAATGATGAAAATTACTATAATATTTGGTTTGGGTTAGAAGGTTGATGACATATCCAAAAGTGTGAATAGTAGAAGGCCTAGGGTTGATGCAGTCTGATAGATGTAAGGATCTAACTGTGTTTTTGTGTGTTGTGCGTGATGGATTCAGGTTGTAAGGTTGAATTTGAGGTGATTAGATGAAAGGGGTGAAGGGAAAAGATGAAGGGAGGAAGTTATTGTAGAATAGCAGGTTTCGGGAACCGTCAGAACACTTCGAACACCCACTTTCGAACCCCTCATAAGGAGCTTCATGTCGCATAAGGCACCTTATGTAGGCGTTCGATGTGTCACAACACATTCCAGAATACTTCGAACGCCTAGTATAGGCACTTTATGTCAGATTAGGCGCCTCCTGAAGGCGTTCCAAGGGTTCTGGAAGTCCCTTTTGACACATTAAGTGCTCCATGTATGTGAGATACCTTTATTCTCTTCCATTGCTCATAAAATACAAGTGTTTTTGAGGTATGCTTGAGTTGTAAACATTAAGTGTGAATGAGTAAGGTTAAGTATGAATTTTAAGTGAATTTGCAATACGAAAGGGCATGAAATGGTACAAATGAGGTGTGCTTAAATTGTAAACATTAAGTGTGGATGAGTAAAGTTGGGTATTTCGAAGTGAATTTGCAATACAAAAGGGCAGGAAATGGTACGAATAAGGTGTATTTGAGGAAGCGTGATTGAATAAGGCTAAGTCTGAGCTCGAAGTGAATTTGTAATATGAAAGGGCTTTAAACAATACGAGTATGGTGTGTTTGAGGTTCAGGACTTTGTACTGGATATGTAAAATGTGTGTGCATTTTTACACGTTTGATTTGATGTAACATGAGCATTCTGCATCACGACATGAGCACTTTGCATTTCAATATGAGATTTGTTTGCAAAGAACACGTGTTTGTAAAAGAATATTAAAGTTTTCGAAATATAAGTTATGGCTGCTGGTTGATCGCAGGGTATAAAAGTCACGCCTGCTGTGGCATGGTATAAAAGTGTGACCTGTGAATCAACAGCAGGGTATAAAATTTATGATATGGGGCCGTGGACCTTTCAGCATGGGATATAAAGTTTATATGATATAGGGCCATGGACCTTTCAGCATGGGGTATAAAATTCTGTTTGCTGTGGATTGATCACTCACAGGGTATAAAGTTCTGCTACGCGAATAATAAGATAAGAAGAATTGTGAAAAGTTTTGTGAAATGGCACACATGCTATGTTTACGAAAGAAGGCATATGCATGGGTTTTGTTTAATCAGTGTGTGGTTTTAAAGAAATGCATGCATCATGTGACACGAAGCATAAGATTTGACATGCAAGAAATGACATTCACATATGATATGTTTATGTAATGTAGGATCTGCAAGGCACCACTAGAAGGGGGGTTGACAAGTGGGTGCGGAAAATTTGGTTTTTAAAATTGTTTTAATCCAAAAACCCAACTTCTGAAAACAGATTCTGTTTCAAGAACCTGTTTTTCAACTTTTTAAAAGCTAGGTTACATGTCTTCAAAAATTCTGAAATTTAGAGAGATCTTATTCTCAGATGTTCTGAGTATCTCCTAAAAATTTCAGATCAAAATTCAACATTTAACCCTTTTAAAAATCGTTTGTGGCAGATTGCATAAATCTGCCAGAAACGATAGTCTAAATTGAAAAGTTTATTCTAATTAAACCGTGACTCCAAACGATCTGAAAATTTAATGAAAAACCCCTTACTATGTGTACTTAATTGGGTTGAAACAGTTTTGAAATATTCCTTTGGGAATTCAGTCAAATACGTTCAAAGTCTCAACCTTTGCAAGCCTAAAAATTAGACTGCACTAGTCTTAGAACTTTTGATGTTAGGATGACTTATACTTGTCCAAAAGGGCTGAAACTTGCACCAAATGAAACTTAAAACCTGTGGCTATATTTCAGGAAAGTTTCGTGATTTTTGAAATTCGTTTGATATTTTTAAGATCGCGATACAAATGATGCACTGTGCTAGAAACTGAAAGTAAGTGCTGAAAAGTAAAGAACACAAGGAATTTTATACTGGTTCGGTTAAATCAACCTACTGCAGTCTTCGAGGACACCATTCTCGGTTATCACTAATCACAAAATAACAAACAACACCTTACCACACAGGATTGATGGAGTTATACACCAACTCCAACCCTTTACAAACCTTGTAAGCGATTACAATGATCACGAACACCACCACCGAGCGAATGCAAGATTGATCACACCTTGATCAATATTTTACAACAATACAGCGTGTATGGTGGTTTATTGAAGCCTAATCAATATGTATGAATATGAATACAATAGGCTTTTAGAGAGAAGAAGAAAGAAGGGTAGAAGAAGAAGATGATGAACACGTTTTTAGCTCTTTGATTTGTAAGACTTGTCTTGTAAATGATTTGCTCTCCTTCTCTTCTTTTTATCAAGAAGTGGCCGCCCCATATTGCCTTTTCTTCCCCTTGGAAATTATCTTTTAAGTCCTTGGAAGAATATCTTGCATCATTGTGACATTCACTTGCTTACTTGGCAACACTTCATTGGATGATCATTATAGCCTTGCTTGGCTGATTGGATGAGAGTTGTCATCATTTGATGACTGTATAAATTTGAAAATATCACTTAAAAACATGTGTCAATTAGTCATAAAAACATTGTCAATTATCTCACAATCAATTCCACATAATTTGCAAGACAAATTATCACCATTTTCCTTACAAAAATCGGCCACACGATTTCTTCACATGATGAAATTTCAGCACGCCTGATATTCATAACATATTCAAAACATTGCCATGTTGGTATTAGATTAATCCCTTGAAAATGAAGAATCAAATATGTTGAATTTTAGTGCCAAATTTCAGCCATATACATTCAGCACATGCTGAAATTTTCAGCATGTGTGATATTTCAAATATCATCACAATATTTTCGTAACATCTTCAAATCAATCCATTAATATTGAAGAGGCAAATAAATCATCATTTAGTATAGGAATTTCGGCCAGCTCAAGTGTACACATGCTGAAATTTTCAGCATGAGTTACAAATGTGACATAGTTTGAGACATTACCTTGTGTAGCTCATTCCTTTATGTCATCATCCTTGTATACTTCATTCTTGGCCA
>AP025075.1:29611317-29635164 GCA_036186865.1 Eustoma russellianum | reverse complement strand
TCTTGAGTTTGATCTACAAGGTCGGGTCCCGCATATATCTTGTCCTAAATTTCGTCCCCAATAGAGTGGGGATTGACATTTTCTCCCATACAAGCTTCATAGGGCGCCATCCGATAGATCTATAGAAACTATTATTGTATGAGAACTCAACTAGCTTGAGACACTTATCCCAGCTTCCTCCAAAATCAGGAATGCAAGCACGAAGCATTCTTCAAGCGTTTGGAATTGTCCTTTCGGATTGACCATTAGTCTGAGGATGAAAAAGCAGAACTCATCCTGATTTCAGTGTCCATTGCCCTTTGAAAGGCTGTCCAAAATCTAGAAGTAAACGAGGGTCCCAATCACAAACAATACTTATGGACACACCATGTAAGCAGACAATCTGGTCAATATACATAGAAGCTAACTTCTCAGATGCCTTAATCGACATGGCCATAAAGTGAGCAGACTGGTCAAACGGTCCACAACGACCCATATAGCATCATTTCCATACTTAGTCCCTGGGTAAGATCGGGTCACAAAATCCATGGTGACGTGGTCCCCCTTCCATTCAGGAACTTCTAAAGGTTGTAGTAACCCGGCAGGGTCTTTGGTGCTCGGCTTTTACTCTTTTGACAAACAGGCATCGCTCAACAAATTCACACAGCTATTTCGTTCTTCATCGCCGTGCCCCCAAAACCATTGCTTGAGGTCCTGATACATCTTGTTAGCTCCAAGGTGTATAGATAGACGCGAGTTATGGGCTTCCATCAAAGAGTTCATCATTAATCTCCTTGTTCTCAGGTACACATAACCGTCTTTTGTACCATAAACTGCCATCGCTACGAGCTTCAAAATCATTCAGTGGCTTATCTTTTATCCTTTCCTTGATCTTCCTCAAGGCTTCATCATTTCCTTGCGCCTCTTTGATCCTATCAATCAGTGAAGGAATAAGAACTAATTTGGCGAGCACTTCATCCACAGAGTCAACTTCTTCAAGGCCAAATTCTTCCATGTCTCGCTGAAGAGGTGGTTGACGTGGGTGACTTGTCTTTCAAACTCAACGCATCAGCAACCTTATTAGCTTTCCTAGGGTGGTATTGACTCGAGAGGTCATAATCTTTAATCAACTCCACCCATCTGCGCTGCCGCATGTTTAGTTCTTTCTGGGTAAAGATTTACTTTAGGCTTTTATGATCTGTATAGATCTCACATTTCTCACCGTACAAGTAATGCCTCTATATCTTTAAAGCAAATACTACTGCGGCAAGCTCAAGATCATGTATGGGGTAGTTTTGCTCGAATGGCTTTAACTGTTGGGATGCATAAGCTATCACTCTATCCTTCTGCATAAGGACACATCCGAGACTATTCTTTGAAGCATCACTGTACACAACATATTTCTCGCCAGGAATGGGCTGAGCCAAAATAGGGGCGGATGTCAACTTTGCTTTAACTATGAGAAGCTCCTTTCACAATCAGCATTCCACTCAAACTTGGTTTTCTTTTGTGTCAATCTGGTGAGGGGAACAGCTATCCTCGAGAATCCTTCTACAAACTTTCGATAATATCCTGCCAGTCCAAGGAAACTTCTTACTTCGGTAACATTTGTTGGTCAGGGCCATTCCGTAATGGCTTCAATTTTCTTGGGATCTACAGAAATCCCATTTTCTGATATGACGTGGACAAGAAACGATACACTATGCAGCCAAAACTCGCATTTGCTAAATTTCTCGTATAGCATCTTTCTCTTAAGATATTCAAAACCATCCTTAAATGGGCTGCATGAGTTTCTTCATCTGGTGAATAGATCAAGATATCATCCATGAAGACCACTACGAACTTGTTTAACTGGTCCTGAAAGCTCGATTCATGAGATCCATAAAGGCGGTCGGGGCGTTAGTCAAGCCGAATGGCTTGACAAAGGAATTCGTAGTGTCCATAGCGTATTCTGAAAGCAGTCTTAGGGACGTCTTCATCCTTAACCTTTAACTGGAAGTATCCAGATCGCAGGTCTATCTTACTGAAAATTCGAGATCCCTGCATTAAGATACATTAGATAGGTTTTAGAAAATTTAAACCTAAGTTGAAATAAGAATTGTTAGTTACGTACCTTGAGTTGATCGAATAAATCGTCGATCCGGGTAGCGGGTACTTGTTCTTTATGGTGATTTTGTTTAGTTCCCGGTAATCGATGCATAAACGCATACTTCCATCTTTCTTCTTTACGAATAGCACACGGGCACCCCAAGGTGAAACACTGGGGCGGATGAGCTTCTTCTCTAATAGCTCGTGTAACTGCTCCTTTAGTTCTTTCAATTCCGCAGGGTGCCATCCGATATGGTGCTTTCGATACGGGTTCTGCTCCTGAAACAAGGTTTATTTCGAAAGCAATTTCGCGGTCGGGAGGCAACCCAGGTAATTCATCTGGGAAAACATCAGGGTATTCATTAACAACCGGAACTTGAGCAAGAATGGGACTCACTTGCTCAGCACTTGGGACATAAACGAAGAATCCTTCATGGCCTTTCTTCAATGCTCGGCTGTCACGAGCCGCAATTAACATAAACCTTCTTGGATGATTTCTTTAACTTGGCTCCTCCTTGGAATGATACTTCATCTCGAGCTGGGTCTTTGATTATGACTTGCCTACTCCGGTAATCAATGTGGGCATGGTTCTTCGAGAGTCAATCCATTCCAAGAATCACATCGAAATCACTCATGGATATGGGGATTAAACTGGCTTTAAACCGTGATCATCGAACTCGAGCGCGCAATTTCTGTAGATATGATGAGAGACAAGCACCTGATCGCCGGCTGCTTGTACTCTATACGGTGATTCGAATCGGACTGGGTTATGATCGATATTCTCAGTAAACTTTCTAGAGATGAATGAGTGGCTGGTGCCACTGTCGAACAATACATTCGCAGGTATGCTACATACTAAGATAGTTCCTGAACCATGCATATTTAACTAAGTAATGGCATAAGCATGCATAAGAAACATAGTTAGGGCATAAAACTTTAAATCATACCAGTCACTACGTCTGCCGTCTCTTCAACATCTGCATCTGTCATGACGTGCACCCTTGCATTTGCACGTGGTCGTTGATTCCTTGGTTGTTGCTGCTGTTGTTGAGCTCCTCTGTCTGGACAATCTCTAATCAGGTGGCCATCCTTGCCGCATTCAAAACATTGTCTTGTCTTCCATCGACACTCACCCATATGTCTCTTCTGGCACTTAGGGCACACTGTTATAGCTGTCTGCTGGGGTGGAGCTTGATTCTTTTGTTGATTAGCTTGAGGCTGCTGGCGGCGCTGGATTCTGACCTT
Source organism: Eustoma russellianum (assembly GCA_036186865.1). Classification (NCBI taxonomy): domain Eukaryota; kingdom Viridiplantae; phylum Streptophyta; class Magnoliopsida; order Gentianales; family Gentianaceae; genus Eustoma; species Eustoma russellianum. Next base: position 29,631,852 of record AP025075.1, on the reverse strand, counting down.
GTGATCTTCCTTGACGAACAGATTCTCTGAAATTCTTCTTGGCTACCTTTGCCTTTCTCTTTTCTGTCCCACATCATCTCGGCGGATAATATCTCTCTCAATCCTATAACAAGCGTCTAGAAGGGCTCCAAAATTTGCAGGGTTTGCATTCACCAACCATGTTCTGATCCTCGGGTTCAACCCTCTTACAAATTTCAGCATTTTTGTCTCTTCATCATTCATAGTGGTCGGCTGAAATCTTCCCAATGCAATGAACTTATTAGCATATTCTGCTACGGTCATACCGGCTCTTGCTTTAGGGATTCAAACTCATGCCTCTTTTACAACTTCACTGACGGAGGAATGTAGAAATTATGGAATTCTTCCAAGAATCTTTCCCAGGCAATTGGTCTTGGCAGGGGGTGCAGGTTAGTCTTCCACCGTTGATTCGCCTCGCTTAGCAAGAAGGGCCTTATGGCTTGAGCTTTCATCTCATCAGGGGCTTGGATTAACTTGAAACAGTTCTCGACCTCATCTAACTACTTCTTAGCTATGTCCGGATCTGATTTCCCTCAAATGGCGGTACATCAGCCCTCTTCAACTTCTCAAAATAATATTGAGCATCTCTTACTGGCTCACGTGGGTGAGGCGGAGTGTTCTGATTGATTAGGCCTTGACCTATCTGTGTGACCACCTAGCAAAAGGCCTGAAAGGCATTAACATCAGGAATCATCGGAGGAATAGGTGCATGTGGTGGTGGATTATTCTGAACAGGAGGGTGCTGGTCTTGTGGTGATGGGCGGCGGAACTTGAGCCGATGGAGGAGGAGGAACAGGGTCTTGTTGCTGAGGAGAGACTGGCTCCTGTGCATCTGGTCAAGCACTAGGAGGTCTGCCACGAGGGTCGCACCATCTGCACTACAGAGCGTCAAAATTTATATAATTCTTTGAATAAAACCAGATTAATTTGACTAAAGGTCATAGTTCTCAAAAAAAAAATTTAAAGGAGGAAGAGAAAAGACACACCTTACCATAGAGGTCCAGAGTCTAATAGTCAGGATTAATTGTTGAATTAAATCCTAGATCCGGTCTACGTCGTCCTAGTCTAAGGCCATTACTCATCTAAGATCATGACTTAGGTCTAAGATCAAACTTATATTTCTAAGATCATAACTTAGTTCTACGTTCTGCCATGAAATATAGAGCCTGGGCTCTGATACCACCTGTAGCGTCCCGCACCGGACCTCGTGTGAATACGGTGCACCTGCCGTACTTCACTACGGAGAGTACAAAGCGTCGTGCATAACATGCGAAAATCCATAACTTAGGTCATGGACTCCCATGTTAACATTTAACATGGTAGTAAAATTTAGGCAGAATTAAAACTTTAAAATTAACATGCATACCAAAATATTAAATCCCCAAAACATTAGTCCAACAAAAAAAGATAAAACCTAAATCCTAAAGGTTCCAACATAGTTCATGATACAGACATCATATCAGCACAAAAGTCCTTAAGCATCGTCTCCTCCTGACTCCTTGACTACGGGTACAACACTCTCGGCTCATCCTCTATCCACTCAACCTTAGCATTCTCTGGCTCTGGGGAAAAATAAAGGTATGAGTGATAAAAATCACCCAGCAAGCATACAATAAACTACCATGAAATAAATAAAGAATCATAACACGAATGGAAAACCCCAAGAACCTCAATGTTAATTCATACCTGGCCTTTAATCCTTGATTCGCTGAAGGTATAACCTAATCATAACTTAAGTAGTACCATTTTTACGTTATCATACCCCTTCATAACTTAAACGTCCTATCATGTAATGTCCACATGGAATATGCATGATGCAATGCATGATGTCATGTCGTGGCAAAAATCACCATTTGGTCCCATAAAATAAGCATAAAGAAAACAGAGTGGCAGATCAATTAACCCCAGATCTGAGCGGGTCCAGAACATATCGTCAGACCAATTAACCCCGGGTCTGGAACGGGTCCAGAACATATCATCAGACCAATTAACCCCGGGTCAGGGCCAGGTCTAGAACATGTCAACAGGCCGATTAACCCCGGGCCTGGATCGGGTCCAAAACATATCATCGGACAAATTAATCCCAGGCCCGGAACGGGTCCAGAACATATTATGTCATCAGACCTATTAACCCCAGGTCTAGATCGGGTTATGAGCATGCTTAGCCGGCAAGGAAGTCATAAAGCATTTCTTTTGAAAATCATGGGACAATAATAACTTACGTGCATAACGAAACTTGCTTGATTGAAAAGAACTTGCTTGCATACGGAAAAACATTGCAAATCAGATTCATGATGCACATGATCATGCGTGATACATGGGATTATATGCAATGCAAGTCATGGCATGAATCATCTTAAAATATACTTAGGATATGACATATGCATACTCTCATGAGCTGAAAATTTTACCAGAATTTACGTTCTGTTCATGAGACCTCCAACATAACAAATCAGGCCTATTTTCATAATATCTTGCCTTACCTATGCATAATGGGGTCCTATCTACATGCCATAAAATTTTCGTAACGTTTCAAGATGAGTAAAACCCTTAAATCATTAAGTCGCTAAAAGGTGTACTGCTGAATCCAGCAGTACAGTACCCATCTTTTCCTTAATTTCCAAGACCATAAAATCTTAATTAATTTGGGCCAACACCTGGGAAACACAGTAAATACATCAAGGAGTAATATCCATGGGCCCAAACAGTTCAGACATGTCCGAATCCACAAGACTAAGGCCTCCTAACTTATTCCATATTTGTGCCCTGTTTCCAGTTTTGCAACGCCAATTTCAATTCAGTAGTTACCCATCAAAAAAATAATGTAAAGTTGATTAATTTACATGGACATGATCATCTATGTCCCTAGTAATTACCAAAAAAATTCCAGAGCAATCCAATAACTTTAAAGGGGTCACTTAATTATTTTCCCGAAATTGGTTACATGCTGATTCTGGAGTGACCAGCTTTACTAACAATTTCATTGTGGCAAAACCATAAGTCCTTTTACCGAAATTCAAAATCATAGACTTAACACACATATAAGGCTAGCATCCTACCAAAACTCAGCTCATTTGCATGTTCCTAAGGTCCATTTTCAGGTCACACAACACACCACATAAAACTGTCCTGCTCCAGTAGTTTTATCTTTTGCCACTTTTTCATGTCAAATGTTACCAACTAAACTTATTCCTATAAAATGACTTATTAGACACTAAATACATCTTTAACATGGACATTTCTAGGTTTCATAACATTTTTTAAGTCACATATGAATTAACCTGAAACAGTTTGGAACTTGCACATAGTACTTATTACCTTTCCTCATTTCGCACTTTATGGGGTCTATCCTTAGTACAAATAATTCATGCATCACCTAACCACCATAACAGCTCGTTTTCTTGCACTAAAAAGGCTTATGTCTCATTCCAAACTGAGTACAAATATACCCATGTAATAAATCATCAGGCATGCAATTTTCATATATCTTTGGGCTCACAAGATATGCTCTTCCTTAGGTTCAATGTTCACCGCTACTAAATTCTCCTTAGCCGTCCCTTTTTATGATGAGTTAGACACATCCTACTATATTTATCTAGGCATGCAACACATTTATATACTAGTTCACTTCAATCATGCCAAAACAACTTGTAAAAATTACATACAACACACGCACGCCATCTTGATGCCTCTCATGCTTCACACAAAATCTATTCTTGCCAAGAACTCATCTTTGGAAGAGTTATTCACATGCACGTCACTTTCTTAAAGAACCACTAAGATCTTATGCTTTTCACTTAGTATCTTCAACTAAAATTCATATCTTAAAAATAGCTAGTCATTCAAGTCATTATCTCCTTAAATAAATCATGAAAGTGTAGAGTATACTTGCCTCTTCAAGCTAGAATCCTTCCTTTAGCTTGGATCTTGGATGAAAGGGGTTGAAGTTTTCCTCCACTACTTCCATGTAGCATACGGTTTTGGAGGGAGGAAAAAGGAGGAATATTAGGTATCATTTCAAATGAAGAATAGGGCTAAATTGATGCTAGATTTGCTTACCAAAATGAAGCTTGAATGGAGTTTGAAAGGAATTCAAACCACCAAGAAGCTAGCACCACTTAGAAGCTTGAAAAGTTTGCACCTAGTGACCAAGGAGGTCACGGTTTTGGGCAAGAAAAAAAGGAAACCATATGAGCTTCATTCTTTGGACTAAGAAATTCACTTAAGAAGCTTGGAGTGTGACTTACCTAGATATTTATTTGAAGCTTGAAGATGAGAATAGTCTTGAACCTCCTAGCTCCAAGGGGGCCGTATGGAAGGATGATGAGGATGGTGAAATAGCCTTAGTGTTCAATGCTCTCCAATGTCTTACTTTTGAACTTCTTAAGGGTGTTCAAGGTGGAGATGGAGGAGAAGCTTCTAGGTAAATATAAAGAAGGCTTTTAGGGTGTAGAAGAAGGAGGGGGCCGGCGCATGGGGGAAGACAAGGCTTTTCATGAAAAAGTAAGAAAAGCCATCTTGGTCTTGTAAATTGTAAGCTTTTTGCCTCCCATGCTTGGATTTTTTATTATTTGTTTGTAATATAATTTTAAATAGTGGAAAAACTAGAAAGGTAGAGAGGGTTCTAGAAACCCTTTTGGGTTGGCCGAAATCTTGTGGCTTTTGGGAGGGCATTTTTGCCTTTTCACATTTTTCACAACACATACCTATATAATTATACCATTATCTATATTATCTAATTTCTTGTATATGTTTTTGGGCTTGCTTTTAAGAAGACCATTTAGGTTAGTCTTCTTATAAAAGGAAAATACTCTAAGGTCCTTCAAGGCCTTGTGGCCTAAATTCCAAGGTCTTGGAGGCGCGAATGATCATTTCACACACTTCATGACACTCACTTGTATAATTATATAGTATCTACTTTAAGGGAATTTAATTAAAGAAGCAATAATATAACTTAATAAAATGTGCTTGGAAGAACTAATATTTCATTACGCTACTTCATCATAGTTTCACATACAGTACAGTCGGGGTACAACACTAATTGATAAATGGTTTTCTATATAACATGCACAATTTACAGCTTCTGTCCACAAGAATTTATTATTTTCACATAGCATGGTTCTTGAAATTTCTTGTAGTATCCTATTCTTTCTTTCTACTACTCCATGTAATTGTGGTGTTCTAGGTGGTGAAAACTCATGTTTAATACCTTTTTCTTCGTAAAATGCAAGCATATCCTTATTTTTAAATTCGCCACCTCTACCACTCCTAATCTTTTCCACATTTAAACCATGTTCATTTTCAAGTTGTTTTATTAATTTGGCAATCTCAACGACACTATCATCTTTATTTGCAAGAAATAAAGTCCAGGTATAGCGAGAAAAATCATCAACGATGACACATGCATAGTGTCGCCCACCAAGACTTCTAGTATGACTAGGACCAAACAAGTCGATGTGTAATAATTCTAAGACTCTAGATGTGCTAATCTCATTTTTAGATTTTAACGATTCACATGTTTGTTTCTCTCTAATACAAGATTCACACAACTTAAAGTTGTCCAAATCAAGTTTAGGCAATCCTCGTACTAGATTCTTTTGTTGAAGTTTTTTGAGAGTTGAGATGCCAATATCTCCCTAAATGTCTATGCCATAAGTTCACATTTGGTTCATTTGACATAAAATATTTTACTTTAGCTTTTAACATGTCATCTATAGATAGTCTAAAAATATTTCCTTCTCTTTTTCCTTTCAATACAATTTCTCCATTTTTATTAACTATATTGCAGTTTATGTAGGTATATATAGCACATCATATCTCTATTATTATGTCGTTTATGCAGGCACATATAGAGCCGGGGGTTTCACTGGAAGCAGACTCTCTATCGCTTGGGATAGAGGTATTGTCTGCCTACCACTTACCCTCCCTAGTTGCTAATGATACCTTTTGCTATTGTTGGGATATACTGGGTATGGATGATGATGATGATTGCAGCATGGATGAGAAAAGCACAAATCAAAACCACTATCAAGGAATTATGAAATGCTAAGCAAGCTGTATGATAGATTATTTACTCGAAACACGTTGGGGATTTGAAGAGTTCTTCAATTTTCGATTGTTCCATTTCCAATTATCTGGCCTTCATTGTTATCTCAAAAAGTTACGGATCCCCCTTTCGTAACCTTCTTTAGTTTCGAAAATAGAGTTGGATCACCCGTCATATCATAAGTGTAAGATGACTTGTGATTTTGATAAGTGTTTCGGTTTGTTGGCAAAGTGTGTAATCTAGATGCATTTGTACGATATGAATGTTGCATATACATTGATGGCTTCCATTGATATCTACATGGAACATAATTATATTTTTTATGTGATGACCAATAGGTAGTGAGATAGATGTTATATGTGACTTGTTAGTTTGTGTTGTTATCTTCTTAGGCTTTTCGATTGTTTTGAATACATATTGTTGTTTAGATGAGGATAAAACAAAGCTTGTAGACTTATTTTGTACAAGATTATCTTTAGAATATCCTAATCAAGTTTTGTCATTATCATGCTTTTGAGAAGAAATAAGATGATCCAACATACAAGTTCCTTTATCAAATTGTTTAGACAATCCTCGTACTAGATTCTTTTGTTGAAGTTTTTTGAGAGTTGAGATGCCAATGTGCCCTAAACGTCCATCCCATAAGTACACATTTGGGTCATTTGACATGAAACATTTTACTTTAGCATTTAACATGTCATCTATAGATAGTGTAAAGATATTTCCTTCCCTTTTTTCCTTTTAATGTTGTTTCTCCATTTTTATTAACTATATTGCAGTATGGATCAGAAAAGCACATATCAAAACCACTATCAAGGAATTGTGAAATGCTAAGAAAGTTGTATGATAGATTACTTACTAGGAACACGCTGGAGATTTGAAGAGTGCTTGGATTTCCGATTGTTCCTTTTCCAATTATCCGGCCTTGATTGTTATCTTCAAAGGATACATATCCTCCTTTTGTAACCTTCTTTAGTTTTGAAAATAGAGTTGGATCACCCATCATATGTCTTGACCAACCACTATTAAGAAACCACTTCTTTCCTTTATCTTTTGCCTTATATGATACCTGCAAAACATAACACTCATTTAGGTACCCTCTAGTTTTAGGTCCTTACGGGTTAGTGATTTTAAACCATGAAAGGATACCGTTTGGTACCCAAACTTGAGTAACCTTTCTTGGTCTTCCAAAGAATGAAGAAATATAGTACATGTTGTGTTCATTTTTATTTTGTCTATAATGTCCGAATGTACCATTGTAAGTGTAAGATGACTTGTGATTTTGATAAGTGTTTTGGTTTATTGGCAAGGTGTGAAATCTAGATGCATTTGTACGATATGAATGCTGCATATACATTGATGGATTCCTTTGGTATCTATATGGAACATAATTATATTTTTTATGTGATGAATAATAGGTAGGACGATGAGATGTTTTAGGTGACTTGTTATTTTGTGTTGTTATCTTCTTAGGCTTTTCAATTTTTTTGAATACATGTTGTTGTTTAGATGAGGATAAAACAAAGTTTATAGATTTATTTTGTGCATGACTGTCTTTTGTATATCCTAATCTGGTTTTGTCATCGTCATGCTTTTGAAAAGAAATAAGATGATCCAACATACAAGTTCCTTTGTCAAATTGTTTAGGCAATCCTCATACTAGATTATTTTATTGAAGTTTTTCGAGAGTTGAGATACCAATGTGCCCTAAACGTCTATGCCATAAGTTCACATTTGGTTCATTTGACATAAAACATTTTTACTTTAGCATTTAACATGTCATCTATAGATAGTGTAAAAATATTTCCTTCTTTTTTTCCTTTTAATACTGTTTCTCCATTTTTATTTACTATATTGCAGTATGGATGAGAAAAGCACATATCAAAACCACTATCAAGGAATTGTGGAATGGTAAACAAGTTGTATGATAGATTACTTACTAGGAACACGTTGGAGATTTGAAGAGTGCTTGGATTTCCGATTGTTCCATTTCCAATAATCCGGCCTTAATTTTTATCTTCAAAGTTTACGGATCCTCCTTTTATAACCTTCTTTAGTTTTGAAAATAGAGTTGGATCACCCGTCATATGTCTTGAACAACCACTATCAAGAAACAACTTGTTTCCTATATCTTTTTCCTTGTATGATACTTGCAAAACATAACACTCATTCAGGTACCATTTATCTTTGGGTCCTTAGGGTTAGTGATTTTATGCCTTGAAAGGATACCGTTTGGTACCTAAAATTGAGTAACCTTTCTTGGTCTTCCAAAGAATGAAGAAATATAATACATGTTCTCTTCATTTTTATTTTGTCTATAATGTCCGAATGTACCATTGTAAGTGTAAGATGACTTGTGATTTTGATAAGTGTTTCGGTTTGTTAGCAAAGTGTGTAATCTAGATGCATTTGTACGATATGAATGTTGCATATACATTGATGGCTTCCTTTGATATCTATAGGGAACATAATTATATTTTCTATGTGATGAACAATAGGTAGTGCGATGAGATGCTATAGGTGACTTGTTAGTTTTTGTTGTTATCTTCTTATGCTTTTCGATTGTTTTGAATACATATTGTTGTTTAGATGAGGATAAAACAAAGCTTGTAGACTTATTTTGTACAAGACTATATTTAGAATATCCTAATCAAGTTTTGTCATTATCATGCTTTTGAGAAGAAATAAGATGATCCAACATACAAGTTCCTTTATCAAATTGTTTAGGCAATCCTCATACTAGATTCTTTTGTTGAAGTTTTTCGAGAGTTGAGATGCCAATGTGCCCTAAACATCCATGTCATAAGTTCACACTTGGGTCATTTGACATGAAACATTTTACTTTAGCATTTAACATGTCATCTATAGATAGTGTAAAAATATTCCTTCTCTTTTTCATTTTAATACTGTTTCTCCATTTTTATTGACTATATTGCAGTATGAATGAGAAAAGCACATATCAAAACCACTATCAAGGAATTGTGAAATGCTAAGAAAGTTGTATGATAGATTACTTACGAGGGACACGTTGGAGATTTGAAGAGTGCTTGGATTTTCGATTGTTCCATTTCCAATTATCCGGCCTTAATTGTTATCTCCAAAGTTTACGGATCCTCTTTTTGTAACCTTCTTTAGTTTTGAAAATAGAGTTGGATCACCCGTCATATGTCTTGAACAACCACTATCAAGAAACAACTTGTTTCCTATATCTTTTGCCTTGTATGATACCTGCAAAACATAACACTCATTCAGGTACCATTTAGCTTTGGTTCCTTACGGGTTAGTGATTTTATACCTTGAAAGGATACCGTTTGGTACCCAAACTTGAGTAACATTTCTTGGTCTTCCAAAGAATGAAGAAATATATTACATGTTCTCTTCATTTTTATTTTGTCTATAATGTCCGAATGTACCATTATAAGTGTAAGATGACTTGTGATTTTGATAAGTGTTTCGGTTTGTTAGCAAAGTGTGTAATCTAGATGCATTTGTACGATATGAATGTTGCATATACATTGATGGCTTCCTTTGATATCTATAGGAAACATAATTATATTTTTTATGTGATGAACAATAGGTAGTCTGATGAGATGTTATAGGTGACTTGTTAGTTTGTGTTGTTATCTTCTTAGGCTTTTCAATTTTTTTGAATACATGTTGTTTAGATAAGGATAAAACAAAGTTTGTCGATTTATTTTATACATGACTATCTTCAGTATATCCTAATCCGGTTTTGTCATTGTCATGCTTTTAAAAAGAAATAAGATGCTCTAACATACAAGTTCCTTTATCAAATTGTTTAGGCAATCCTCGTACTAGATTCTTTTGTTGAAGTTTTTCGAGAGTTGAGATGCCAATGTGCCCTAAACGTCTATGCCATAAGTTCACATTTGGTTCATTTGACATAAAACATTTTACTTTAGCATTTAACATGTCATCTATAGATAGTGTAAAAATATTTCCTTCTCTTTTTCCTTTTAATACTGTTTCTCCATTTTTATTTACTATATTGCAGTATGGATGAAAAAAGCACATATCAAAACCACTATCAAGGAATTGTGAAATGATAAGCAAGTTGTATGATAGATTACTTACTAGGAACACGTTGGAGATTTGAACAGTGATTGGATTTCTGATTGTTCCTTTTCCAATTATCTGGCCTTCATTGTTATCTCCACAGGTTACGGATCCTCCTTTTATAACCTTCTTTAGTTTTGAAAATAGAGTTGGATCACCTGTTATATGCCTTGAATAACCACTAACAAGAAACCACTTGTTTCCTATATCTTTTGCCTTGTATGATACCTGCAAAATATAACCCCTATTTAGGTACCCTTTATTTTTGGGTCCTTACGGGTCAGTGATTTTAAACCTTTGAAAGGATACCTTTTGGTACCCAAACTTGAGTAACCTTTCTTAGTCTTCCAAAGAATGAAGAAATATAGTACATGTTGTGTTCATTTTTATTTTGTCTATAATGTCCGAAAGTACAATTTTAAGTCTAAGATGACTTGTGATTTTGATAAGTGTTTTGGTTTGTTGGCAAAGTGCGTAATCTAGATGCATTTATATGAAATGAATGTTGCATGTACATTGATGGCTTCCTTTGATATCTATATGGAACATAATTATATTTTTTATGTAATGAACAATAGGTAGTGAGATGAGATGTTATAGGTGACTTGTTAGTTTGTGTTGTTATCTTCTTAGGCTTTTCAAGTTTTTTTGAATACATGTTGTTGTTTAGATGATGATAAAACAACGTTTGTAGATTTATTTCATACATGACTATCTTTAGTATATCCTAATCTGGTTTTGTTATTGTCATGCTTTTGAGAAGAAATAAGATGATCCAACATACAAGTTCTTTTATCAAATTGTTTAACTGTCTTCTCTAAGTCTATGTTTCTTGATCTTAATTGTAAGATTGCGGTTTTCATTTCAACATTTTCGTATGTTTAAGAATTAATTTCAGATTTGAATGAACTAATCATGCTAGACGATTCTTCTTTTGAATCGTTTAGTTGAGACACAAGATTTATGTTAGAGGACTCTAACAATTTCTTGTCTTCAATTAGACGTTTCTTTTCTTTAGCAAGAGTTTTTGAGAATTTATGCAATTCAAGATATTGACTAAATAAATCATCATATGAAGGTTCAGAATCAGAATTGTAGTCGGAATTTACCTCGTTAGACGCTTTAGATGCAAAGCAAACTTGAGCCGTTTCTTCTTCAGCTTCTTCATTTTCTGAATCGGATGAATCACTCCATGCAGAAGCTTTGAAGTCTCTTCTTGTATTCCTTTGTTTCAGTTCTGAGAGAGTCTAGTACGTGTCCGTTCCTTGTCATGGTTTTTGTTTACAAGTTTATCTTTGTTTGGACAGTCATAAGAAATGTGTCCAGGTCTTCCACAGTCATAGCATTTTATGTCCTTATCGTTGTTCTTATTTCTATTTGACTTAGATGAGGTAGACTTATGTTACTTCTAAATGACTTCTTCATAAATTTTCTTAAGCCTTTAGCTAATAGAATTAGATCTTCATCGTCTAAATCAGTGTTACTATTATCAACGCAATTAGAAGAAGTAGAGACGTATTCATTTGATTTAAATGCTATTGTCTTACTTTGTTTGGACGTTGATTCGGATTTTCTTATAGTAAGTTTGTTTTCATATACCTTTAACGATCCAATCAATTCTTCCATTTTTTGACTTGGGTTCTTCGCTTTCTTCTATTGCAGTAACTTTCGGATCCCATTCGGATTGAAAGCTTCTCAATACCTTTAGTACTTTTTCCTGTGAAGAGAGCTTTGCCTAGAGACTCAAAAGAATTGTAGATGTTAGTTAATCTCAAATCAATATCAACAACGGGTTCATTTGGAAACCGTTTGAAGGATTCAAGAGTAGACATAAGCATATTGGTTTTAGACTCTTTTACTTGACTTGTTCCTTTATGCTTCATTTCTAAACTCTTCCACATATCTTGTGCACTAGAACGATTGGATACATAACTTGGTTTACTTTTACTTAAACCATTAAGGAGAGTTGCATATCCTTAGCATTCATACTCAATCTCTTTTTATCATCACTTGTGTATTCTAGTTTAGATTTTGTATCTTCTAAAGCAACACCGTCAACCATGGATATCTTAGATGGGACAAACACACCATCTTCTATTATAGACCACAAATCAATATCAATATCCATAAGAAAAAGTTTCATACGAAGTTTCCAATGATTAAATGACTCACCATCGAAGAGTGGAGGCCTTTGTCTAGACATACCTTCTTGCTCGGTTTTGTAACTAGTAGATGCCATCTCACAAAGATTGTTATATATTCTTGTTGTGAGTGTACCTTTCTCTGATACCACTTGTTGGACCTGTTAGAAGTGGGGTTGAATAGTGAGTGCGGAAAAAATTGGTTTATAAAAATTTTATTGACCAATTAATCACTTTTGGAAACAGATTCTGTTTTCAGATCCTGTTTTTAAATACTCAGATGATTAGGTTATAGACATCTGAAAATAGTGAAACTTGGTGACAATATACTCTCGGATGTTATGAATGTGTCTTAAAAATTTAAGATTAAAACTCGAAGTTTAAGGCCTTCAAACAATTTCTCTGACTTGACTCTTTCAATTCTGCCAGAAATTGTTCCTTCTAATGAAAAATTTATTCCTAATAGATGACAACTACAAATGGTTGGAACTTTTATGAGGTTTTCCTTAGGATATCTATTTTACTCAGTTGAAACAGTTTCGAAAAATTCCTTTCGCAAGTATATCAACCACGTTGATGTTCTCAACCTTTTCCAATCTGAAAAGCAGATTTGCGCTAGTCTCAGAACTCTGAACGTTTGGATGACTTATACTTATCCAAATGTAATGAAACTTGTTGCAAATGAAACCTAAGACCTGTGGCTATGTTTCTGCAAAATTTATTATTTTTGAAAATTTTTTGCTATTTTTACCATGGCAATGAAAATGATGCAAAAACAGAAACTGAGAGTAAAGAATGTTGAAATTAAGAACACCAAACTTTTAATACTGGATCGATCAATGTGACCTACTCTAGTCTTCAAAAACACCTTCCTTGGTATTCACTAATTACCAAAGTCACCTTAAAACAAGGGTGGTTGGAGTTATACACCAAATCCTTCAATAAACCCTTTTACAATGTTCTACTCCGAAAACAACAACAATCAGCACAAATCAGCACCACCTCACCGAATGAAGGTTTGATCACACCTTGATCAACTTTTTACAACAATGAAATGTATTTGGGTGGTGTATATGAATCCTATTCAGAATATAACATGTATGAATGATAGGCTTAAGGCTATATATAAGAGATGAAGATAGAGAATGCAGTATAGTCTTCTAAACACTTGGTAGAATTTTCCAATGAAGTTCTTATCTTGTGTTGATCATCTTCCTCATTTTTTATAAATGTTTGGGGTGCATCTAGGGCTGCAAAAGATCTCCAAGAATTGTCTTGAATGCCCTTGAGAGAAGTCTTGCATCTCCTTTGAATAATTATGAATAAAGCCTAAGGAGGGAGAAGTTTGTTATCCTTCTTCCTGTAACTCACAGCTAGAAAGCCTAAGGAGGGAGAAGTTTGTTACTTTTGGATGAATGTAATGAAGATAAGGTGTTTAGAAATAAGATGGTATGACTCTTACCTTAAGGATCCTTGAATTGGAAGGCTTGATTCTCGCTTGAAGAATGGAATAACTCTTCTTCCTCTTGCCTTGGTGTTATTTTAGTTGGGGGTAAATGAAGATGAAGATTATCTTGGCTTGAGAGAGAAGAGAATAATGGAGAGTATTTTGAAGTGAGAGAGAGGTGAAATGAAAACTGAAGTGAGGTTATGTCATGAAATTTATTCCTTGATTTCCTTGTTGTTGGCCGAAATTGAGATGGATGAGTTGGGAGGAAATTATTAGGCTTTTGTTTGGGAAGTGGGAGTGTAAGAAGGTTATGCCATGCATGGCATTTGGTTGGGTCTTCCTTAAGTTGTGTAAGAAGATTAAAATGATTGTGGGAAGAAAAAAAATGAAAGAAAATAAGAAAGTGGGATGTAAGACATGCATGAAATACCATTGGGTGGTATAAGGGTGTGAGGGAAATAATTTAAAGGAAATGGAATAAAATGTAAACCAAATTTGTCATACATAACTTATGGGGTGGGCGGCCAAAGGGTGGAGTGGAGTTTGTATCTACCATTTTGTCCCTTCCTCTTTTCCCCATGTGTTATTTCTGTTTTCTTTTACTTTAATTCCTAATACAAGTTGCACACTTCTTTATATACTTATTTTAACTATTCTTATGCCTATTATGAGACTGTAGATGTCCTTAAATTTTTATTTAAGGTACACTTGCACACTTATTATACTGAGTGGGTACTACAATCGCACTGTAATTCCTTTTGTTCTCTTTTCCACTAGCCCGAGGTTACGGATCGTAACATTCCTTCCCCCTTATAAAAAAGTTTTGTCCTTGAAACTTGTAAGTTTAGTCGTATCCACTTCTTAACATTACTCTATTAATTTCACCCTTATCACATGCCCCGAACTTTTATAATCTGATATACTGCTTTGATGTTCGGACATGCTTTCTAGGATTATAACTTACGTGGCTTTATTTGAGGAAGCTGCTTGTTGGTTTATCGGATACTTATCGGTTTTGAAAGTTGTTCCTAGGTTATTTACCTCAACATTCTAATTTCTGCACCGCCTTTGCGCTACCCTGATCAATCATCTTTTTTTATTTGTGTTAATATTCCTATCTTGCTATGTTACGAACTTCATTGTCCTATTAGTGATAAATCATACTTCAGGAATTCCCATCTCACTCCCAGATCGTATCTTAGCAATTACAATTTATGCCTAGTAGACAAAATTCGAATACTGATAATATTAATTGCACTTAAGTTTCATATCTAAGCGTACATGCCACCATATCAGGTGCATCCTCAGCCACCGCGTCTGTCATCACCTGGACCTGAGCGTTAGCCCGTTGGTGTCCTCCTTGTGGCTATGCACCTTCCTGTTGTTCAATTCTTTTCTTCGGACAATCCCTCATCATGTGTGCCATCTTACCACAGGGAAAACATGCGTCGGTCTTCATCCAGCACTCACCCTTGTGCTGTCGTTGGAAAATGCAACATATCGGAATAGCATGATGTGGTAAATGCAGCAGCTAGAACTGGGGTTGTCCACTTGGCCTCCTCTGAAATTTGGTCTGCTGACCGAACTGATCGTTAGTGATATTCTGAGGCCTCTTGCCTCTGGTCTCCTCATCTCCCCGAGCAATGTCCTGCTCTACTCGGAAGCAGGCATCTAGCATCATCATGATCCGTACCTAGTATATCCTAACGATAGCAACAGCTATCGTTAGGGTCTGGAGAGGGTAAGTGGTAGGCAAACAATACCTCTGTCCGAAGGGATAGAGAGTCTGCTTCCAGTGAGACCTCCGGCTCTAGATGTCCCTGCATAAATGACATAATAATAGAGATATGATGTGTTAGTGTGTTAGTGAGGGAATTCATGGAATACAAAGAAGAGATTTTCGATATCAAAATACACATAACGTGTATATGTGCATGTAATGTAAAACACGGTAAAACATAAACAAACAAGTGCAAAGTCAACCTAAAGCGTAGACAGTTTCTACACCTATCTGTGTCCCTAAATATACCCTAAGGTGTCCTTATAGATGACCTATACCTCGTTAACCTTAATCTTATGTCTCCATGAACTCCTATCCTTGACTATGTCCTCAGAGAGGTGCAAATCTAGTAAGTCATGCATAATCTGCTCAACCCAATTCAGTTTGGGCTTGCCTTTACTCCTGTTCCTCTCTACAATGAGGCTTTCAATTGTTCTGACTAACGCCGTTGTCTGTCTCTGCTTGACATGTCTAAACCATCTCATTCTTCCCTCCCTTATCTTATCTACTATACTAGCCACGCCTAACCTTTAGCGAAACACCTCGTTTCTGAGCCGATCTAGCTTTGTATGCCCACACATCCACCTCAACATCCTCATCTCTGCCACGTCCATCTTCTGCAATTGTGACCTCTTGATGGCCCAGCAGTCTGTCCCATATAGCATTCCCGGTCGCACTGCCACCCTATAAAATTTTTCCTTTAATTTAGTTGGGAAATTCTTGTCACACAGCACCCTTGAGGCCGCCCTTCATCTACATCAGCTTGCTTGAACTCGATGTGCTACATCACTATCTATGTCCCCATTCTGCTGCACAAATAATCCTAGGTACTTGAACTTACTTACCTGTGGTACCCCTTGACCATCGATGGTGAGATGGCTATTCTCACTGTCGGCTACGCCGTTGAAGTTGCAATGCAGTTACTCGGTCTTATAATGGCTAATCCTTAAGCCTTTTCTTTCTAAAACACCTCTCCACTGCTCTAGTCTCATACTCAGGATATGTCTACTCTCTGCGACTAATACAATATCGTCATCAAAAAGCATACACCACAGAACTGCCTCCTATATCGTCTTTGATAACTCTTCAAGGACAACTGCAAAAAGAAATGGGCTCAACACAGACCCTTGATGGAGGCCTAATTCCACCGGAAATAAGTTTATGTTCCCCACAGGCGTACGAACGGTTGTTTTCGTCCTAGCATACATATCTCTAATTATGTTTATATACTTCATAGGGATCCTTCTTGCATCCTTGCTATCCTAGATCAGGCTACGTGGCGCACTATCATACGATTTTTCAATATTGATGAAAACCATATGTAAATCATGCTTCTTCTCCCTATAATTCTCCATTAATCTCCTGAGAATGTGTATTGCTTCCGTAGTTGACCTTCCTGGCATAAAACCAAATTGGTTCACCATAATCTGAGTTTCTCTCCTAATTCTAGTGTCGATTACTCTCTCCCATAACTTCATGGTATGGCTTAGAAACTTAATCCCTCTATAGTTTCCACAACACTGTGCTTCTCCTTTGTTTTATATAGGGGGACCACGACACTCTTTCTCCACTCATCTGGCATCTTTCCTATTTTGTAAATACGGTTGAACATAATAGTTAGCCATTGAACCCCTTCCTCTCCCAAATACTTCCACGCCTCAATGGGTATGTTATTTAGGCCGACCGCTTTAGCTTTTCCCATCTTATTTAGTGCTCTCATCACCTCTCCTTGGGTGATGCTCCGACAGTCGGAGTTATTATGTTGTCGTTGTTGGTTAGTGATGCTTTCTCATTCTTTGTAGTCGACACTACCGCCGTTGAAAAGATTGTGAAAGTATGTTTGTCATTTTAACTTGATGTCTTGTGCTTTGACTAACACATGTCCATCTTCTCCTTTTATAAACTTCCCGCCTCCTAGGTCCTGCCTCTTTCGATCCCTAGCTTTGGCAATCTTGAACATATCCTGCTCTCCGTTTTTTGTTTCTAGTCTTTCATACATCCTTTTATAAGATGCAGTCTTTGCCTCTGTCACTACCTTCTTCGCCTCTTTCCTGGAAATTTTGTAATTCTCCTTCAATCTCACTTTCTCTTCACCTTTTGTGCAGCTTAACATCTCTCTAAAAATCCTTTGTTTGTTTTTTTATTTTTTTGTTGCACATCCTCATTCTACCACCACGTCTCTTTATGTACGGATGTCTTTCCTGTTGTTACCCTAGGCGTTTCTCTCACCGCATGAGTAATAGCAGTCGATATAGCCTCCCATATCTGATTTGTGCTATCACCCAAAAAATCTAGTTTCACGGAGATGACCTTGTCTCTGAATAAATTAATTTTTTCGTCTTTCAAACTTTCCCATCGAATCCTGGGTGGGAATTTTCCAACCCCCTTACTCAGCTTTTGGCTCAATGCTATAACTACCACTAATAAACAGTGTTGCGTCAATGATGTCACTCCTAGTATAACCTTGCAGTCCCTCCACAACCGTCGGTCTTCGCGCCTCATCAGAAAATAGTCGATCTCTTGTTACGTCCTCCGCTGCTAAAAGTCATCAAATGCAATTCTTTTTTCTTAAAAAACAAGTTTATAATGCCTAGGTCATGGGCCACTGCTAGGTCTAGCAGATCTCTACCATGTTTGTTTCTATCTCCATAACGAAACTTGTCATGTGGCAACTGAAAACCTTCGATATCCTTTCCAATGTGTCTATTGAAATCACCTCCGATACATATTCGCTCCTTCCTGGGTATTAAATTTAACACTACATCTAAGCAATCCCAAAACCCTTTCTTCTCCTGTTCTCCTAGTCCCACTTGGGGTGTGTAGGCGTAAATCACTGCCACTACCTCCTTATTTAGTACTAACTTCAACACCATAATTCTATCATTATATCTAATCACATCAATCACGTTCGTATGTAATTCTAACTTTACTAGAAATCCTACCCCGTTCTTGGTCCCATCTGCCCCCGAATACAACAACTTATACCCATTACACTCTTTACTTTTATTCCCTTTCCACCTAGTCTCTTGGAGGCATGCTACATCTATTTTACGTCTCTTAAGTGTATCTACAAGCTCCAACAATTTACCACTTAAGGTTCCTACATTCCAAGAGGCTATCCTTAGACTATCTTCCTTTTTCCTTCCCCTTACCTACACCCCTCTTCCTTAGACATGGTCTCACGGAAAAATCTTGACGTCTTCTATCAATTAATGTAACCGAAAATAAAAATCCAAGTTATGCTATGGATGCCGAAAGTTTGAAACTAAATATAAACAATCAAAATTAGTTTAATGATAATAAGACAAAAATAAAAATATATCACCTGGTTGGTTTGTGGCACACCAAGATCCAATAGAGCAACAGATATGGGATCTATATTTTCTTCAAGCAAGAGAAGATCAAAGAGAAGAAAGCACAAGATGTTGGTCTGCTTCTACTTCTGCTTCAAAGCAATAGAGAAACTAATCCCCAATTACAGACAAGAATCAGTTTCCTTAATCAAATCCCACCATAAAAATGATAACTCATGGTTAAATATCAAATCTTTAAGCTATCACAGAATAAATACGAAAAGGGCTCGATTTATTTGAAATGCTGCTGCCGTACTTTTGAGCATAAATCCGGGTTTGTATTGACAATCCAAGTCCTGATCCTCGAATTGAGGCTGCGCTCGAATTTGATCATCTTGAGCTTCTCATCTCCCATGATAGATGGAACATAGCGGCCCAAATCAGCAAATCAATTAGCATACTCTGAAATAGTAACATTTGACCCCCTGTCTCAAAGCCTCAAACTCTCCAATCTTCCGAATAGTCACCGAAGGAGGAATATAGAACTTTCAAAACTCGTCTAAAAATCTAGTCAATGCAACTGGCTTGGTCAAAGGCTGTATAATGGTCTTCCACCACTCATTTCCCTCACCAATCAAAAATAGTAGGACGATATGTGCCTTTAATCATCTGGCACCTATAACAGCTCCAAGAATTTCTCTACTTGATCAAGACATTTCTCAGCTTTGTCTGGATCGGATCCCCCTCGAAGTTGGGTACCCGAGACCTCTTCAGCTGTCCAAAGTAGAATTGCACGCCCATCTGCTGAGGTAGTTGTGGGGGTGCAGGTGCAGCCTGAGCATTTTCGACTGCCTGACCTAGCTGGATCATGGCATCGAAGAATGCCTATGAAATACCTCTGAGGCTCTGTGCCTATGGAGGTGGAACTTGTTCCGGTGGTGCCACCAGATCCTTAACTAATGGTGCCGGTAGTGGTGGATGCGATGGTCTACCTCGTGGACGCAAAGTCATTCTATCGACACAGTCATTTCCCACAACCAGTCCACATAATTCACATATAAGATTCAGTTAAGGTTATTCTTATGTATAAGGATTATACCCTATTAAACCGGTTTAAGGGACTTATACCAAAGTTGGCTCACTCAATCTAAAGTCAAACTTAAACTCTAAGATCATAACCCACGTACATGTCATCGTTTATCCTATGTTGTCTGCTGTAGGTCTGGAGCCTTTGTCCTGATACCAACTGTAGTGCCCCGCCCAGGACTAGGGTCTCAGCACGGTGCATCTGTCGTACTCTACTACGAGAAGTACAAGGCGTCGATAACATCTATATCAGCATCGTCATAAACATGTATCGAATAGCGGAAGCATCATAAAATAGATAGAAGTAAAAATCGACATAAGTATGAAATAACTATATCCGAATACAGTATCATCAGTATATCAAAAAGAATACTGAGCTGAGATACCAAAATACAACAGTTGAAACTGAGGCCCACTGGACCGCCTACAGAACCTACTCCCTCGGCTCGTCCTCTATGTAATCCAGATGTGGATCCTGAGGCTCTGCATGGTGAAAAAGAAGGGATGAGCGATAATGAATCACCTAGCAAGTATATCCACCAGGTTCGTCATGTGGATCATACACCGGGAAGTGATACGATAAATACAATAAGTAAGGAACCTAACATGTCTGCGATCTGCAAATAATGTAACAGGTAGGAGAA
>AP025075.1:29596620-29611307 GCA_036186865.1 Eustoma russellianum | reverse complement strand
ACGAATCACATATTCTATTCATTCATCTTAACATGTATATGACAGAGTGACTATGTGATATGCATATGTTCAATTAACTGCAACATGACTTTATCATAAGCATTTAAAAACATAACATACTCATGTCTTTTTCTTTCCAAACGGTGTCAAATATTTGCTGTATCACTTTACATGCATAAATAATGCGCACAACATACCAATTTATTTCCCATGTAATTCCTGTAACATATTGTATTCCCATGACACAAACCTACGCATAGGTTCCAGTGTCATGGTGCCATCTAACTGTAACATACTGTATCATACTGTATGCCAACTGACCTCCCCTACCCGATGCTAGTCTAGCCTCCAATAACTGTATGTTACGAACAACGACTCATATAATTGTATGCTGCAAGCAGCGAAACATACAAAAGTATGCTACGAACAGCGAGACATATAATTGTATGATGCGAACATCAGAACACATAATATATCATAAACTGTGTAATTGGAATCAATCATCTCATGGCATATTTCGTTAAACTTATTTTAAAAGATATCATGTGGTCAAACCCTTATGTAACCGTACATCATGTAGTATAAAACCTTTGAAATGTATCGCATGGTGAAAACATTTCGCAAACATATATCGTATAATAAAATGTATCGTTTAAAACTTGTTTTCTATATGAATACAATTATGCTCGTTTGTGGTGCTGATTTTTCTTAGCATGTGACCTTTTTAGCTTCTACCGTGAATAAATGGCTTAATGTTTCATATCATAACTTATGTGAAAATCCTTTTTTACCCTTTATAGGGTACTTTGGGTTTTGGCAGCCAATCAACCCACCTTTAGGTTCAATTCACTAGTATCGTCATTTTATCTTGTCTAATTTCCGCCTTATTTTATAGCTCTTTAAATCAGCCTACATTTCCACATGTTTTGCATTTTAGAAATTACACATTTGCCCATTTAAGATTTTTGACCCATTTACCAAAACAGCCCTTGTATCCATGCTTTTTACATGTGTCCATCTCTTACTTCCTTTGATTACACATCTTTTAGTTAGCTACGTATATAATATACAGTACACATATCTTTACATAAATGTATTCTCATAGATCTTCAAACATCATCATGACACCTCCATAAGGCCTCTTGGCCGAAATCATGTAGGCACACATAGACACATATTTTTTGCAACTTGTTCATTATACCATACACGATATGTTACTCACATCTTTCTTATTCTTCAATCTATCATGCATTTCTATCATAATGATACATTAATCTTGAGTTTGAACATATAAAAACACATGCATATAACCTTCACCACAAGATAACATAAATGTCATGATTATGATGATGGTCATTATTAAAACCACATGCAAATACATAAGAGAGTTAAACTCATAAAAATATACATTTTTAGGGCATGATTATAATGAATACAAATCAAATGATGGTGATGAATCATGCCTAATAAAGGAGACCCAAAACAGCTCCCATTTTAAAATGACATGGAGATGACATGATTATCATCAAAGAACACACTTTTATGGCCATGCAATATAGCATCAATTATGGTGAATCATAATCATGCTAAATCAAGGATTTTAACATGGATGAACACTAAAAATCATGGATGAACACATGCATGACAATCATCAAGAAAATATACAATAAGTTGATACAAAGTGTAGTCTTTAACATACTTTCCCAAGAACATGCAAGCTATAAGCACTAGTTTTCCAAGAATGAACATGCATGTCTAATCTTTCATTAAACATGACATGCACATACATAAGAGACCTACATCTACCATAAACTTCACATGCATGTCCCTTTTTAATATCTTCTTAGCCTCAAGTGGACAAACAATCAAGAAACACACAAGTCTCCATACTCTTAGCAGGCACAATCCATTATTTTCATATGATCATAGTAAAATCCACTTTAACATATTCATGTATGATCCATCTTGATATAAGAACATAAATGATATATTTTTCAACATGCATAAGAAACCAAGAAGTGTACTTGCCTTTTTCCTTTGAATCTTACACTTAAGATGAAAAGGATATCCTTTTTCCTTCCTTTGGTATCATTCAGCCAAGATGGCTTAAAATGAGGAAAGATTGGTCATGTTTCGAGGAAGAAGACATTATGAAGGTTCTAAAATCAATTCTTAAGAAGACATACCTTTGAACACCTTGAAGATTCCTACTTTTAACTTAAGAAAACATCTTTATCCTTCTTGTTGTAACTCACGGCTAGAAATCCTAAGGAGGGAGAAGTTTGTTACTTTTAGATGAATGTAATAAAGATAAGGTGTTAAGAAATAAGATGGTATGACTCTTACATTAAGAATCCTTGAATTGGAAGGCTTGATTCTCACTTGAAGAAGGGAATAACTCTTCTTCTTCTTGGCTTGGTGTAATTTTAGTTGGGGGTAAATGAAGATGAAGATTTTCTTGGCTTGAGAGAGAAGAGAATAATGGAGAGTATTTTGAAGTGAGAGAGAGGTGAAATGAAAAATGAAGTGAGGTAATGTCGTGAAATGAATTTTTTATTCCTTGATTTCCTTGGTGTTCGCCGAAATTGAGATGGATGAGTGGGGAGGGAATCATTTGGATTTTGTTTGGGAAGTGTGAGTGTAAGAAAGTTATGCCATGTATGACATTTGGTTGGGTCTTCCTTAAGGTGTGTAAGATGATTAAAATGATGGTGGGAAGAAAAGAAAATGGAAGAAAATAAGAAAGTGGGATGTAAGACATGCATGAAATACCATTGAGTGGTATAAGGGTGTGAAGAAAATAATTTAAAGGAAATAGAATAAGCTAAGATCACAATCCCTCATGTTCATATCAACTGCACGTTTATGCAGCAATTCCTGTTTGATCATCTTACCTATATCATAGGCCCATAGATGTTTCCAAAAAATGGCTTGAGGATTTCATGAAAATCGATCTTTTCAAAATCCATAACATGGTCGGTGTTTCATAAACATTTCAAAACATGATATTTCCGTAAACTTTCAAAACATGAAATATCCATAAACTTTCCTAACATGACATTTTTCATAACATTCATAACATGACATTTTCAAATAATGGCTATAGTACTTTTCATAATGTAAGAACGATAACGTATGACATACCGAATGATTCCACATATAGTCACATGTACAAATATGAATCCCAATGTTCGAAAAATGGTGTTACATCATATGTACATGGATCCAATGGTGACGCATTATGACAAAGATCATGTGTCTCGAACAAGGTGTTACACTTGGCTATAATGATAATATATGCCCATGACACCTACCACTCTGGTTCTGATGTCATGACGGTGCACCAATAACATAACATATCATAACATAACATAACATAAGCCATTGGAATCAATCGTCTCGTGGTATGATTCATTGCGCATGAGATCTTTTAAAACGTACGAAGAAATAAAACATTTTGTTTCAAAAACTTTTGTCCAAAAAATATAGGTTCATATGGTCCATGAAGTCTCGATTTTGGTCCCTTTGGTTGTTCTAAAATTTCATCATCATAAATCCATAACTTATCTACATCATGCATGTCATAAACTGAAGGGAAATATCATTCTTACCCTTCTTGGGCATCTCGGCCATAGACCCCAAAACAGTCCACTTTTTGGACTTCATCATCTATCATCATTATGTTAAACTACACACTTTTCACATAATCCAATGGCAAGTCAAAAGATAGACATTATACATATTTTATATACATATATCCATGTAGATAAGTGAACAACTTTATGGGTACAACATATATATGCACATGGCGCCTTCCACCCACACAATCACATAAGCACCACTTTAAACCATGTTTCATATATATCATAATCATACCACTTATCCTTTTTAACATACAATGATCTTTAACATACACTCATGATCCAATGATGAGTGACATGCAACATATCCTACTTATACCTTTTTATTTCAAAATCATGCATCACACTTATGATTTTACACCACTTAACCACATGCATGCTGATTTCCATCAAGATGTGAGTTCAAGAACCATGATCATGATGATGTTAATGATGAAAAATGCATGCAACATAAAGGATGATGAAAACCATTAAAACATACCTTCTTGAGCCATGATCATCAAGATTATCCTTCAATATGAAAGTGGATGATCAAGGTCAAGGGGATGGCTAAAAACAGCCTCCAACTGTGGGTATACATGCATGCATAATATAGGCATGATGATCATCAGGTCATCATGGCTATATTATACATGCATGTATACCGACAGTTGGGGCTCTTTTTAGCCATCCTCTTGACCTTGGTCATCCACCTTCATATTAAAGTATAATCTTGATGATCATGGCTCAAGAAGGTATGTTTTCATGGTTTCCATCATCATTTATGTTGCATGCATTTTTCGTCATGAACATCATCATGATCTTGTCCCTTGAACTCACATGTTCGATGGAACCTAGCATGCACGTGGTTGAGTGGTGAAAAATCATAAGTGTAATGCATGATTTTGGAATAAAAAGGTAAAAGTAGGATATGTTGCATGTCTCTCATCATTGGATCATGAATGTGTGTCAAATACCATTGCATGTTAAAAAGGCTAAGTGGTATGATTATGATATATATATATATGAAATATGGTTTAAAGTGGTGTTTATGTGATTGTGTGGGTGGAAGGCCTCTCGGCCATGTGCATATATATGTGGTACCCATAAAGTTGTTTACTTATCTACATGGATACATGTATATGAAATATGTATAATATGCATCTTTTGACTTTCCATTGGATTATGTGAAAAGTGTGTAGTTTAAGATAATGACGATAGATGACGAAATCCAAAAAGTGGACTGCTTTGGGGTCTATAGCTGAGATGCGCAAGAAGGGTAAGAATGATATTTCCCTTAAGTTTATGACATGCATGATGTAGATAAGTTATGGATTTATGATGATGAAATTTTAGAACAACCAAATGGATCAAACCAAGACTTCATGGACCATATGAGCCAAAAATTTTTGGACAAAAGATTTTGAAAGAAAATGATTTATTGCAATGTACATTTTAAAAGTTCTTATGTGGAACGAACCATACCACGAGAAGTTTGATTCCAATGACTTATGGCTGAGTGGTAGGTATCATGGTCATATGTTGTCGTTATGGCCGAGTGTAACACCTTGATCAGGAAACGTGATCTCCACCATAACGTGTCACGTTGATGTACATAAGATGTAGCACCATGTTTGGAACATTAGGGTTCATATTTGTACATGTGTGTATATGAGGAATCATTTGGTATGTCGTGCATTATCGTTCTTACATTATGAAAAGTGATATAGCCACCATATGAAAATGTCATGTTATGAATGTCATGAAAAATGTCATGTTACGAAAGTTTATGATATGCCATGTTTTTAACGTTTACAGAAATATCATGTTTTGAAATGTTTATGAAACAAGGGCCATGTTATGGATTTTGAAAGATCGATTTTCATGAAACCCTCAAGCCATTGTTTGGAAAATACATGAGCCTATGACGTAGGTAAGATGATCTACGAGGAATTGATTCATAAACGCGTACTTGATATGAACATGAGGGATTGTGATCTTAGCTTAAGACATGGGTTGGAAACATCAGAATGAATATGTCAAAGGTTGGATTCATGTGGATCTAGATAGAAGAAGACTGTTGACTCTTATTATGTGCATTATGTTATATGAATGTGTTACGTGTATGATTATTCATATGGCATGTCACTTTATTTGTAAAGTAGAGGCGTGTTATGTTCTCTGTTTACGCATCTATTATTTTATCACCCCGTCTATCAATGTATGTCCACATGACGAACCCGGACGGACTACTTGTTGGGCGATTCATTATCGCTCATACATTTTATTTACCACCATTCCAGAGGGTAGGGAGTGTAACATTGATTTTATAGATAACGAGTCGCGAGTAGCCTACCCCTAACGGAGGAAGTAGGCCTGGATTATACCTTTTATACTTTTGATAATGTCGGCCATGTACTTAATACATTTGGGAACTTTAGACATTATGATTGTACGAAATTATGATGTTATGTTGTAATGTATTCATGTCGATGGTACTTGTTTTATCTTTATGTTGCTTCCGCTATATCGATCCATGTTTTATGTCAGCATGCATATAAATGGTATCGATTCCTTGTACTTCTCGTAGCAAATACGGCGGGTGAACCATTCAGAGACAAAAGTTAAGGGTCCCAGGCGGGGCGCTACACATCATCATCATCATCACCCGTACCCAGTATATCCCGACGACAGCAAAAGCTATCGTCAGGGTCTGGGGAGGGTAAGTAGTAGGCAGACAATACCTCTATCCCAAGGGATAGAGAGTCTGCTTCTAGTGAGACCCCCGGCTCCATATGTACCTGCCTAAATGATATAATAATAGAGATATGTTGTGCTACTGTGTTAGTGAGGGAATTCAGGAAATACAAAGAAGATGCTTTCAATATTAAAATGCACATTACGTGTATATGTACATGCAATGCAAAACAACGGTAAAACATATGCAACATAAGCAACTAAGTGCAAAGTCAATCTAAAGCGTAGCTAGTGTCTACGCCTATCTATGTCCATCAATATACTCTAAGCTGTTCCTATATATGACCTATACCTCGTTCACCTTAATCTTATGTCTCCATGAACTCCTATCCTGGACCATGTCCTCAGAGAGGTGCAAATCTAGTAGGTCGTGCCTAGTCTGCTCGTCCCAAGTCAGTTTGGGCCTTCCTTTACTCCTGTTCCCCTCTACAATGAGGCTTTTAATTGCTTTGACCGACGCCGTTGTCTGTCTCTGCTTGACATGCCCAAACCATCTCATGCTTCCCTCTCTTATCTTATCTGCTATACTAGCAACGCCTAACCTTTCTCGAAACACCTTTTTTTTGATCCAGTCTAACCTTGTATGCCCACACATCCACCTCAACATCTTCATCTCTGCCACTTCCATCTTCTGCAATTGTGTCCTCTTGATGGCCCAGCAATCTGTCCCATATAGCATTGCCGGTCGCACTGCCACCTTATAAAATTTTTCCTTTAATTTAATTAGGAAATTCTTGTCACACAACACCCATGAGGCCGCCCTCCATCTACACCAGCCTGCTTGAACTCGATGTGGTACATCATTATCTATGTCGCCATTCTGCTGCACAAATGATCCTAGGTACTTAAACTTACTTACATGTGGTACCACTTGACCATCGATGGTGAGCTGGCTATTCTCACTGTCTGCTACGCCGTTGAAGTCGCAATGCAGATACTCAGTCTTAGAAAGCTAATCTTTAAGCCTTTTCTCTCTAAAACACCTCTCCACTGCTCTAGTCTCATACTCAGTGTATGTCTACTTTCTGCGACTAATACAATATCGTCCGCGAAAAGCATACACCACAGAACTGCCTCCTGTATCGGCTTTGATAACTCGTCAAGGACAACTGCAAAAAGAAATGGGCTTAACGCAGACCCTTGATGGATGCCTACCTCCACCGGAAAGAAGTTTGTATTCCCCACAGGTGTACGAACGGTTGTTTTCGTCCTAGCATACATATTTTTAATTATGTCTATATACTTCATAGGAATTCCTCTTGCTTCCAGACTATCTCAGATCAGGCTATGTGGCACACTATCATAGGCTTTTTCAAGATCGATGAAAACCATATGTACATCGCGCTTCTTCTCCCTATACTTCTCCATTAATCTTATGAGAATGTGTATTGCTTCCGTAGTTGACCTTCCTGGCATAAAACCAAATTAGTTCACCGTAACCTGAGTTTCCCTCCGAATTCTAGTGTCGATTACTCTCTCCCATAACTTCATGGTATGGCTTAGCAACTTAATCTCTCTATAGTTCTCACAACATTGTGCGTCTCCTTTGTTCTTATATTGGGGGATCACGACACTTTTTCTCCATTCATCTAGCATCTTTCCTGTTTTGTAAATACGGTTGAACAGAGTAGTTATCCATTGAACCCCTTCCTCTCCCAAATACTTCCACGCCTCAATGGGTATGTTATCTAGGCCGACCGCTTTAGCTCTTCCCATCTTCTTCAGTGCTCTCATCACCACTCCTTGTGTGATGTTCTGACAGTCAGAGTTATTATGTTGTCGTTGTTGGTTAGTGGTGCTTTCTCGTTCTTCGTAGGCGGCACTACTGCCGTTGAAAAGATTGTGAAAGTATGTTTGACATTTCAACTTGATGTCTTGTGCTTTGACTAACACATGTCCATCTTCTTCTTTTATAAACTTACCACCTCCTAGGTCCTGCCTCTTTCGATCTCTAGCTTTGGCGATATTGAACATATAATGCTCTCCGTCTTTCGTTTCTAGTCGCTCATACATCCTTTTATAAGCTGCAGTCTTTGCCTCTGTTACTGCCTTCTTCGTCTCCTTCCTGGCGATTTTGTAATTCTCCTTCAATCTCACTTTCTCTTCCCCATTTTTGCAGCTTAACAGCTCTCTAAAAATCTTTTTTTTATCTTTTATTTTTTCTTAGGGAGGAGGGTCTCAGACATCTTCTACTGTAGAGACCTCCAACAGAAGCTACCCAGCAGACTACCGATGATATTATCCGTAGTTTGTTGTGTCTTAGTTGGAGGAGCCATCATCTACACACATGTGAGCTGAAGGTCACAACCATTGGGTCCATCAGGGCATGCACACATTGGAGGATGTTCTAAGCCAGACACATTATTCCAGACACCAGCAGTCGATAGCAGATATTTATTTGGTCAGGAAGATGACCTGCTTAACATTGACGATTATCTCTCCCCTTCCTATCTTGAAGTCATGCAGTTTACCAAAGAGTTAGAGCGCGGCCTAGAACAAGCAACGACTCATATACTGATAGCATTTCATGGAGCCAATATGCTACCAACGCAATCGCAGTCACAACCACAGCTGTCAAAAGATCTAGATTCACCCAGACGTAATGACGTTTCACAGCAGCATATACGTAAGAGACTTTATTTTACTAGTGGGATCCTACGTGTCCTACACTAATTATTTGAGCTTTTAACACCTTTTGCTCTTTGTAGAAAGTATTTTATTTTCTGTTTGGAAAATTAAGTGCCTGATATGGTAATAAACTAAACTTGTCCGTTGGAAAAGGTGCAAAGTGAGTATGAAGGACGTGCAATTTTTCTGCGCAGTCATGTTTTCATGCATGGAATATCTTTCTGTTAGTGTGTGCAGGTAATGTTGTTTATATTTCTTGGAAAACCGAACTATCATCATTATGCTTCTGTTTATTCTTCTTTGTTTTGTTAGGTTGCAAGCACATTTTATAGCGACCCGTCCCAAGTCTTAGTATTCGAAACGTTTCACCAGCTGTATTCTGTTAAAAGAAATACAAGACGTCGGTACAAATCAAATACACGTCAGCAAAGTAATGTAAAATGATGTTAACAGAAGTTATAAAATAAAAATCCTCAAATAATCATTAATATATAAGTCTAGACAAATATCCAAAATCCATTACATAAATCGTAACTTAAAAAAATATCTCTAGTCCACAAACAGAAATATCAAATCCATAAAATAAATGTCTGTACATAAATCTGTAAATAAATCTCCTCGGCAAGTCCTTGATCATCAATATCCCCACTCAGAATCATCCTCTACGAACATCAAATCGTAACACTGATTCTCTTCAAAACAACATTAAGGTATAGTATGAGCCACAAAGCATCGCCAGTAAGTAACCTTCCTATACCACTACGGTATCATATGCGGAAAAAAAGTGTAAATACGTAATCAAATAATATAGGAAAATACCGAGTTTCCCATTTGCAAATACAATTACTATAATACTCTTATAGTCCAACAACCAATTAAGTCAATCAAGTCAACAAAGTCAAACATCCACTCAATGGACAATCAGATGTTAGTCAAAATCAAAATCCGATGATGCAATTTGCCAAATCGATGAATGCAAAGTCAAAGTCAAAGTCCAAAACAAAATTCAAAATTTCAAAGTTTCCAATTCCAAATCCAGTTCCAAACCGTACCATATCCAATATCCAAATCCGAGTCAAAGTCAGTACCAAATCCAAATTTCCAAAACCAATTTCAATGTAATAATTATAGAACTTTTCTTACAACTGAATTATACCGTAAGACTTACGAATTGATCACCCTAATAGTCAATACGACCAAGAGCTCTATCGAAATAGCCAATATGCCTCGACGCTCTAATGACGGTCAATATGTCTATGTACCATGTCCCAGACCAGGTAGTTATGTTCGGACGTCCCGTTTGTTTGGGATCAGTCCAGCTTACTGATATATTTCCCTTGTAAAGGTGAATTTCGCAAAATGAAACGCACGATTTTCAAAATGATTTCCAAATATCAAACTATTCCAAATCTCCAAATATTTTCCAAATGCAATTCAAATCTTGATAAATTTCAAATACCAATCACAAATATTTCAAATATTAAATCATAAATATATCAAATACAAAATCATAATTATTTTCTAAATCTCCAAATAACTCCTAATCCCATATATCTATATACATATACATGTCCACGCCCATACATGTGCATATACATGTATACAGATACACGTGAAAATATATTTCTTAAAAAATGGATGCTCTCTCTGGCGATTGCGGCACCATGGCGGCGCTAGCCGTTGCAAATCTTTCTTTTCATTCAATCTTCACAGCGCTATTTTGATTGTTGTTTTTGCTATTGATCCAAAGATCAAACTTTTTGACGCCGTCTGCATGGATCGTCGATCCTTTGCATCGGTGCTTTGTTCTGCTAGGCCGCCATTACCACCTCGCAAGATAACTAAATACAAAGATGTTCTTGCGATAAAATTCACTCGGGAGGAGGTTTCCACGCTGTCTGATCCATTCAAATACTGTTTAGTTGGCACATTCTGGTATGGACGCCCTAAGCTTGATGCTATTCGCAAATGTTTTGATCGTATTGGTTTCTCTTTTTCCGTCAAGATTACTCTGCTGGATTCCTCGCATATTCTTATGCAATTTGATACTGAACTGACTACTATAGATGCTTTTCACGTCTCACATGGACTGTATTAGGATACCATATGAGAGTGACGAAATGGTCATATGATTTCGACCCTAAAGTTGATATACCGGTGGTTCCTATATGGGTTTCTCTCCCAGGTCTTCCCATATACTTGCACAAGCAAGAGCCTTTATTTGAAATTGCAAAAATGATAGGGCATCCACTGTGACTAGATGCAGCCACAACAGAACTTCTCCGTCCGACAGTTGCACTTGTCTGCATTGAGATTGATATTTCAAAAGAGCTGCCTAAGCGTGTTTTTATTCAAAGTGATGAACATCATTTTTTCCAAACGGTGGAATATGAGAATTTACCAGCATATTGCATGTCATGCCACATTCTTGGTCACTTTATCGCATCTTGCAAGGCCGAAAAGTCAACAGATACAAATCATAGAGAGGTTGTTTATCCGTCTGAAGCAATCAAACGTGCAGATCAATGCCCAGCACAGCGGTGGACCCCTAAGAAACATCTATCACAAGATACGGCAGGAGCAGAAGGACTTAATCCTCTGGAGCAAATAGGCAAACTACTTGCTGAACCAGATGTAATAGCATCTGACACTCTACTGAATCATAATGTTGCCCCACTGGAGAAACAAAATCCTCCAACACCAGCAGTTACGTTTGAAGGTCCAGAAAATGTTGCAGATGAACAAGATACTACATTGATGCCGCCCCCAGTTACATGCAACGTTCCTGAAGTGTTAGGCGCAACAGATATTTCCAATGTCCAAGACTTGGACTTACTACACTGTACATCTGCACCACTCAATCCTATTCTAGTAGACAATGTTGATCTGGCTCTATCACATGCATCAGATTCTGAAATACATACAGAAGCATCTGTGGACTCACAAGATCTGAGGGAGGCTGTTTTAGAGGTAGCCCATGCATTAACTCATTCACCACCATCGGAAGATGGCCAGCCTGACATAACTCATCCAGAAGTGATGGTAGCTGTGGATAATCTTTTGAAGTTACGGACGAGGCACCCACGTAGAAAGAAAGGAGAGTTGCCTTCGCCTCCCCCCCTCTTTATTTGTTACCCGAGGTGCGCTAAAGCGTATAGTCATCAACTTACCACCCTCACCGTCTCAATGAAGATTCTCCTCTGGAATATTAGAGGTATCAATACCTCCTTATCACGTTTATTGTCTCTAATTCATCAAATTTCTTTACACTTATTGGTTATTGTTGAGCCTAAGCTAAGACTATCACTTCTTGAGTACTTTTGACTGAAGTTAGGGTTTACCGGCGCGTATGCGTCTAAAGATGGAAATATCTGGATCTTTATGCGAAACTCTTTCATGGATATTTTGAACTTGCGTCATGGGGTGCAGAATATATCTCTACATCTAAAAAGTCATACTACATCAAGAGAATTCTGGTTCACTATTGTTTGTGCGAAGCATATAGTTGTATTGCGAAGACCATTATGGCAAGATTTACGTGATTTTTCTACAGAATACCTTGGCTTATAGGGGGGACTTTAATACGTTCCTCTCTTTAGATGAACATAAAGAAGTTGCCCAGCCATCCATACACACTTTAGCAGATTTCAGAGATTTTGTGGATTCATATGTTTTTCAAGATATAACCTTCCAAGGTTCGCCACGTGGTCTGATGGAAGGGGTTTATGCAAGGTGTGGCGAAGACTTGATCATTTTTTCTGTACTCCTTCACATTCTGAGGGCCACACTTCGCTTCTAGTAAAACATCTCCATAGCGCTACATCGGATCATGCCCCAATACTCTTACAATGTCAAACTGACGATTCCACAAGATCAGCCTCATTTCGGTATTTGGATGCATGGCACACCCATGCAGACTTTGATGAGTATGTAAAGGGGCAATGGAGATCATACTCTACTGTTGGAGGTATGCATGGATTCTATGACAAACTGAAAAGGTTGAAAACAGACTTGAGAATTTGGAATAAACAGATTTTTGGTAATATCTTTACCGAATTTCAATTGGTTGAAGAACAAACAGTTAGAGCGGAAAGAGATTATGACGCTAATCCAAGTGAGTCACACCGTACAGCATATCAACAGGCCAAGGCTCAGCTGATATTGTTGCAAAACCGCTATGCTTTATTGGAAAAAAGCGAATATTAAATGGCATAAAGAAGGTGATGCGAATACAGCTTTCTATCATCAAACAGTTAAACAGCATAGACTCAAGCAAGCAATAACCTCAATTCAAAGACCAGATGGTACTGTTTGTGAATCAGCTCAATCGATTCAAACGGAAGCAGTCTCCTTCTTTGAGAGAATGTTCGCAGGAGAGCCTACAGGTGACCATGAGTTTTTATTACAACATATACCACACATACTGACAGAGGCAGACAATAATCTTTTGCTAGCCATACCCTTCTTGGAGGAGGTTCGTCAAGCTGTATGGGGATTATGTCCATCTAGTGCATCAGGACCTGATGGATTTCCGGGATCTTTTTACAGGCATTTTTGGGATGATATTCATCTTGATGTTCTATTAGCAGTACAGGAATTTTTAATAGGCATCCGTATTCCTAAAATTATGGCAGCTTCACTGATATGCTTAATTCCAAAAGTGTCCAATCCATTCACATTTAGCGACTTCCGTCCAATTTACCTAACGAACTTTATTTCTAAAGTTGTGACACGACTTATCTCATCTCGATTAAACACACTGCTCCCTAGGCTGATATCTCCAGAGCAATCAAGTTTCATGCAGGACAGAGGAATAACAGAACAGACACTCATGGCCAAAGAAATGGTACATGTATTCGATCGCAAATGCAGAGGAGGCCAAGTGATCATTAAACTAGATATGGCAAAGGCTTTTGATAGGGCGTCGTGGCAATATTTGGAAGCATTATTGATTAAATTTGGCTTCCACCCGCGATTTGTGCATTTAATCATCAATAATCTTAATGCAACATGATGTTCGGTTATGGTTAATGGACAACCATGTGGTTTTTTCCGTCCATCCAGAGGGGTCAAGCAAGGAGATTCTTTGTCTCCTCTTTTGTTTATTCTTGCTTCGGAGGGATTTTCAAGAGGCCTTAATGCATTAATTCAGTCGGGCAGCATTAAAGGCTTTGCCAGTGGGCGCGTACAACTAGTTTCACACCTCGCCTTTGCATATGATTTGCTAATCTTCCTGAAGGGTTCTCATCATAACTTGCAAGCCTTTAAGAAATTTCTGGAGCGGTATCAATATGCTTTGGGTCAGTTGATCAACTATCATAAGAGTCAATGTATTGTAGGTAGAGGAATATCTTCACAAAGGGCAGTCTCAATTTTAAATATGCGGCATTCAGAGTTACCGATAAAATACTTGGGATCATTCTTATTTAAAGGGCTAAATTGTTTCCGCTACTGTAATTCTTTGCTCGCACATGTTGATGCACGTTTGACGGGTTGGTCGCGAAGGTTTTTAAGTATGGCGGGAAGAGTTGCATTGATACAATCAGTCCTTACATCCTTGCCATTGCATATCATGGCAGCTTCGCGCCTCCCCAAAAGTGTACTAGCAGAATTACACAGAAAAATGTCTACATTCTTGTGGAATCATCGGCATAGATGGCGCTTGTGGGACTCAGTGTGCTT
>AP025075.1:29503884-29596610 GCA_036186865.1 Eustoma russellianum | reverse complement strand
TTCCAATATCAGAAGGAGGCTTGGGATTTCGGAATTTAACAGCATTGCAGATTGCATATAAGTGCAAATTATGGTGGCTTTATCATACATCTCACTCACAGTGGGCGGCATATGTGCGCTAGAAATATGGACAACGTCACTATATGACGGCTCAGATTTATGATTTTATGGATTGGAAGAGGTTATGTCGTATTAATGATTTATTTTTGGAGCAAACACAACAAACTCCGGATGGACTAGTTTGGACTCCAGATTCCAATGGCCAATTTAGTTTAAAGAGTGCATATAACATTTGCAGAACAAATCTGCCAGTGGCTCGATACATATGGTGGGCAGGACTGGCTCCAGCAGCACAGGTAACGATATGGCGTTTGTGGTACAATGCCCTACCTTTTGCAGACAATGTCATCCGCTGGGTTGTGGCATACCCATCATGTTGTCCATTTTGTCGAACGAATGATGCCAACCAGGCGCATATTTTCTATAAATGTCCCATGATCTGCGCACTTTGGGGTCACTTATCGGTGCTATTTGAGGGCCCTTATCCTAGAAGAGACACTATCAAACAACATCTGCGCAGTTGGTGGTGTCATGCGAAAGTAACCTCAATGAAAGGACAACTGAGTGCCGTAGTGCCATTCCTAGCAATTACGGCCATTTGGAAAGAGTATGCAATGATCACCTTTGGTGAAGAAGTTTTTTCTTGCAACAGACTACAAGAGCGTTTATGTATGGATATCTATACGTGGTGTGCATCTGTTTCTGGAAAGAAGTTCGCAGAGACTATTCCTAATTTAGTTGTAGTCAATTATTCGCCATTTCTGAAGCCAAGGAGAGTGCGTATACTTAAATGGCAATTGCCACCAAGGGGAAAACTAAAGCTGAATGTTGATGCAGCAGTTGGAAGGCGTGGTGCTGCAGGGGGTGCAATCTTACGTGATGATCAAGGCTCATGTCGTTTAGCAGTTTCCTTTTCACTTCCCATCTTGACGTCGTTACATGCAAAATCGCAGGCTACGCTATGGGTGATTATCTACCTTCTAATGGCCGGATATCGGAATATATATGTAGAAACGGACTGCTTAGCTTTGGTTGACATGTTCTCTAGCTTTCCTGACATTTCTGGGCGGCTATGCAGCAATTATATTCGGCTCAAGCTTTTCTTACAATACATGGCAGCATAAGTGGTTTATGTCCCAAGAGAGGCTAATGCACCAGCTCACTTCTTGTCCCAGCATGGACTCATGCACCAACGGATGGATATATTTTCTTCATCTTCCAGTCTGCCATCATTGATGCGCGGTAGCTTACTCACAGATATTCATACACCTCATATACGAGCGTAAAGAAGTCTTCTCAAGTTGCAATGATTGTCTCGTCTGTATCTTATGGATACAGGTGGTTGGGTATGTTTGCTATCTCTCCAATTTGGCCACTAATGTATTCGCTGTCAACTTACACTGTTTTTCTTTATGGATGAGGATGCATCACAACAAGGACGACATTTGGACCATCACAATGCCATATTCTCACCAGCATGTTATAATGACAGTTGCCCGTGGCCATCTGGTTACGGGCAACATGGGTACATTCTTATCCACTGCTAACTTGTTTATGTTTTTCTTTAACAATGAATGGTTATGTGACACACGTTTACTTGTTTCCTTGAGGATAACCACACTATACTACACGAGGCGGCTTCTACATAACTTACAAGGAAGGATCCCCATGCTGCTGGTGAGTTCTTGCCCAAGACAACCTTATTCGATGTTGCACATGCTGCTCCTGCTACTGTTACTTTATCTTGTAAACATGATTCCTCTGTCGCCAATTTCCAATTATACAAATATGTATGCTTTTTCCTTCGTCAGGGTTTTGTCCACAAGGGTGGTTTTACCTGGCAAGGTTTTAATGCGGCATATCGTGTATGATTGGAGGCTGACAATCCTTCAAATGCTCCATTACCTTTTTGAATACGACGCTTAACTGTAATATGGTTTTCCTCCGCCACAAGTGAGGACAAATTTTAATAATATATGCAGCTTGATTTAAAAAAAAGATACATGTACATCTCTCAGTCCACCTTTTCCCCAACCCACTACCAAACTCAGCTCACCCATTGCCTCCTCTCCCTCGTCCACCCCACTGCCCCCCGCCAGAACCTATTCCCCCACCCCACTCCTTCGACCATCCCCCTCCCCACTTTCGAAACCCTAATTTCCTACACTACAACTTCCTACCCCTCGGCCTCCTTACAAAACTCGCACCAACCATGTTTTCTCACATCAAATACCATAGACAGCAAGTAACGTTCATGCCTAACACACTGCACCCACGCACGAGCTGCACGCGCCTCACTACCGCCCATGCGCCACCCCTTCGTCAGTGCGTGTGGGTCACGCGCCGCCACAGGCGCTGCCGCCATCCACCAGAGTTCATCTTATACTATTTCCAACCTTATTCCACCATCAAATCATGCAAAATCCCAATTTATTCTACCAACAAATTTATCCAAAGTATACCAATTCACAAATTTATCACACCTATAGTCATGCATCCATTTTAGATTATAACCCATATACTTATAAAAATTATACACCAATCATATACATATATCCATATTCGGCCGCTGCCTATGTCCAATGCTAAGCAACTTTCTACCTACATACATATGCAATACAAAAATTACCATAACTCAACATCCATATATACACATATATACACATTACCCCATACACATATATATACATCCATTGATGCAATCAAATATACCATGCATGATCCTTGAATTTATAGAAAAATATATGTGTAGTTCTCAAAATCATAACGAATACAGATAGGGTACTTACCTGATTACGTATATACTATACCAACTAACTGATTAAGGTTTGGTTTGGATGCAAATTTCTTCTACTTCCTCATAAAGGTGGCTGGCCAAATTCTCCGTTGGGTGGTGTGGTGTGGCATGCTTCTTGTATGTTGTGGTGGTAGGGTTTAGATTTTTTTGGTTTAGGGGGTATATATATTGATTTGGATATAGTTAGATAATTTCCTTGTAGTTATATGAATTATATATAAGGTTAATCACTTATAATTAAATCCTATCCAACATTTTTCTATTAAAATCCAATAATCTAATGATAATCATTAGTTATTGTTTATATTTTCCTTTTCCTTTTATATAATTTTGATTTATTTTTCTTTTATTTTCTTTTCATAAAATACATGGTCATAATATTCCTCTTACAAAAAGTTTCGAGTGATGATAATCATTAGTTATTGTTTATATTTTTCTTTTCCTTTTATATAATTTTGATTTATTTTTCTTTTATTTTCTTTTCATAAAATACATGGTCATAATATTCCCCCTTACAAAAAGTTTCGAAACTTTTTGTATGGGGGAATATTATGACCATGTATTTTATGAAAAGAAAATAAAAGAAAAATAAATCAAAATTTACGTACCCTAGTCGAATAGATGTGGATATTTCTCTCATACTTCCTCTTCCATTTCCCATGTCGCTTCTCGCTCCGTATGGTTGGTCTACTGAACTTTCTCGTACGGGATCACTCGTCTCCACAAAACTTGATCCTTTCGGTCTACGATGCATATCGATAACTCTTTATATATCGCATCGCTTCTCACTTTCAGTGGTCCAGCTTCCAATATGTGACTTGGATCGAGGACATATCACCGTAGCTAGTATACATGAAAGACATTATGCACTTGCGATAACACCAGAGATAGCGCCAAACGATACGCCAAGTTCCCAATCCTCTCGAGTACTTCATACGGTCCAATATATCGAGGGCTTAGCTTACCCTTCTCTCCGAATCGCATTGTTAGTTTATAAAATGTTTTGATGATACAAAAAGATGTTTTAAAAAGAATAAGACAATTTCATATCTTAAGTTCAAAGCAAAATTGAAGTAAACATGTGCGAGATAAAAAATCTCTCATGAATCGGATGAAGGTTACATCAGCTCCTCAAGAGATCCATGTGAAGGTTGGTAAAAATTTAAGCATTCAGAATAACGTCATACTCTCAGCTAAGAGACGTAGATCGATTGACGTGTATCTGAGAGACGTCGATCTCTTAGTTAAACATACGTCGATCGATCGATGTATAACTGAGAGACGTCGATCTCTTAGCTTCAGGTATGTCGATCGATCAACATACATCTGAGAGACGTCGATCTCTCAGCCTAATGACGTCGATCGATCGACGTCATTCTGAGAGACGTCGATCTCTCAGCCAGGCTGATGTCGATCGATCGACGTCTGACTGAGAGACGTCGATCTCTCAGCTCTGGCACGTAGATCGATTGACGTCCATGGCAACCTCAACCTCAACTTCAACCTCTTCATCTCCTTAGCCTACTGCACTATTTTCCAGATCAAACACTAAAGCACCTATGTTTGATGCCCAAAATTATTCCTTGTGGAAATTTCGAATGATCAATCACTGAAAGGCTGTGGATTCGATATATGGAGAGCCGTTGTCAAAGGAATTGAAGTTCCTATGATTACCAACTCAAAAGGAGAATCAATATTCAAAGATGAGGATGACTACACCGATGAAGAAAAGATAAGATTTGCCATTAATGGCAAGGCATTTGATATTCTTTCAAGTGCTCTCACCACCACTGAGCTTATAAGACTTCAAGGTCTTGAAACAGCTCATGAGGCATGGAAAAGGCTTGTAATGATACATGAAGGAACTGAGCAAGTAAGAATGGCCAAACGACTTATGCTCATGAAGGAGTATGAGATGTTCAGAATGAAAAGCGGTGAGAAGATTGAGGAGACAATCGATCGATTCACACGAATAGTGAATCAACTCTCCATGGTTGACAAGAAAATCTCAAATGAAGACCTTGTCTCAAAACTCCTCAACTCTTTGCCAAGAGAATGGACACCCAAAGTCACCGCCATCACCGAATCAAAGAATCTCAAGACTCTTACCCTTGATGAGCTATCCGGTAATCTTCTTACTCATGAAATTCTTATTGATGAACAAAATAGGATGAATCCCATCAAGCCTACACAAACATCACACAAAAGATTGGTAGTAGAGTCCGATGAATCGGATGAGGAAGTTGCCCTTCTAGTAAGAAAATTTAGAAGAATGGCAACTAGAAACAAAACTCAGGCAAGAAAGTTTTTCAAGAAACCATCTAAAGAAAAGGAAGCAAGTGAAAATTGTTATAGATGTGGTCGACCCGGTCGCTTCATTGCCGATTGCCACGTAAAAGAACCGCAAAAGCAAGAGAAGAAGGTCTTTCCTCAAAAGAAGAAAGCCCTCAATGCAGAGGTTACCACGTGGGATGATCTCCTTTCGGAATCGGAAGGAGAAGAGAGTAAAGATCAAGGTGTTGGACTTGTGGCAATGGTTGACAATCCAAAGTTTCAACATACTTGTCTTATGGCGATTGAAGATGACCTTGAGGTAAATTCTAACCCTTCAAATTTACATGATGAAATAGGAGATTTGCAAGATGACTTTGAGAAATTAAATTTGAAGTATAAGCATTTAAAGAAAGAATTCAAGAAATGCATTTTAGAAAATAAGAGCTTGCATGACAAAAATATTTTGATGTTTCAAGAGCATGATATCATACTTACCATGCATAAAACCGTAGCTCTTGAAAATGAAGAAATTAGAAAAGAATGTGAGAAACTAAAGTTAGACTTACAAAGACTAACAAATGGTAAAAACAACTTAGACATAATACTTGGAAATCAAAGAATTGGAAATGATAAATCCGGTTTAGGATTTAACTCATCATCTTCTTCTATTAAACCTAAGTCCTTAAAGAAAAAGGCAAACAATAGAAAAACACAACAAAATTCATCATCTTCTAAACCAAAGCATGTACCCACTTGTTTTTATTGCAACAAACTAGGACATGTAAAGAAAGCATGTAAAGCTCGATTTGAAAGCACATATGTTTGGAAGCCTAAGGGTCGAAAAACTAACCCTAACGGACCCAACCATCAAAGGGTACCAATGCATACATCTTTTGGTTTTGTAGGCTCTCAAGATAAATGGAGTAGCCAAAGAAGAAGGAACCAAATGGCTTATGGACAGCGGATGTTCAACTCACATGACTGGAGACAAGACGTTGTTCACCAAGCTCAAGCTCCAAGATGGTGGAACGGCGCATTTTGGTAATGGGAGAGCCAAAATCCTTGGACATGGAGAAATTGGTAATTCTTCCTTTACTATTAATAATGTACTATATGTAGAAGGGCTTAAGTATAATTTGATAAGTGTTAGCCAACTATGTGATGCTAATTTTCAAACAGAGTTTGTGAAAAGAAAATGTGTTGTGAAAAAGAACGATAAGATCGTTTTTTAAGCTATTCGTAAAAATGATGTTTACAAATTTAGCACACATGATTTGATATCACAAAATGTTTCTTGCCTAGTTGCCAAAAATGATTTGACTCAACTATGGCACAGACGACTGGGACATATTAGCTTTAAAAACTTCAAAGAGATTTGCAAAAATGAAAAGGTCCAAGGTCTTCCAAAATTAAATTTTGAAAACCATGGCTTATGTGACACTTGTCAAAAGGCAAAGCTTGTTAAAACATGCTTCAAACCCAAAAGTGAAATCTCCACCACCAAACCCCTACAATTGCTTCATATGGATTTGTATGGGGATATTGGTACAGCAAGTCTAAGTGGAAAACATTACACCTTTGTGGTGGTAGATGACTTCTCTAGGTACACTTGGGTAATGTTCTTAGCTAAAAAGAATGATGCATGCCAAGAATTTATAAAGCTTTGTAAAAGATTAGAAAATCAAAGAGAGGACACAATTAAGGAAATTAGAAGTGATAGAGGTGGTGAGTTTGATGGAGAATTTTAAGAATTTTGTGTATCCAAGGGGTATGGACACAATTTCTCAGCTCCAAGAACTCCTCAATAAAATGGTGTTGCGGAAAGGAAGAATAGAACACTTCAAGAAATGAGTAGAGCCATGCTAAACGAATTTGAGTTACCCAAATATTTTTGGGCCGAAGCGGTAAATACCGCTTGTCATGTGATCAATAGAGTTTATTTGAGACCATTTCTCAAAAAGACTCCTTATGAGCTTTGGAAAGGTAGAGTACCAAATATTGGTTATTTCAAGGTTTTTGGTTGTAAGTGCTTTATACTTAACACCAAAGATAACTTAGATAAACTCGACTTCAAAGCGGATGAAGGAATCTTTATGGGCTATGCTCAAAATAGCAAGGCATTTAGAGTATATAATAAAAGAAGCATGAAAGTTGAAGAATCAATTCATGTCAAATTTAGTGAACTCAATGAGGACAAATCAAACATTAATGATGATGATGATGATGAAATAATTGAAGTAAGCCATATAGAGAAATTTGAGAATCCAAAAGGTAATATTGTTATTGACCTTAGGATTGATCCACTTGAACCTAAGGTTGAAAATGAAGAAGTAGGAGGAGATACCTCAAATTTACCGGATTCATACAAGTATAGAAAAGATCACCCTAAAGAGTTGATATTAGGTGAAACTAGCCAAGGCATAATGACTAGGAGAAAATT
This sequence comes from Eustoma russellianum, assembly GCA_036186865.1. Taxonomy (NCBI): domain Eukaryota; kingdom Viridiplantae; phylum Streptophyta; class Magnoliopsida; order Gentianales; family Gentianaceae; genus Eustoma; species Eustoma russellianum. Next base: position 29,589,039 of record AP025075.1, on the reverse strand, counting down.
CAATGAAAATGCCTTCATTTCACAAGTTGAGCCTAAAAACATAAAGGAGGCAATAAATGATGAAGATTGGGTATTGGCTATGCAAGAAGAATTAAATCAATTTGAAAGAAGTGATGTTTGGGAATTAGTTGCTAAACCTAGTGATCATCCCGTAATTGGTACTAAATGGGTATTTAGAAATAAAATGGATGATAAAGGAAACATCACTAGAAACAAAGCTAGGTTAGTAGCATAAGGTTATAGGCAAGAGGAAGGCATAGACTATGATGAAACGTTTGCCCCCGTAGCTAGGTTAGAAGCTATTAGGATGCTATTAGCATATGCATGCTATAAGGATTTCAAACTATATCAAATGGATGTGAAATCCGCATTCTTGAATGGAATAATTCAAGAAGAGGTCTATGTAGCTCAACCTCCGGGGTTTGAAAATCATGATTATCCAAATCATGTTTTTAAACTCAAAAAGGCCTTTTATGGACTTAAACAAGCTCCTAGGGCTTGGTATGATAGGTTAAGTAACTTCCTACTTGAGAACGAGTTTTCAAGAGGAAAAGTCGACACTACTCTTTTTATTAAAGAACAAGGAAACCATCAATTGCTTGTTCAAATTTATGTGGATGATATTATATTTGGTGCTACTAACAATTCTCTTTGTGAGCATTTTGCAAAATTGATGGAAGGAGAATTTGAAATGAGCATGATGGGTGAACTCAACTACTTCCTTGGTCTACAAATCAAGCAAACTCAAGATGGAGTGTACATATCTCAAACAAAGTACACAAATGATTTGCTCAAGAAGGACAAATTCGAGGATGGAAGAAGTGTGAGCACTCCGATGAGCACAAGTACAAAGCTTGACAAAGACGAAAAAGGAAAGCCGGTTGAGGTAACCAAATATAGGGGTATGATTGGTAGTTTACTTTATTTAACAGCTAGTAGACCGGATATTTTACATGCTGTGTGCTTATGTGCTAGATCTCAAAGTATGCCTAAGGAATCACATTTAGTTGCTGTTAAACGTATCTTTAGATATTTAAAAGGAACTTTGAATTTTGGATTGTTTTATCCCAAAAATGGATGTTTTGATTTAAGAGGGTATAGTGACTCCGACTATGCCGGAAATCTTGTTGATAGGAAAAGCACCTCCGGAACGTGTCAATTCCTTGGAGATTTCTTGGTTTCTTGGTTCTTTAAGAAACAAAATAGTGTGTCACTATCAACGGCGGAATCCGAATATATATCGGCCGCTTCATGTTGTGCACAACTACTTTGGATGACAAACACATTGAATGATTACAATGTTAAGTTTGATAAAGTTCCCATCCTGTGTGACAATACCTCAGCCATAAGTATAGCACAAAACCCGGTTCATCATAGTAGAACAAAACACATTGAAGTGAGACATCACTTCATAAGAGATTGCATTCAAAAAGGATTGGTATGCATTGAGTTTGTTCCAACAAATGACCAACTGGCGGACATCTTTACCAAATCTCTCCCCACTGAGACATTTGAATCAATTAGAATAAGACTGGGAATGATAAACATCGGTTAAAGGGATGAAAATTGAAAATTTCAAAATCAGGGACACGTCGATCGATCGACGTATCAAAACAAGAGATCGACGTACGTCGATCTCTGACATCGATCGATCGACGTACGTCGAACTCAGATGTCGATCGATCGACATAGACGAATTTCAGCAGGTATAAATACTCTGCAAAACGCGAATTCCTCTTCACTTTCCAACATTTCATCGGCTAAAACCCTACAAACACGCCGCCCCTTTCCTTCCCAAGCCATTCATCTCTTCAATTTCATCTCCAAAACAAAACTTCTTCATCTTTACACTTGATTTTCATCTTCTTCATTCATTCCTCTCTACAAATCCCTAAATTTCAAATCCAAATTCCTCTCAAAATGTCTTCAAGGAGCAAAAATACCACAAAAGGCCAAGATCCTCTAGGGGTGGAGGAGAAGGTTCAAGCTCCTCTCAAGGACAATCTTCTCAACCTAGGATGAAACAATCAATGGACATGAGTCAAGGGCGAGTACTTGCTGGGATTAGAAGTGAGCTCACCCTATCAAACTTCCCTTGGATTAAAGCAAAAGATGCCAAGGAGGCCTTGACGGAACCCTTGCCCCCGGGGCAAATAAGGTATATAACTAGACATTCTTAGATTTTATATGATAAATGGGATGATGATGAAAGAGCAACCATCCCACTCAAGTTTCTTAGAATAAATGATATTCTAAGCAATAATGAACTAAGACCAATCATTGAATGGTTAGATGTTCAAGAATGGAGGAGTATATGGAATGAGAATGAGATGTCAAAAATGTCCACTAGGTATACTCGACTATTTTATGCAAATTTGTGGGTTGAATACATAAATAACCTTCCCTTAGCTCTACACTCTATTATTGATGGACACTATATCAAATGGAAAGTTGAAAAAAATTGTGACCTGATTGGTGTACCCAACGAAGGGTATTTTGAGTTTGATGCGTGGAAATGGGATGCAGCCAAATGGAAAGTATGTGAAGATGAAGTTAAGACTTTCCTAGGCTTCCATCCTAGTAAAAACACAAATGATATGCCTTTAGTCTACCGCACTCTTCTGGCCATTGTTACATTCTGTATCAATGGTAAATCCGCAAAACTGCCAAGTAACCTTGACTTCTACATAGCATATCGAATAGCTAACCGGGAGAAGGTTAACTTTGGGGAGCTTTTCATGACAAATGTTTTCGAAGCAGCAACCAAACAAAACAAGGCCCTACCCTATAGTAACCTTATTTATCGGATGCTTGTGAAGTCGGGTATTCAGGTTGATGACACGGATATTGACAGTATTACGCACAAAGACTTCTACGATAAAGTCAATATCCAACAAATACTAAAGTTAGAAAAGAAGCGATGAGAAGAGAACAGGAGGAGGAGGCAAGGGAAGAAGAGGAAGACTTTCCGGATGAGGTACCTATTCCTGAACCGGACGCTCAACCAGCACCAAGTAGCTTGAGCACCAATGTTCCAGAACTTCAAGCTCAAGTTATTAGTCTTCCGCAGGAAATCGGTGAGCTAAAGGGCAAAGTAACCGTGCACGAATCAAGATTTGCCAAGCTCAAGGCAAAAATGAAAGCGTGTATTCCTGGAATCACGTTTTCTTCAGATGAAGACTAGAGTGTTTTGTTGTAGCTTGCTTCTAGTTCTAGCTTAGTGTTTGTTGTTGGTTGTAAAACTTGAATAAGTCCTTGAATTTAATGAAGTATTGTTGCTTATTTTTTTGATGCTTTCAAAAAGGGGGAGAAAATGGGTGTTGTTGCTTAAGTGGCTTAGTGGCTCATTGGTTGCTTAAGTGGCTTAGTGGCTCATTGGTAGATTAAGTGGTTTATTTTGACTTATTTGTTGCTTATTGGCTTAATTGAAAATGGGTGTTGATGCTTAAGTGGCTTAGTGGCTTATTGGTTGCTTATTGGCTTAATTGCTTAAATGGTTTATTGGCATGTTGCTTAAGTGGTTGGCATGGTTTATTGACATGGTCTATTGGAATGATTTATTAACATGTTGCGTTTCTTTGGCAAAATGAGGTAAGCTTGAAAATTGGAATCTTTGTAAATTGTTGGAGAAATGAAAATAAGCATGAAAAGTTATTTGATAGATGGGGAGCAAATTTAAGGAGAAGTATTTCGATTGGATTTGCAGAATCTTGTTCACATTGATTATTGTGGAAGGTATAGAGTGCATATACTTAGGGGGAGATTGATATTTTTCAAATGTAAAATATTCGAAAATAAAGCAAAAAATCTTTTAGAATCTCGGTTTTGAAATCATCAAAAAGGGGGAGATTGTTAATTTATAAAATGTTTTGATGATACAAAAAGATGTTTTAAAAAGAATAAGACAATTTCATATCTTAAGTTCAAAGCAAAATTGAAGTAAACATGTGCGAGATAAAAAATCTCTTATGAATCGGATGAAGGTTACATCAGCTCCTCAAGAGATCAATGTGAAGGTTGGTAAAACTTTAAGCACTCAGAATAACGTCATACTCTCAGCTAAGAGACGTAGATCGATTGACGTGTATCTGAGAGACGTCGATCTCTCAGTTAAACATACGTCGATCGATCGACGTATAACTGAGAGACGTCGATCTCTCAGCTTCAGGTATGTCGATCGATCGACATACATCTGAGAGACGTCGATCTCTCAGCCTAATGACGTCGATCGATCGACGTCATTCTGAGAGACGTCGATCTCTCAGCCAGGCTGATGTCGATCGATCGACGTCTGACTGAGAGACGTCGATCTCTCAGCTCTGGCACATAGATCGATCGACGTCTCCAGAGTTCAAAAATTTTCAAACGTTGGAACAAAATCCAAGGGAGATCTATGATATTTTCTCTCTCCAATCTTGCTCAAATTTCTTGTGGACTTTAACCCAACATACTACATGCTTCCTTGACTATTTTAAAGATGTCTAAGATTCTCTAGGGTGGCTATCCAAGATCAAATCACTCCATAGGGTGGCTAACGACTATTTGGGCACTATCTTAACATTTTTGAAGATGAAGACTTGGTGGAGAGCCTCAAAAACGTGGTCAACTTTATTTATAAATAGAAGAGGCTTGGATGAAGCAATTACACACTTTCAACATCATCTAGCTTCATTTTCCATTGTTGTATATTTCTCTCATACTTGTAAATTTGTTTAAAGCTTGTCTAGCTTTTCTTTGATCTTCATCATTGTATATTGAGAGAAAGAGAGTCAAGCACAAGAGGAACCATAAATATTTGATCTCTTGCTTGTGCTTAGACTTATGAGAAAGTGTGAACCTTACTATATTTCTTCAACCCACTGTGAGAAGTTCTTGAGGGAACTTTTGTTGAAGTAGTGAGGAAGCAAGAAGTTGTTCTTGCTGAGAAGCTGTAGTTGCTGTAGTTGCACAAGTGTGTTTTGTGCAAGAAGTTGCTGTTGTTGTTGCTTACACTAAAGTGTTAGTGTAAGTGTTGCTGTGGTTGTTCTTATTGCTCATAATAAGAAGAGTAGTTGTTGAAAATCCACTTTGGAAACAAAGTGGTAGTGGAGTAGAATCATTTACGATTCGAACCACTCTATATCCGGTGTACTCATTCATTATCTCTCATCTCCAATTCTTGCTCTGATTTTGAATATCCTTTTTGAGTTGAGACAAACGAGAAAATTCCGCAAAAAGAGCCAAACACTCTATTCGCCCCCCTCTAGAGTGTATTTCGGACCTAACACCCATAACCCTTTTCGTAGAAGACACCTTCGAATATACTTTTTCGCCCTTTACGAACTCCCAAGGTTGTCTCTTGGAATCCACCCAATTGTTACTTTGATCCTGAGCTACTTTGAACCTCTCAATAATAATCTTGAATTTTTCCAACGTCTACTCAACTAGGTTGGGTCCAGTGATAGTACCCAGCTTCATCGTAATACAGCGGGGATCTACATTTTCTCCTATATAGAGCTTTGAACGGCGCCATGCCAATCACGTTATGGTGACTTTTATTATAAGAGAACTCTATCAACTTCACCATATTATCCCAATTTCCTTTGAGATCTAGCACGCAAGCTCTCAACATATCCTCAAGAGTTTGAATAGTCCTTTTCGATTGTCCATCAGTCAAGGGATGGAATGTTATGCTCATCCTCAATTCAATACCCATGACTATCTCATATGCAGTCTAGAATCGGGTTGTAAATCTTGGATCTTGGTCCAGCACGATACTCACTGGTACTCCATACAAGCTAACCATGTTATCCACATGTAATGTCACTAACTTCTCCATCGTGGCTTCACTCGACACCGGTAGGAAGTGTACAGACTTGGTTAATCGATCCACAATCACCCAAATGACGGCGCTGTGGTTTCTTGTCTTAGGGAGTCCTGATACAAAGTCCATCGTAATGTGCCACTATTACCACTCAGGTATCTCCAACGGCTGCATCAATCCTCCTGGACACCAATGTTCTACCTTTACTTGTTGACATACTAAACATTGGGCAATATACTCAACAATCGCACGTTTCATGCCACTCCACTAATAGTTCTTCTTCAAATCATTATACATCTTGGGGGCTTCGGGGTGTATAGATAATCCCGAGTTGTGTGCTTCCTTCAATATCTCTTTTTGAGGTTCTCATCTTCAGGCACACACAATCTACCTCGAAACCAAAGGCTTTCATCATCCAATGCTTGGAACCCTTTGACTTCCTCAGTCCTGAGTCAGTCTCGTATACCTTTTAGGTTCACATCTTTCTTTTGTGCTTCCTTAATTTTGTCCACTAGAGTAGGCGTGATGATCAGTGCGCCAAACATATTAACCGTGGAATCGACGATGTCTAAATCAAACTCCTCAATCTCTCACTAGTGGAGTCTGTCGCGAGTGGCTTGATTTTCTGCTCAATGCATCCGTCACTCTGTTCGTTTTACCTGGATGGTAGTTGATGGTCAGATCAGAGTCCTTGATGAGCTCTAACCATCTCCTCTTCCTCATATTAAGCTCCTTCTGTGTGAATAAGTATTTGAGGTTCTTGTGATCAATATAGACCTCACACTTTTCTCCATATAAGTAGTATAACCATATCTTCAATGCAAACACTACCGCGGCAAGCTCCAAGTCATGGGTCGGATAGTTCTTGTCATATGGTTCAGTTGTCTCGATGCGTAAGCGGTTACTCTTCCGCCTTGCATCAGTACACATCGTACAATAAACGTGTTAGGCTGCAATTATATGTACATAATCATCAAAATAAAATTGATATACATATACCTAGGCCATTCTTAGAGGCATCACTGTATATCACAAACCCTTCAGTACCGGAGGGTTGTGCCAGAACTTTGTCTTTTTCTGAGCCAGCTTACTCAGTGGAACCGCGATCCTCGAGAATCCCTCAACAAACTTCATGTAATATGATGTGAGACCTAAGAAACTTTTTACCTCAGTAACGTGGTAGGTATCGGGCACTCAATGATCACTTCAATCTTCTTTGGGTCCACTGAAATGCCTTCCTCTGAAATTACGTGACCTAGGAATGTCACACTTTTCAACAAGAACTCACATTTCTGAACTTTGCATACAACTTCTTGTTCCTCAAAATCTCCAATACTTCTCTCAAGTGTTCAACATGAGTCTCCTCGTCAGGTGAATACACCAGGATGTTGTCAATGAACACCACCACGAGCTTGTCCGATTGCTCCTTGAATACGGTGTTCATCATGTCCATGAATGTTTCTGGGGCATTCGTCAATCCAAAAAACATCACCAATAATTCATAATGCCCATATCTCATGCGGAATGCCATCTTTGTGATATCTTCTGCCTTGATCCTCAGCTGATGATAGCCTGACCTGAGGTCAATTTTAGTGAACACATTCGCACCCTATTCATAGATGCGTTTAGTTCACATTTATAACTTTATAGGTATGCTATGTACGAATTGTTGAATTGTAAAAGATTCCTACCTTCAGTTGATCGAACAAGTCGTCAATCCTTGGCAAGGGATACTTATTCTTGATCATGATCTTATTCAGCTCTCGGTAGTCGATGCATAACCTCATGCTACCATCTTTCTTCTTCACGGACAAGACCAGTGCTTCCCAAGGTGAAACAATAGGTCTATGAACTTCCGATCTAGCAGCTCTTGTAACTGCTCTTTCAAATCTTTTAGCTCTGCCAGTGCAATTCTATAAGGTGCCTTCGATATCGGTTTAGCTCCCGGTATCATATTAATTTCAAACTCCACTTCCCTGTTGGGTGGCAATCCTAGTAGCTCATTCGGGAATACATCCTTAAATTCGTTCACCACTAGGATGTTGTCAATTGAAGGCACTTTTTGCTTGGCATTCATTGCATATACTAGAAATCCCTCGTTCCTTTTTCTCAACGCATTATGAGCCTATTCAGCTCTCAGGTAGATACTTCGGAGTAACTTCTTCAGTTTTGTGTTCCCTTGGAAAGTGAATTCCTCTTTAGTGGGGTCTTTAAACACCACTTTCTTCTTACGGCAATCAATATACGTATGGTATTTGCTAACCAATCCATTCCAGTATGATGTCAAAATTGCTCATCTAGTATGGTCTACCATCTCCAGTTCTATGTCCTTGTACAGGCGATGCGATATAATCACTTGATATCTGGCTGCTAGCACACGATAAGAAGTGTCTGGCCATTTAGGACAACTCTGAAGGTTCATGACAAATATCTTAACAACGAATGAGTGTCTTGCGCCACTATCAAAAATTACGTTTGTCATGACTTTGTTCACTAATATGGCACCTATGATGTTTAGGGGTTCAAATATAGGATTGCACATATATAGATATTATCATTTAAAACTCAGAATTAAAGGTACCTTTGACCACATCGTTTGACCCATGAACGTCCGTGTCAGTCATCACATGCACCCTGGCATTGGTTCGTGGTCGACCTTTCTGCGTCTGCTGTGGGCCAGCTTTCTGAGGCACTCTCCTTGGTTATGGGCAATCTTTGATCATATGGCCCATCTTTCCGCAATTGAAACATGCCCCCATCTTCCTCAAACACTCACATGTGTGCTGTCGGTTGTATGCGGGGCAAATAGGAATCCTAGTCTGCGGATTTCCCCTAGGCTACTGCTGCTGCTGCTGCTGTGGTTGCAGGTAACCTGTCAAACCCCTCCTCGGGCCATTGACCCGTCTTCTGGGTCTACCACTAGTCATCTCCCGGGGTTTCTTGCCTATGTTTTCCTCATCGTGTAAGTCGCTCTCCACCCGATAGCAAACATCCAAAAGCTCCTCAAAATCTTTGGCTTTAGCATTCACCACTCCGATGCGAATGCGAGTGTTCGGACCCCTATCAAACTTCACCATGTTAAGGCACATGCCGCCCATGATTGTTATAACCGAAGGAAAAAATAACTATATAAATAAATAATGAAATAAGGAATTAAATAGAATAAAAAAGAAAATAATAATAACAATTAAAGAAAAGGTAAATGATAGTATCAAAAAATTAATAATGGAAAGGAGATAATAGGGGAAACTAATTCCCCCAAAATCCCGCTAGTATACACGATATATGGGGAAAAGGGGCAGGGGATTTCAAATACCAAAAGGAAAAGTAGAGAACAAGGTAATTGCTGAGAGTGAAAAAAATTAAAAAAAAGAGAGAGAGAAAGGGGAGGGGTTGGCAGCGGCATTAAGGAAAAGGAAGAAGTGAGAAAGAGAGAAGGAGAAGCCAAGGTCTACTTTAGTCGCGTAGTTTTGTCCACAATCCAGGTAGGTTCCCTTTTCCCCCTCTAAACTGGTATAATCCAAGAATGCCTTAGTGATATTTATGTATTTTTGTTGTTTTAATTGCTAAAATCGATAGCTTGAGGTTAATCTGTGAAAAGCATAAAGTTTTTTTGAAGACTCTGGATGCGTATATGATCTTGCGTGATGTTGCGTGTATGTTTGTGCTTTGGTTTTGATTTTAGGGAAAATTTTGATAATCAAAATAGTAAAACTCTTGCATGATTAGAGATTTTTCATTTTATTTGGCCTTAGAATAGGTTCCCATAGACTGGAAATAGGCGAAAATATAGATCGGGGTCGAAAAACGGTCGTCGGAGACCGCCGGTGCACCGCACGCACCGCCGAAAGCGGCCGTGCGTGTCCTGCATGCGCACACAGCAGCCGGACGCGCAACTGGAAACCCCAGCGGTGGATTGTACATTTTAAGTAAAAAATAATTAAATAGTGAAAAGGACCGGAGGCCTTGACTGATGGCAGGCAGGCTAGTCTTAACGGGCTGGCTGCACTTTCAGCAGTCCTGGCCCATTTCCATCATATATAAAAAAAAGGGTTGGTTGAGCTTAGCGGACCGGGCCAAATGGCCAACGGACAGGGCCAGCTGTCAGCCGGCCCAATAACTTCCGAAAATAAAAAAAAGAAACAATGCAGTAGGCCGAAGCCTGGCGGGCCAGGCCGACTGAGCGAGTGGACCAGGGCTTGCAATTGAGGCCAGCCCAATTTCGGTAGAACCAAGTGATTTTCTGAATTCTGAAATTTTTATAATTGTTATTTAATTAAATAAAAATAATAATAATTAAAAGAAAAATATAAATAAATATCAGAAAATTGTAAATAAATTACTGAAATTATAAAACTCTGAAATTAAATTATTCCCATTAAAATTAGGAAATTGTGATAATTTATTTAATTTGAAAATTAGGTAATAAATAGAAATAAATTAGGAAAAATAAGGAAAAAATATAGAAAATGCACAATAAATATATAAAAGCCAAGGAATAATAATTTTAACATCAAACAACATTAAATCATTACTCGGATAATAAATGAACCTAGATTTGAGTGCTGGAGGATGGTGAGGATGGACCAGGGGCCTCAGGCGATTGTGTTGTTTGCATTCATGGCACGTGCATTGCATTTATGGTGGGTCGTGATGTACGGGTCACGGGCGCTCAGTATGGTGTACGATGGCGGGGCCACGCACACTCAGTATGGTGTACAGTGGCAGGGCCACGCACACTCAGTATGGTGACTGTGGGTAGGTACGACTCACAGTCACTCAGTTAGGACCCGAGTTCATGCATTGCACGGTGGAGATATCGGCATTCTGTGTGGCATGACTTTGTTGCGTATGACATGCATAACTGGACATGCATCATAATACTGCGCATTCTTTATTTGGAGTGAATTACTTTCCCGCGTTCTTTTATATGCTTATGTGCTATCATTTTTTTATGTGCTATGTGTCATATCATTATGGTATGTGCGTCTTGTACTAGTTGGAGGCAGGTGCCTACTGAGTGATTTCCCCATCACTCACCCCTACTTCCCCCCCCCCTCCAGGTGAGCAGGAAGAGGACTTCGATTATGTTTTTGTTGAGGACGGGGCTGACACGGTGGAGTGGTCAGATTGATGGCTGCTATTAGGACACGGGACGACCTTGCGGACATTGTTATGATTTTATTGGGATTTCATTAGTAACTATCCTGATTAGACAGTTGACACATTGGTGATTTTTTTAGTACTGGTTTAATGTTTTATTTAGACATTTTCTTTTATTTATGGAATTTAATGAATGGTATTCCGTTTCCGCACGAAAAATTTCTACGTCTTTTTGGATATATTGGAAAACGATTCGACGCTTTGTATTCTCCTTAGTGAGATACGGCGGATGTATTGTTCCAGGATGCTAGGGTTCGGGAGCGGGACGCTACAGGTGGTATCAGAGCCGGGGCTTTAGATCTGCCTCGGAAACACAGGATTAACTAGAACACCTAGACATGAGCTATGATCTTCTCCTAGAAACGACAAGTATAACCCTAATAAATGAAGTAGACCTAAGTTATGATCGGGTTAAGGGAGGTGTGTGCCGATTGTGAGCTTTTCTTGTTAATTACCGTTTTAACCCGACCAACTATTTAATTTATTTTGACTAACCTACACATTGTTTTTTTATGAACTTGAACTCAGGAAAATGCCTCCAAGACGTGAGCCAGCAGGTAATGGAGGGCACGACGGTGATGACCATCAGGGTCAGGGGGCCATCTCCCAAGGTCTTACTGATACCCTAGCCACCCTGACTACCTTGGTGGCTCAGCAGCAGGTACAGATGGCTCGCCTGCAGCAGCAGCAGGAGCAACAGCAGCAGCAGCCACTACCATCACCACCACCCCGAGGACTTCGATTCTTTTATAGAGAGATGCAGCATTCCCGAATACCGATGTTTAGGGGCACTACACGGCCAGAGGAGGACGAGATCCGGCTCTAGAATGTGACCGAGCAGTTGAGGTTATTGCAGGTTCCCAATGACCTGAAGGTAGAGGTGGTCGTTTCATTTCTTGAGGGTGATGCGAGGGAATGGTGGCTTAGCGTGCAGCGTCGGCTGACTCCACCGTTGACTTGGGCCAGTTTCGAGAAGAGTATCAGAAGCACTACATTCCTGAGAGTGCCATCCAGAGGAGGATGACTGAGTTCCAGCTGCTTACTCAGGGGTCCATGACCGTGGACCAGTATTCGGAGAGATTTCATGCCCTAGGGAGATATATGCCTTCCGTTATGGATAACAAGAAGGCAAAGATGTCCAAATTCAAGACTGGACTGAGTCCTCGCATTCAGTCCTTGATTATTTGCGCCAGACCAAAGACCTTTGAGGAGCTACCTGAGGTATGTCGGGATGTTGAGAGTGACCTCAGGAAGGGCGCATCAGATGACCGGACGAAGTGGCTACGAGAGAAGTATCGTCCTGGGAGATCAGGAAGATGGCTAAAGGTACCCCGCCGCCAACAGCTAGGAAGCTCGTTTCGGCCATCTCAGCCGCAGAGGCAGTTTACTCAGCCACTTACCATCGGAGGACCTATATTGATTGATGCACAGCCAGTGAGGGCGGTGGCACCCACTACATCATGTGTCCATTGTGGGCATTTCCATCTGGGTCAGTGCTGGAGGACCAAAGACGTGTGCTACGGGTGCGGTGCCCCAGGACACATAACAGGCCCCACCCTCACAGCAGGACCAGACACAGCAGAAGGGGAGGCCAAAGACTAATGCCCGAGTGCATGTTATGACACACGCCGACGTTGAGGAGGCTGGCGACGTCGTAGCAGGTACATCTAATTAAGTGTTACAAACCCCAGTTTGCCTTTAATACTTCCCTTATTGTGGTTACGTGTTATATGTCTAACCCTGCACATGTTAGGTGATATTGATTAACAAGGTTCCTGCCTATGTACTCTTCGATAGTGGTGCCAGCCATTCATTCATCGCCAGGAGGTTCGTAAAGAGTTTGAATATTCCACCGGAATGGCTCGAGATTCCTTACCGCGTCCAAACCACCGGTGATCAAGTGTTTGTATCGCACCATCAATACAAGGATTGTTCGATGGAGATTAATGAGCTGGAATTCACTGCGACTTTGATCCCGATCCAGATGCAAGATTTTGATGTTATTCTGGGCATGGATTTTCTGGCTAAACATGAGGCCACGATCGACTGTCGTTAGAGGTAGGTCCGCACGCAGACGCAGAGTAAGCAGGAAACCATCTTTCATGGGGATGTCAAGTTACATAAGGCGCTTAAGAAGATCTACATGAGTGCAGAGCAGGCGCACAGGGCATTGAGAAATGGTAATCCAGGTTTTCTTGTATATGCTATTGGTGCAGAAAAAGAGGTACCATTGACAGATTCGATACCAGTGGTAAATGAGTACAAAGATGTATTTCCCGATGAGTTGCCAGGACTACCGCCTAGTCGGGAGGTGGAATTTGAGATTAATTTACTGTCCGGTGCTGAGCCGATATCGAAGGAACCATACAAGATGGCTCCGGCTGAGCTGAATGAGCTGAAAGAACAATTGCAGGAGTTACTGGACCAGAAGTTCATTCGACCTAGCATCTCACCCTGGGGAGCTCCAGTCTTGTTCGTAAAGAAGAAGGACGGCAGTATGAGGCTTTGTATTGATTATCGGGAGATTAATAAGATCACTATCAAGACCAAATATCCTTTACCTCGGATCGAGGACTTTTTTGACAAACTAAAGGTATCCTTTAATCATTGTAACTCATAATTGATATTATAGAATTTTCCAAATGATTCCTCAGTTTTGGCATTCTTCAGGGTGCTAAGGTATTCTCTAAGATCGATCTTCGATCCGGATATCATCAGCTGAGGATTAAAGCCGAAGATGTAGCAAAGACAGCTTTTCGCACCAGATATGGGCATTACGAGTTTTTGGTAATGCCGTTTGGACTGACTAATGCTCCCGCAGCCTTTATGGATTTGATGAATATGGTGTTCAGGGACCAGCATGATAAGTTCGTGGTGGTCTTCATTGATGACATTCTAATCTATTCTGCGGACGAGGAGTCGCACGAAAAGCATTTGAAGGAGGTTCTGGAGATTCTCAGGCAGAAGAAGCTCTATGCTAAGTTTAGTAAGTGCGAATTTTGGCTGAAGAGCGTTGCTTTCTTGGGACATGTGGTTTCGGAGGAGGGAATTTCTGTAGATCCCAAGAAGATCGAGGCCATTACTGAATGGCCTAGGCCGACTAATGTGACTGAGGTGAGCAGCTTTGTAGGTTTGGCTGGTTACTATCGGAAGTTCGTTGAAGGATTCTCGTCGATAGCGGTGCCCTTGAGCAGATTGACACAGAAAAAGTCAAAGTTTGTATGGACCGCTGAATGCGAGCAGAAATTTGCAGAACTTAAGAGACGACTGACGACGAACCCCATACTTGCTCAACCCTCAGGCTCTGAAGGTTTTGTCATATATAGTGATGCATCGAAGAGCGGACTAGGTAATGTATATAACGTCAAAGTTGATTTTATATGCATCACAACTGTGTCCTAACTGTTTCCTTGCAGGATGTGTCCTAATGCATAACGGCAGAGTTATTGCCTATGCTTCCCGCCAACTGAAGCCTTATGAGCAGAATTACCCGACGCATGATCTGGAGGTGGCAGCGGTGGTATTCACGCTAAAGATTTGGCGCCACTATCTGTATGGGGTGAAGTGTGAAGTTTTTACTGATCATAAGAGTTTGAAGTACTTATTCACACAGAAGGAACTAAACATGCGTCAGAGGAGATGGCTTGAGTTGTTGAAGGACTACGATCTGACTATTAGCTACCATCCGGGGAAAGCAAACCGAGTTGCGGATGCCCTGAGTAGGAAGTCTAGCCATGCCAGACAGACGCCGTTGGAAAGGGATATGGCAGAGTTAGAACTTGATATCGTGGACTCCACAACTAATGTTCTAACAGCACTGATTATCACTCCATCTTTGATTGAGCAGATCAAGGAGGCGCAGAATGGAGATGTAGCACTTAGTGGGATTCGGGAGAGGTTGTTAACTAGTCAAGTTGATGGTTTTCAGATCTATGACGATGGCAGTATATGGTTTCAAGGGAGGTTGTGTGTTCTGGAGGATAAGGATCTCAGAAGAGAAGTATTGAAAGAGGCGCACAATTCGAAGATGTCTATTCACCCGGGTACTACAAAGATGTATAATGACCTGAGGAAGCATTACTGGTGGAGCGGTATGAAGAGACATATAGCTGAGTTTGTTGAGAGGTGTCTAGTATGTCAGCAGGTCAAGGCGGAACACCAGAGACCAGGAGGTTTGTTGATGCTGTTAGAGGTCCCTGAATGGAAATGGGAGCATGTAACTATGGATTTTGTGATGGGTCTTTCGAGGACAAGGAATGGTAATGACATGATCTGGGTAATTGTAGACCGTTTGACCAAGTCCGCTCATTTCCTACCAGTGCCGAATGATGTTACTCTGGAGAGGTTGGTTACACTCTATATCGACAACATCATCAGTTTACATGGCATCCCAGTCAGTATTGTCACCGATCGTGACTCGAAATTCACATCCAGGTTTTGGTCAGCATGTCAGAGGAGAATGGGGACCGAGTTACGATTGAGTACTGTGTTTCACCCGTAGACAGATGGGCAGTCAGAGAGAACCATACAGACGTTGGAGGATATGTTGAGAGGTTGCGCCATCGACTTCAAATGAAACTGGGACAGCATGATCAAGTTGATTGAGTTTGCCTACAACAACAGTCATCACAGCGCCATCGGCATGGCACCATTTGAGGCGCTCTATGGGCGTAAGTGCAGATCCCCTATCCTTTGGGATGAAGTTGGAGAGCGCACCATCACTGGTCCAGAGCTGGTTGAGCAAACCAAGGAGAAGATTAAGTTGATTCGAGAAAGGCTTCAGGTTGCTCAAGATAGAAGTAAGAGCTGGGCTGACACGAAGAGGCGCCCGTTGGAGTTTAAAGTGGGAGAAAAGGTTTACCTAAAAGTATCGCCTATGAAAGGGTTTGTGAGATTTGGTCTGAAGGATAAACTGAGGCCTCGGTACATTGGCCCTTATAAAGTGCTCGAAAGGATTGGTTCGCTAGCCTATCGTTTGGCATTGCCCCCGGCACTAGCTCAAGTGCACAATGTGTTTCATGTATCCTAGCTAAGGAAGTACGTCCCAGATCCGAGTCACGTACTAGATGCACCGCCCTTGAGGATAAGATTAGACACGTCATACGAGGAGACTCCTGTTCGGATCATAGACCGCAAAGATCAAGAGCTGAGGAGAAGAATCATTCCGTATGTCAAGGTGCAATGGAGCAATCACAAGGAGAATGAAGCGACTTGGGAGCTAGAGGACCAAATGCGCGAACGCTACCCTGAACTCTTCGATTAAGGTATGTCGAGTCTCCTCGGTCTCTACGATTAAATTTCGTCAAGTTTCAAGGACGAAACTTTTTGTTAGGTGGGTAGGATGTTATAACCGAAGGAAAAAATAACTATATAAATAAATAATGAAATAAGGAAATAAATAGAATTAAAAAGAAAATAATAATAACAATTAAAGAAAAGGTAAAGGATAATATCAAAAAAAATAATAATGGAAAGGAGATAATGGGGGAAACTAATTCCCCCAAAATCCCGCTGGTATACACGATATATGGGGAAAAGGGGTTGGGGGTTTCAGTTACCAAAAGGAAAAGCAGAGAACAAGGTAATTGCTGAGAGTGAAAAAAATTAAAAAAAAAAGAGATAAAGGGGAGGGGTTGGCAGCGGCATTAAGGAAAAGGAAGAAGTGAGAAAGAGAGAAGGAGAAGCCAAGGTTTACTTTAGCCGCGTAGTTTTATCAACAATCCAGGTAGGTTCCCTTTTCTCCCTCTAAACTGGTATAATCCAAGCATGCCTTAGTGATATTTATGTGTTTTTGTTGTTTTAGTTGTTAAAATCGATAGCTTGAGGTTAATCTGTGAAAAGCATGAAGTTTTTTTGAAGACTATGGATGCGTATATGATCTTGCGTGATGTTGCATGTATATTTGTGCTTTGGTTTTGATTTTAGGAAAAAATTTGATAATCAAAATAGTAAAACTCTTGCATGATTAGAGATTTTTCATTTTGTTTGGCCTTAGAATAGGTTCCCATAGACTGGAAATAGGCGAAAATATAGATCGGGGTCGAAAAACGGTCACCGGAGACCGCCGGTGCGCCGCACGCTCCGCCGAAAGCGGCCGCGCGTGTCCTACACGTGCACACAGCAGCCGCACGCGCTACTGGAAACCCCAGCGCTGGATTGTGCATTTTAAGTAAAAAAATAATTAAATAGCGAAAAGGACCGGAGGCCCTGACTGATGGCAGGCTAGTCTTAACGGGCTGGCTGCACTTTCAGCAGTCCTAGCCCATTTCCATCGTATATAAAAAAAGGGGCTGGTTGAGCTTAGCGGACCGGGCCGAATGGCCAACAGACCGGGCCAGCTGCTAGCCGGCCCAATAACTTCCGAAAATAAAAAAAGAAACAATGCAGTAGGCCGAAGCCTGGCGGGCCGGGCCGACTGAGCGAGTGGACCAAGGCTGGCAATTGAGGCCAGCCCAATTTCGGTAGAACCAAGTGATTTTCTGAATTCTGAAATTTTTATAATTGTTAATTAATTAAATAAAAATAATAATAATTAAAAGAAAAATATAAATAAATATCACAAAATTATAATAAATTATAGAAATTATAAGACTCTGAAATTAAAATATTCCCATTAAAATTAGGAAATAGTGATAATTTATTTAATTTGAACAATTAGGTAATAAATAGAAATAAATTAGGAAAAATAAGGAAAAATATAGAAAATGCACAATAAATATATACAAGCCATGGAATAATAATTTTAACATCAAACAACATTAAATCATTACTCGGATAATAAATGAACCTAGATTTGAGTGCCGGAGGATGGTGAGGATGGACCAGGGGCCTCAGGCGATTGTGTTGTTTGCATTTATGGCACGTGCATTGCATTTATGGTGGGTCGTGACGTACGAGTCACGGGCGTTCAGTATGGTGTATGATGGCGGGGCCACACACACTCAGTATGGTGTACAGTGGCAGGGCCATGCACACTCAGTATGGTGTACGGTGGCAGGGCCACGCACACTCAGTATGGTGACTGTGGGTGTGTACGACTCACAGTCACTCAGTTAGGACCCGGGTTCATGCATTGCACGGTGGAGATATCGGCATTCTGTTTGGCATGACTTTGTTGCGTGTGACATGCATAACTGGACATGAATCATAATGCTGCGCATTCTTTATTTGGAGTGAATTACTTTCCCGCGTTCTTTTATATGCTTATGTGCTATCATGTTTTATGTGCTATATGTCATATCATTCTGGTATGTGCGTCTTGTACTAGTTGGAGGCAGGTGCCTACTGAGTATTTCCCCATCACTCACCCCTACTTCCCCCCCCTCCAGGTGAGCAGGAAGAGGCCTTCGATTATGTTTTTGTTGAGGACGAGGCTGACATGGTGGAGTGGGCAGATTGATGGCGCTATTAGGACATGGGACGACCTTGCGGACATTGTTATTGTTTTATTGGGATTTCATTAGTCACTATCCTGATTAGACAGTTGACACATTGGTGATTTTGTTAGTACTGGTTTAATGTTTTATTTAGACATTTTCTTTTATTTATGGAATTTAATGAATGGTATTCCATTTCCGCGTGAAAATTTTCTACGTCTTTTCGGATATGTTGGAAAACGATTCGACGCTTTGTATTCTCCTTAGTGAGATACGGCGGGCGTACTGTTCTCGATGCTAGGGTTTGGGAGTGGAATGCTACAATGATAGACTACATAAACCTCCCCAATGCATTAAGCTAGTAGGCATACTCCACCACTGACATACCAGGTTCATGTCTCAACAACTCAAAGGCCCCAATATTTTGCAATGTCATGGAGAGCAGAATGTAAAACTTTCAAAACTCCTCTCTGAATCTCACCTTGCTCACTGGTTGTGGCAGATCCATAATCATGATGGTCCATCACTTATCTGCCTCACCTATCAGAAACGGCTGGATCACCATCATTTTCATCTCATCTGGTACCTGCAATAACGCAAAGTTATTCTCCACTTCGCTCAGCCATTTGTCTGCGTCATCCGGGTTGGCACCCCTGTCAAAAGTAAGGATTTGGGCCCACTTCATCTCACCATAATAGTATCGGGTCCCATATTGTTGCTGTGGTGGAGTAACTACCTCACCTACCTCAATCAACGCATCTACCAGCGTCTGCGGTGGGGCATTCTGGTTCTAACCCTGACTGTCGCTCCCATTATCATTGGGATCTCTTCTTGGAGGCATTTGTTGTAACATTGCAATTTACATAATTTAATTACATATCGAACAATTAGAGGTTCTATGATCGTGTCAAAGGGGCATGTAAAAGGGGTAGATCAAACTTAAATAATGTAAATACTCAAATTCCATAATAATACTACCCTACCTATACATACCCCTCAGTCGATCATCCCTTAAGTCTAAGGTCATTTCTTTTTTCTAAGATCATTGCTTAGTATATAATTATCACTTATGTCTAAGATCGTCACTTATGTTTGAGATCATCTCTTATGTTCAAATCATCACTTGAACTAAAATCATCACTTATGTTTGAGATCATCTCTTATGTTCAAATCATCACTTGAATATAAAATCATCACTTAAGTCTAAGGTTCTGCTGTGGATCTAGAGCCAACCTGCAGCTCTGATACCACCTGTAGCGACCTGTCCTGAGCCCTAGTACTCAAAACAGTTCATTTGCCATATTCTGCTAAGAGAAATACAAGATGTCGATGGAAATCAAATACACGTTAGCAAAGTGACTTAAAATGATGTCAATATAAGTCATAAAATAAAAATCCTCGAATAATCATTAATATATATAAGTTTAGGCAAATATCCAAAATCCATTACACAAATCGTAACTTAACAAAAATCTCTCTAGTCCACAAGCAGAAACATCAAATCCATAAATAAATGTCTCTACATAAATCCATAAATAAATGTCCTTAGCAAGTTCTCGATCATCAATATCTTCATTCACAGTCATCCTCTACGAACATCAAATCGTAATTCTGATTCTCTGCAAAACAACATTAAGGTATAGTATGAGCAACAAAACATCGCCCAGTAAGTAACCTTCTTGTACCCACTATGGATCATACACAGAGAAATAAATGTAAATACGTAATCAAATTATATTGAAAAATATCGAGTTTTCTATTCATAAATAAAATTACTATAATACCCTTATAGTCCAACAACCAATCAAGTCAACCAAAACAAACTCTAACATCCACTCAATGGCCAATCAGATGTTAGTCAAAATCAAAATTCGATGATGCAATTTGCCAAATTGATGATTGCAAAGTCAAAGTCAAAGTCCAAAACCAAATTCCAAATTTCAAAGTTTATAATTCCAAATCGAAAGCCAAATCCGGTTCCAAATCTGTACCGCAATTTCAAAATATGAGTCCAACTCTGTACCAAATCCAAATTTCCAAAACCAATTTCAATGCAATGGTTATAGCACTTTCCTTACAAGTGACTTATACCATAATACTTACAAATTGATCACCCTAATAGTCATTATGCACATGCCCTCTATCGAAATAGCCAATATGCATGTGCGCCCTAATGGCAGTCAATATGTTCGTGTACCCTATCCCAAAATAATTAGTTACGTCCGGACGTCCCGTTCGTTTGGGATCGATCCAACTTACTGATATATTTCTCTCGTAAAGGTGAATTTCGCAAATGCAATGCACGATTTTCAAAACAATTTCCAAACATCAAACTTTTCCAAATGTCCAAATATTTTCCAAATGCAATTCAAATCTCGATTAATTCCAAATACCAATCACAAATATTTCAAATATCAAATCATAAATATACCAAATACCAAATCACAATTATTTTCCAAACCTCCAAATAACTCCTAATTCCTGTATATCTATATACATATACATACTCACGCCCATATATATGCATATACACGTATATAGATACACGTACATTCCTCGACCCACTTTTTTTCTCCAACTCGCATACCCCAACTCACCTCACCCTTTCCCCCCCTCTCCCTCGGCACCCCATTGCCCCACCCCACCAAAACCCTTTTCCCCACCCCACTCCCTCGGCCAGCCCCCTCCTCACTCCTAAAACCCAAATTTCCGACACCACAACTTTCTACCCCTTGGCCTCCCTCTAAAACTCACACCACCCATATTTTTTCACGTCAAATACCATAGGCAATAAGTACAGTTCATGCCTAACACAGTACACCTACGCATGTTGCACGTGCCTCACACGCTTGTCCATGAGCCTCCACTTTGCTAGCGCATCAGCTCTTCTGATAGAACCTTCAGTTTTTATGTAGCAATCAGCTACAGAAGACTCACCTTGTCTGGGTAGCGTAAAATCATTCTTGTAGGTCAGATAGTCTGAAGCCATCAACATTGCAATACCTGTGCTTGCGATCATTCCATATATCAATTGCATTATGCAGCCACATTATACTCTGTCCAATCGAAGGCACAACTGAGTTAACTATCCACAACGCTACCATATTATTTGCTTTGCTCCATGCTGCATACCTTCTATTCCCTTCATCAACCTTAACAATATATCCAGTATGAAACCTATTTTATTCTTCGATTCTAATGCTCTTCTGAAGGTTCTACTCCATCCATGATATTTTCCCCTCCAACAACAGTTGCACAAGAACGAGTGAGGGACTGTCACTCGAGTAGATGTATAATGGATCCTCAGATGTATAATGGATCCTCACAAGAAGGATCTAATACTGCACCAACATGAGGACTATTCGATGTACTAGGGGGGGAGCGCATGTCAAAAGCCATGGAAGTACCAATCTCATCAACAATCAACACCAATTAACAACAACAGCTCTGATACCATGTGAAAAACACTTATTGTTTCAGCTCTGCCTTTGGAGCCATCAACAAACAAACAGATTTACCACAATTAACAACCAAAATATACGAAAGACACAGATGCATCAAATAGAGAACTGCATAGAGAGAGGAGTAGAGAGAGAATCAAAGAGTAACTCAGTATTATTAAGGCCAAATCAAATTGTTCTTCAGCAAATGAGCCTCTGTCAAACATTTATACACGCAGGGAAAAAAAACAAGATAAATGCCTATATAAAATTACAAGAATGTCCTTTTAACTAATTTCCCTACTGTTCTAGCTCCAGGGGTAAAATCTTTTTCCCCAGTATTTAAGCTGTTTGCGCCTTCATTTCTTCTCTTGTGCTGCTCACTTTACTCCCTGATCCAAGCCAGCGTACCTCCTCCAATCTGTGTTTCTTTTGTGTGTTAATCTTCATCATTCGTTGATTAAACTTTTTCATCCTTTGGTCTTTGGTTGCACATCATTTTCCCAGGATCATCACCTGGATCAAGCTGATCTTCGTAGCTTCCACTTGACCTTGTATCCGCTATACTTTTGACAGTCTTGCCTATTCTAATATGGACTCCCTGCACACCGACAAACTATATGGCCACAGGTTGCCAAATAATTTGCCTCACATGGGTTAGCTTGTTTTTACTAAGCTTGGACTTTTTGATTGCCTGGATTCTCTATGTGTTCTATAGCTCACTGAATCTTTAGACTGAGGATATTTCTACATACACCGAAAATATATTTTAGATATATGTTTGCAACAGGTTTTGGAAGAAGACTTTAAGTGTATTGCTCTCAATATCTTGGTTAATGTTATGTCTTCAATAGTTAAATTTAAAGTAAAATTTTAGCAGAGATCATGAGAAAAGGGATTTGCACTAATCGTTACTACATTTTAGCAATTTTGTCGTAGCTTCTGATTTGTGCTCACTCATCTGAGGCAAGGGCACACCTCTTTGGTACATCCAAGCAGATGTAAGAATAGCTATAATTGAGCTTCTCCTAAAACCCTTACGTAGAGAACTAAATATGCACTTAATGCAAGCCTTTTACTAAGCCATTTAAGCGCATTATTGAGTATTTTTATTGTGGAAAAATAAGGCCAGAACTTTGTAAATCTCGCATCATTGTGTTATAAACCAACATCGCATTATGCTGCATAAATTTTTTTTTATTTCATTCTTTTTTTTTGACGATTCACTTGACGTAAAATCCTAACAGGATGTACATCATCAAGGTGATTGCATGAGACGTTCTCTAAAAGTCAGTTAGATAGTTAACAAATAATAGGCATTACTTGGGTGGTGGAGGAGCAAAGCGAGACTGTCACTTTCGTATGGCGGCAGTGACCCTGAGGTTCTATTCTGCCTGATCAATAACACAAGAGTTGACGTCTGATCTTTTGAAAACGCCATTCCAGAGGAAGTAACAGTGATTATTCCTGGTTGTTTTCGATTGCTTCATAGACTTGGTGATGAATAATATGGCTCAGCAGCGAATGTTTCACTTGGTAAATTGTTAACGTATTTACGAAACTCAGATTCTATACGATTAGAAACTGATTATGGCAGCCCCAGGGATGAGCAGAGAGCTCAGCACAAGATGAGCAGAGCACAGAAAAGAGCTCGACAGAGATGGAGCTCGCAAAGAGATGAGCTCGGCAGAGATGAGCTCAGCACAAAGATGACCTCGGCAGAGATGAGCTCAGCACAGAGATGAGCTCAACACAGGGATGAGCTTAGCCGATATGAGCTCGGCAGAGATAAGCTCGCATAGGGAAGAACTCAACTACAGGAAGGAAGAGCTCAACACAGGAAAGAGCTCAACTACAGGGAAGAACACAACATAGAGAAGAGCTCAACACAGGGAAGAGCTCAACAAAGGGAAGATTTCAACACAGGGAAGAGCTCAACCACAGGGATACATAGAGAAGAGCTCAACACAGGAAAGAGCTCAAACACAGGAAGAGCTCAACACAGACATGAGCTCAACACAGAGATGAGCTCAACATAGAGAAGAGCTGAACACAGAGAAGAGCTCAAACAATAAAAGAGCTCAAACACAGGGAAGTTGCCTCAACACATGGAAGAGCTCACATACAAACCGAGGCGAGTCTAGGACTATTTCCTTAAGGTGAATTGCTCCCGGGATACTGTGCCCAACCGGAAATTGCAAACGTCTCCCTGAATAAAACGGCTAACAGTTCCAACGAGTGGCACTACTACGTAAGAAATCTACGAACTTGACAAATGTTCTAACTTCTCGTATTAATGAAACGCAGCAGCAGTGTATGCAGTATGCATCAGTAGTTTATGCAGAATGCTCGTATGCTGCAAGAGATGGATGAAGCTTTTTCAGTGTGTCTCAAAAGTAGAGCACTGCCTCCACGTACCCCATGACTGCCTCTGATCGGCAGCAACACACAACTGGTAGTAATCAGTCAACTAAAACTGTCAGCTTAATTCCACGCCGTTAGATCGTTAGGATAAATCATAACAGTAGGATCATGTAACTTATTTTCGAAAAAATTTTAAAAGGAAATTTGTCCAAAAAGATAATAACGGTCAGGCAAGTCATGAGCCACGAACCCTGAGCATGAGCCGAGTCGAGCCAGTTTGGACGGGCGGGTGGCAGCGCCGGCGCATGCACGTGTGCGTGGCAGCTATCTGCGTCTTCCCTCCGGTCAAAAATTTTCTTGCCCTTAGGGCCCATCTAAAGTGCCTCTCCTAGCACTATATTTGGTTGCAACTTTCTTTAATTGACCAATTTGGTATATTGAAAAATGATGATGTGTTCAATTTTAATGAGGCCAACATCATTATTTTTCTATTTTTCAACTATTTTTTAACTCACTCCTTTGAGCATTAATTTCTCATTCACCCGGGATCAGAATTGAGTGATTCAAAAGCCTAAAATCATCTACTCATTACGTAGATAATTTAGGACTAATTAGTTTCCATTTTTTGATAACAAAACTAATCATAATTAAGCTCAAAATATGTTGCTCATCAACATTAGACAAACCCATTTCCAAAAATTTCTTCCAACAATCCCCCACATGAATGAAAATAATGCAAATGCGAATGCAGATTCTAACGACAAGTCAAAAACAGAAAATGTTGCATCAGAAGAGGTAGCTTATGACTTTGAACCTTTCGTAGTGATGTACCATCGGATTCACTCGGCTAATCGTGACTTGATGTCTTAAACTAATCAGCCTTTGCTTTGTTCATAGACAACAATCACACAACATTTCTTTTAACACCCTTTTGATTCTCATGGTTGTGTTCGTTTTGGTCATGAACAACCTAGTTTCAGAAAGTGTTTTAGAGAATTCTTATCTCACAGAATTCTCATAGAAGCGGCCCCACTTGCACTTATATAAGTGATTCCTATCAGGAGCATTCTGCCATACCCCACTGATGTATCAAGATATAGGACATCATTAAAATCTTTAGCTTACCCTAAATATTCTCTGCAGACAACACTTTTATGTAGCAGAATGAGTAGGTGCTAAACTGAACCTCCATAACTTAGTTGTCCCATTGAACCAAGATTCTGGGATATCCAGTCAACAAGGTTGGTTACCATTATAAAGATTCTTGTGTAGTAGGCTTAAGTCCCATTTTGTTTGTCAATTTTGACATCTGATCTCTAG
Organism: Eustoma russellianum; assembly: GCA_036186865.1. Taxonomy (NCBI): domain Eukaryota; kingdom Viridiplantae; phylum Streptophyta; class Magnoliopsida; order Gentianales; family Gentianaceae; genus Eustoma; species Eustoma russellianum. The sequence continues at coordinate 29,563,573 of AP025075.1, read as the reverse complement.
GAAAGCCTTTTGTATTTTATGTAATCAATGGAAATCATGCCATTAGAGATCAATTGCTTAATGGTATCATGTCTCCGATGTAAATGTCGTGGCTTACCGTTGTAGATGCTGCTTTGTGCTTGTCCTATAGCAGACTGACTACAGTGTATGCTGATAGGAGCGATTGGCTTAGGCCAACATGGAACATCTTCTAGGAAATTTCTAAGCCATTCAGCCTCTTCTCCATCTTTATCAGTGTTATAAACTCGGCTTCCATAGTGGACCGAGCTATGCACGTTTGTTTTGTGGACTTCTATGACACAACACCACCACGAACAGTGAATAGGTATCCACTGGTTGACTTAGAGTCCTTGCTATCTGATATCCAATTTACATCACAGTATCCTTCCATTACTGCTGGATATCTTCTGTAGTGTAATCCAATGTTCATTGTGTACTTCAGGTACCTCATCACTCTATTCAGAGCTTTCCAATGATCTTCACTTGGATTACTCGTAAACATGCTCAATTTGTTTACTGAACAGGCTAAGTCTAGTCTTGTACAATTTGTTATGTACATCAGACTTCCAATTACCTGTGAGTACTTCAATTGAGCTACAGGTTCACCTCGGTTCTTTCTTAAGTGTATACTTAAGTCTAGTGGGGTCTTTATTGGTTTTGTATCAAACATATTGAATCGTTTGAGTACAGATTCAATATGATGAGTTTGTGACATAACGAGGCCTTTAGTAATCCGAGAAATTTTAATTCCTAGAATAATATTTGCAACCACCATATCTTTCATATCAAAATTTTGTATTAACATCTTCTGCTATTCAAGATAATGTCACGAGTACTGTCCATTATGAGCATGTCGTCTACATATAGACATACTATCACATAGGCGTCTGGTGTGTTCTTTATGTATACACACTTGTCACACTCGTTGATCCTGAAGCCAATTAACAACATTGCCACATCAAACTTCAAATGCCGTTGTTTGGGTGCTTGTTTAGGTTCGTATAAAGACTTAACAAGTTTACACACCTTTTTCTCTTGCTCTGGTACAGAAAACCGTTCAGGTTGCTCCATATAAATTTCTTCTTCTAACTCACCTTCAGGAAGGCAGTCTTCACATCCATCTGCTGGATTTCTAAGTCGTAGACTACAGCGATAGCAACTAGCATCCTTATTGAAGTGATCCTATTACCGGTGAGTAGGTATCAAAAAAGTCAAAGCCTTCCTTTTGTCGAGAGCCTTTAGCTACCAACCGGGCCTTGTACTTGTCAATAGACCCATCTTTTCTTTAAAGATCCACTTGCATCCGAGTGGTTTGCTTCCTGGTGGAAGATCAACCAGCTCCCAAGTGTGATTTTGAAGAATTGATTCTATTTCATTGTTTACTGCATCTTTCCAGAAGGGAGCTTCTGGAGTTGACATAGCCTTAGAAAAGGTTCTTGGTTTGTTTTCTACCAAGTACGTAAGATAATCTGGTTCAAAGGACGTTGGTATTCTGGCTCGTTTGCTTTGACATGGTTCCTCAATTTCTAGAGAGGTCGTCTCACGTACTCGCTTAATAGTGCTTGTTTCTTCGTTGTTTTTGTCTTTCTTTAGAAAGACATCTTCAAAGAATGCTGCATTTCTTAATTCTATGACAACATTCTCATGTATGTCAGGAATGTCTGACTTGTGCACCAAGAATCGATATGTACTGCTGTTAGTTGCATATCCTATTAATGTGCAATCAATTGTTTTAGGTCCAATTCTTACATGTCTTGGTTTGGGTACCACAACCTTCGCCAGACACCCCCACACTTTCAAGTATTTGTAACTAGGCTTATGGCCTTTCCGAAGCTCGTATGGGGTTTCATCGATCTTCTTAGATGGAATTCTATTTAAAATGACGTTGCCTGAGAGAATTGATTCCCCCCCACAATTTCTGAGATAAACCCGAACTTATGAACATAGCATTCATCATCTCTTTTAGAGTACGGTTTTTGCGTTCAGCAATACCATTCGATTGAGGTGAATATGGTGCAGTCGTTTGATGAATAATGCCATGTTATGAACAGAATTCATTAAACGATGTATCATATTGCCACCTCTATCACTACGAATTGTCTTGATTCGTTTGCTAAGTTGATTCTCAACTTCATTTTTATAGTCCTTGAAAGCATGAAGGGCCTCGTCTTTGCTACTTAGCAAATAAACATAACAGTATCATGTGCAATCATCGATAAAATTTATGAAATACATTTTACACCTCTTGTTTACACAAATTTTAAATCACACACATCGGTATGAATAAAATCCAAAGGTTCAGTGTTCCTTTGTATTGAAGGAAATGGCGTCTTTGATATTTTTGCTTCAGCTCAGACTTTGCATTTTTCTTTATAATGTTCAGTTTGGGTAATAAGTCAAGATTAATCATCCTTTGTATTGACTTGTAATTATCATGTCCCAAACGAAAATGCCATAAACAAGAACACTCAAGCATATAAGCAGAAGTAAAAGCATTCTTATTAGCCTCTTCGGGCAAAGTTTCTTGGGTACAATAGTCATCACACTAAGTTTGAACATGTTGTCGGTCAATCACCCTTCCTTAAAAGTATCTCTTTCTTACTTAGAATAAATTTATTGCAATCAAATACTAGTCTAAATCCATGACTGACTAGTAAAGCTCCAGAAACTAAGTTCTTGCGGATGTCAGAAACGTGCAGTACATCTCATAGAGTCAATTCCCTTCCTAAAGTCATCTTCAGAATCACATTGTCCGAACCTTCAATCTTTGAGCTACAGAGTTCCCATGTATATCTTTTCATTATTCTTCGCTGGAGAATAGTCTCTGAATATCGCCCTGTTGGTGCAGACGTGCCGAGTGGCTCCAGTGTCCATCCACCATTCACGAGGATTTCCTACTACATTGCACTCAGAAACAACAACGTACAAATCCAGATCATCCATCTGTTTGACAAGGTTGGCTTTCTCTTTTTCCTGCTTTTTCTTGGGCTTACGGCAGTCAACACTGTGGTACCCATGAATTCCACAGTTATAACATTTTCGAGTGAACTTTTTGGCAACTTTCTTTCCTTTAGGGTTCACTACGGCATGATTTACCTTTTTCTTTTTCCTCGCCACTGTGACACGAGCCTTTGCATGACCAGAACTCAAACTTGGCTTTCTTTCGGATCTGCGGTTGTCCTCCTCTATATGGAGTCGAACAATCAGATCCTCCAAAGTCATCTCCTTTCGCTTGTGTTTGAGATAGCTTCTAAATTCCCTCCACGAAAGAGGTAGCTTCTCAATCACAGACGCTACTATGAAAGATTCACTGAGCGACATGCCCTCTTCTTCCATTTCAGACACTAACATCTGAAGTTCCTCAGTCTGAGAAACAACAGTCTTGGAGTCTGACATTTTAAAATCAAGAAATTTGCCAACAATAAACTTCTTTGAACCGGCATCCTCTGTGCGGTACTTCTTATCTAAGGCCATCCACAATGACTTTGCAGTTATAAAAGTACAATACAATCCGTACAACGAATTGTCTAAACAACTTAAAATATGACTCAAGAAAAAAAACATACTATAATTCCATACTTCAACCGTCAAACGGTTTTCCATATTCTGATTCTGATCTTCAACCAGAACCACCTCCGGAGAATCCTCAGTCGGCATCTTAGCCAAACCCGTCGTTGTCAAGAAAAAACAGCATTTTGATGCCAGCGTTTGAAGAAACTGCCTCCAAAATTTTCCGGCTTCTCAATCTGTCCAACCGCAGGGACAGGACCAGGAAGAGGCACAACAACAGCAGGTGTAAAAGAACAGCACTATTCTGTTCCTGAGAACCAACGTGCACAACATTGAACGAATTAGAGCTTTCGTTCTCCATCACGTTTCAGTTTCTAACAAATGTAGAAGCAAGAAGTCAGTATGCAAACAGAATACTATAAATAAACCAGTACAGAACTGAGATAAGAACAAAATTTGTCTTAAGATTGTTAACGCAATTACAAAACTCAGATTCTATACCAGATTAGAAACTGACATTCTGCATAGCACAGGGATGAGCAGAGCTCAGCACAGGATGAGCATAGCTCAACCCAGGAAGAGCTGAGCTCAACACAGGATGAGCAGAGCTCAGCACATAGAAGAGCTCGGAAGAGATGAGCTTGGCAGAGATGAGCTCAGCACAGAGATGAGCTCAACATATAGATAAGAACAACATAGATGAGCTCGGCAGAGATGAGCTTAGCACAGAGATGAGCTTGGCAAAGATGATCTCGGCAGAGATGAGCTCGCACAGGGAAGAGCTCAACACAGGAAAGAGCTCAACACAGAGAAGAGCTCAACACATGGAAGAGCTCAACACAGAGAAGAGCTCAACACAGAAATGAGCTCAACACAGGAAAGAGCTCAACACATGGAAGAGCTCAACAAGGAGAAGAGCTCAACATAGAGAAGAGCTCAACACAGAGAAGAGCTCGACACAGGGAACAGCTCAAACACAGGGAAGAGCTCAACACAGAGATGAGCTCAACACAGAGAAGAGCTCAAACAGAGGAAAGAGCTCAACACAGAAGAGTTCAACACAGAAAAGAGCTCGAACACAGGGAAGAGCTCAACATAGAGAAGAGCTCACATAGAGAAGAGCTCAACATACAAACCGACTTTAGACAAACCCATTTCCAAAATTTCTTCCAACATAAATTTCTGCCAAAAAATAAAAATAACATACTGCTTTCAAGGTTCAACTCCCAATTCTTGTTGAAGAAGTTGCCAGTTGAAACAAGCAAGGCCATTGGGACTTCGACTTCAGATGCGGATGCATTGATCACGTCATTAATTATAGGCCCAAGGCCATTGGGACTTCACTTCAGATGCGGATGCATTGATCACGTCATTAATTATAGACCCGGCTAAGCTTCCTGCTGTCGAGGTTTGACGGTTTGAAAGGCGGATCAGACAGGGCGGATCTTAGGCCACATAAGGCTCATGCATAAGTTTTTTCAAATATATAGCCATTCAAGCCAATCTGCACCTTTAGTCTCAGCTTCTGATTATCCATTCTTTCGCTACTCTGCTAATGTAAGATATGTTATTCATAGTATTTGTTTCACATGCGATTTCTCTGTAGCGTCCGCTCCTGGACTCTAGCATCGGGAATAGTGCACCCGACGTAACTCGCAAAGGAGAATACAAGGCATTGAATCTATTTCCAACATGTCCGAAAAGACGTAGAAATTTTTCTCGCGGAAATGAATTATCATAACATTAATTTACATGAAAACAAAACCTCAATAGCATAAAAAATAATCCATGAGCAATAGAGTCAATGTACTAGCATCTAAATGCTATCAGTCTAACTGGGTAGCGTCTAATAAAATCCCAAGTGAATAAACAACAGCCGCAAGTTCTCCTCGAACCCTAGATGCAGCCATCAATATGCCCACTCCACCGTATTAGCCTCGTCCTCAACAAAAATATAATCGTAGGCCTCCTCCTGCTCACCTTGAGGGGCGGGGAAGTAGGTGTGAGTGATGGAGAAATCACTCAGTAGGCACCTGCCTCCAAGTAGTGTAAGACGAGTATCAAAAAATGATAAACACATATCACATAAAACATGGTATCACATAAGTATATGACAGAATACGGAAAGGTAATTCACTCTAGATAAAGAATGCACAACATCGTGATGCATGTCCCACTATGCATGTCACACGCAACAAAGTCATGTCACACAGAATGTCGATATCTCCACCGTGCAATGCATAAACCCAGGTCCTATTGAGTGGCTGTGGGTCGTACCCATCCACAGTCACCATACTCAGTGTGCGTGGCCGCGTCACCGTACACCATCCTGAGTGTGCGTGGCCTCGCCACCGTGCACTATCCTGAGCGCCCGTGACTCGTACGTCACGACGCGCCATAAATGCAATGCACGTGCCATGAATGCAGAAACACAATCGCCTGAGGCCCCTGGCTCATCCTCACCATCCTCCGGCACTCAAATCTAGGTTCAGTTATTGCTCGAAATCTAACTCAACATTGTTCGGCATCAAATCCACTCTTCCACGACTTGTATACATTTATCGTACAATTTTTATATTTTTCCTCATTTTCCCTTATTTATTACCTAATTATCCGAATTAAATAAATTATCGCAATTACCGTAATTTAATAAAAATAATTTAATTTCAGCATTTTATAATTCCTGGAATTTATTTATAATTTTCTGATTTTTTTGTATTTTTCCTATAATTATTGCTATTTTAAATCAATTAAATAATAATTATACAATTTCCAGAATTTCAGAATTCATTTAAATTATTAAAATTTTAAAGGGCCGGCATGTTATCCGCCAGCCCTGTAGCGCCGCGTAAGCCCAGCCCGCCAAAGGCAGGGCTGCACTGAAAGGTTTTTTTTTTTATTTGGTTCCGTTAATTGGGCGAGCTGTAGCTGATCCGGCCTGCTGGCCATCCGACCCGGTCCGCAAACAGCTTGCAAGTTTTTTATATATAACCTTGCAATTGGGCTGGTCCTGCAGCTGCAGCGGCGGCCCATTAAGGATTGGCCTGGTCTGCTGGCAAGCCGACCCTGAAGCAGGGTTTCATATATATATATTTAAAATCGATTTATTAATTACGCCTCATTTATGGCGGAGGAAAACCTTATTACATGGAGAAAGTATAACGTACAATAGAAATGAGAAGTTCCAACATCCAAGAAATATATGATATGCCGCATTAAAACCTTGCCAAGTAAAACCATCCTTGTCGATAAAACCTTGGCGAAGGAAAAAGCGTACATATTTATACTCTTGGAGTGTTGAGACGCTTTACAATGTAATAATAGAAAAACTGTAAGCCCCATGTGAGACACTTGAAGCAGTTGATGATGATGCCATAGAATTTTCCGAACGCCATCCTCAGTACGTATATCATCCTCATGCGTGCGAGTAGCCAACAGGAATTTTGGGACCGTCCATGCATCATAAAAACAGGAGAATGTGTGAAACATACAGAGAATACATAAGAAAATGCAGCCAACCCAGTGAATGTAACGCATACCGGGTCTGTCTGTACTGTCCGAAGTACAGGCAGAGGACTCAAATGAGAGCCAATCCATGTGGAAGACCAGTGAAGCAGCAGCGTCAAAAGTGCGAAGATGTGTAATGCCCATGCAGCAACGAGACATAAAAGTGCGTCAAGCAGAATTAGAAAATATAACCGAGTATGACAAAACGATAAGATGTGGATCTCACCGAGGCTTCCTGCACTTGTAAAAGCACAGGCAGCGAATGCGAGTGTATGCCAATCCATGTGGAAGACTTGATAGTGTTGACACTCGCCAGATGCAATGAAAATCAAGCCACAGCAAATTCGTTCCATGCAGAAGAGAAAATAAAGAGTGCACAATAGGCAGCAGACGATAGGAGATGCTATGAAGGAGCGAGGGAAACATACCGATCTGCCTGTACTCACATGAGTACAGGCAGAGGATATTATAGTGCGCCAATCCATATGGAAGACATAGAAATCAATGAGTACGCAAGGTTGCTGACGTGAGGTCCAAAGTGACAGAGGCGCGAACCATGGGTGGCAGACTGTTGCTAGTGAAGAAGCATGTGATCGGGGACGTCATTGCGTACTGAGCAAGGTAATGTCCCGCATGTTGGCCTCGCGATATATATGCGTGATTTCCAAATGATGACGATTAATCAACATGTGTAAGAGCCTGAGATGATAGTTTCCAAAGATAGGTTGTTGTTGACGTAGGCGCAGCAGCATTTGCGCGCAGTCTGTCTCTATGAAAAGCGTCCGATATAATGGAAGAAAATAGAGCATCCAATTAGGGTAGCCTGAATTTCAGCCATCAGCGGTGTGCATGGAGGTAAGCGAAATGATAAGGCGCGCACACAGACGCCATTGGGGTCATGCATGATGACTCTGCCTGCAGCATATTGGCGTCCAACGGCTGCATCAACATTAAGTTTAAATCGTCCTGATGGAGGAGTGTGCCATCTGACCACTTTAAGACGAGGAGGTCAAACCTTTGGAATCCATGTCAGTGATGCAGGTGGCCTGCTGCGAGTTTGGAACCATGTAATGTATGAATCCACATATCAATGTCTAAATGGATAGTGGCCTGCAGTGCGATTAAGAAAAAGATGCAGTGTCCCCATACACTAAACTAGCATAGCAGCGCCATATATTATGCAATAGGATACCTGGAACAACAATTTTAAGAACCCCAAGTATGGAAGAAAAGGAGGAGCGGTACCACCAGGATAAGAGATATTGGCGCACAGTCAGAGTAGTGATGTAGACGCCATGCAACTCTGCCGCGAAGAAAACCTTATTACAAGGAGAAAAACGTTAAAGAAATGCGAAAACAAAAAGTGTGATGATTATCACTCTCCGACACATATATGATATGCCGCATTAAGACCTTGCCAAGTAAAACCACCCTTGTGGATAAAACCTTGGCGGAAAGAAAAACATACATATTTATATGATTGGAGAAGTGATAGGCGCTGTTGTACAATATAAGTAAAATGCAATCCAAAAAACAACCCAAAGTAACAGTGAATAGAGCCGTAACAAGACCGCCCCTAAGATATGGATCGACGAAACGTTGAATCACCATCCTCACAGCAAGCATGTTGTCATGTGTGTAGTAGATGGAATGTCCCATGCCAAAGCTCCCCATCCGTGCACATGTGAAAGAAAAGGCGAAGTCAATCAGATTAACCATACATGGCAAAAAGAAAGATACCGAGAGAATGTAAAGCATACCGAGCCTGCCTGCTCCCTCCAGGGAACATGCAGTAGCAGTAAATGAATGTCAATCCATTTGGAAGAAATTAAATACGCAAGGAAAGCGTAAACTAACAGACGATAGAATGCAAAACATACTGAGCTTGCCTGCTCCCTCCAGGGAACAGGCAGTAGCAGTAAATGAATGCCAATCCATTTGGAAGACTTTAAGTGCTCAAGGAAAGCGTAAACTAACAGATGAGAGATCCAATGATACGGAAGCACGAACTAGTGATGGAAGACTATGGCGCGAGAAGTAGGTAGTCTGAGGTGCCAACATTGCGTGTTGAGCAAGATAGTGAGCCAGCATGTTTGCTTCTCTGTAAACATGACGAAATCCAGTCGATGTAGTTCAAGCAGTGTTTGTAATAATCTCATATAATTTCCCAAAATCATCCGTTGTTGACGTAAACGTGATACCAGCTGTGCACAATCTGTTTCTAGCATAATAGAACGATAAAGTGGAAGGAAATATAGTAAACCAAAAACTGCCGACTGTATTTCTGCAACGACCAGTGTACATGACGGCAAGCGAAAAGATATTGCTCCCACACAGATACCCGCATGATCACGCAAAATAGCCCCTCCGGCCGCATAATGCCTGCCTACCGCTGCATCTACATTAAGCTTCAACCTACCAGAAGGAGGACAGAGCCAACGCACCACTTGCGGGCGTGGTGACGAATTGTAGGAATCCATGAAGGCTGTGAAGTTATCCCTCACGCAAGTTTTGAGCCATGAATAGTTTTACTCCATACGTCAATGTCTGAATGAATAGAAGCCTGAATGGAGTACTGCGTAAATGAGCTTGATGAACCATACACCAGTGATGCATAGGTGCGCCATATATTGGACACAATAATAGCCGGAACAACAATCTTTAATACTCCCAAGAACGATGAGAAGGTGGCGCGATACCACCAAGATAACAAAAATGATCGAAGAGATAGTGACATGGGGGACAAACAATGTAGCTCAGATGCATAGAAATCCCAAATGGGACGTACGTTAACGCAGTAGAGAAAGACATGATCTACCGAAGCTGAAGCAAGCTTACAAAAAGGACACTGTGAGGGATGAGCTGCTGAATAATTACCAATATAGTCCTCAAGTTGCATAGCCGAATGAAAAAGACCATGCCATAGTAGCAATTGTGTGGCTGGAGAATGATGCTTAAACGAGATGAATTTCGCAGAAAGCAATGTGGGAGGAGGTCCGACATATATCATAAGCTGAGCGCAACGAAAATTCTCCCGATGGTGATGGTGTCCAACTAAGATGCCCTACCTGGATGTCAGAATGAGAAATGCAGGTATCATGAATTCGACAAATAAGCTTCCATACCGGCGAATCTGGCAACCGCGGTAAATAATCCGCACACCGCCAGTATTTTTGGTGCATATATGTACTCCAAAGAGTGTCATGCTGCTGATAGAACCACCAAATACGACAGTGATATGCTTTTTGTAAACTGCTGAGATCACGAATTCTAATCCTCCTTCTGCTGTAGGTATAGAAATAGCAGACCAAGCAACCCAGTGATACCTATGTCCCCAATAAAATGCTGCCATTTTCCTCTCGATAATTTTAATAACAGACTTTGGCAAACCGCCAGCTGCAAGAATATGTAACGGGAGAGCTGAAATCATAGAACGTAATAAGACAAGTCGCCCCGCTGAGGATAGTAAGCGGGAGTGCCAGCCATTCAAACGTCATCAATGTGCTGCAGCAGAGAAGTACAATATCTAGCGCGATTAATCCCCTTATGTAAATACGAACCAAGGTAGTGAAATGGCAATGCAGTGCACCGCATGTGCAATATCGTTTCAAAAATGTGTTGCAGCTGTGTCGAAGTTGTGGCTGATGGAATAAAACTGCTGTTATGATAATTTACCTTCTGGCCCGACGTAGATTCATACAGAGATAAAAACGAGTGAAAGCACCGTAAATTGCGTTGCGTACCACGTAAGAAAAAAGGATATCATCTGCATAAGCTAGATGTGTGATTGCACAAGGTATTCTGCCTAGTCGAAAAGGCTGTAGTGTGCCAGATGCAACCAACGATTTTAAGCCCCTGCTAAATCCCTCCGATGACAATATAAAGAGTAGAGGTGATAATGGGTCACCTTGTTTAACACCTCGGTAAGGTTGAAATGAGCTAGATGGTTGACCATTAATCAAAACTGCTAAAGTGGTGGCTTGTAAATGATTAAGAATGATGCGAGTGAAAAAATTAGAGAATCCAAACCGTTTCAATGAAGGTCCAAATATTCCCAGCTGACTCTGTCAAAAACCTTCATCATATCCAACTTCAAACATAACTGAGACCCACCTTTATCAAGCATATGTATCATCTCTCGTGCCATCAAAACTTGTGTGGAAATATCATGTCCTGCAAAAATCCTGTCTGCTCTTGTGATATTAATTTGGGAAGCAACTTGCCCAAGCGAGTGGCAATAATGCGCGTACAAACCTTGTTCAGGAAATTAGTGAGGCAGATAGGCCGAAAATCACTAAATGTTTGAGGAGATGGCGTTTTAGGAATCAAGGTGATTAACGCACTAGCCATTACTGAGGGCTGCGGAACGCCAATGAAAAATTCCTGCACTGCCTTCAACACATCCGTATGAATAACAGACCAACAAGAACGATAAAATTTACCATTGAATCCATCTGGTCCTGCTGCACTCTGAGGGTCTAGATGCCACACGCCTCCTTGACCTCGGTTTCCATTGGCAACTGTGTGAGAATGGCATTGTCATCATCAGATATCAGGCGTGTGATGTAAGCGAGGATTGCCGCATGATTATGTGTTGCCTCACGAGCGAATAAAGAAGTATAGAAAGAAACAGCTTCTGCCATAATGTCCTGGGGCGATGTACATAGTGCACCAGAAGATGATCGATTTGTTGTATACGCAGTTGCATCCTTCGCCCTTTGACAATAGAGTGAAAATAGTGTGCGTTGGCATCCCTCTTTTAGCCATCTAATCCGTGATTTCTTCTTCCAGTAATGCAACTCATATTTGGAAGCCTGAATATAATCAGCTTTGGCCCGATGATATGCTGAACGTGTCTCATCTGTTGGCTCCGCATCCCAGATGCGTTCAGCAGTATTTAAAGTAGCCTCGGCTTGCATGACATTTGTAAATATATTTCCAAAGATTTCTTTATTCCACCGCTGAACGTCCCTTTTCAGAGAAAACAATTTGGAATAAAAACCATACATACCTCCCGTAGTGGGATACGAGGACCAAGCATTCTGCATGTAAGAGTAGAAATCCGGATGTAATAACCAGGAATCCAGAAAATGAAAAGAGCGGCGTCCTCCGGCCGTAGGTAAGCGACATATGAATAATAAGGGAGTATGATCCGAAGAAACACACGGAAGATGTGTTAGCTGCATGTTCTCAAACACATCCTGAAACGAAGAATTGACAAAAAGCCAATCCAACCGTCTACGAACACGGCCTAAACCTCGACCATCAATCCATGTAAATCTGGGTCCAGTAAAAGCGGAGACATAAGAGAGCAAAATTCAATACAGTCATTAAAATCCTGTAATACCGATAGGGAGGGGTGTGAGCGGCCACTATGATTCTCAAGAGTCCGAAAGGTATTAAAATCCCCGCCTACCAGCCATGGCAACGCTGAATCCCGAGAAAAGTCACATAAAGATTGCCACAGAGGACGACGTAATGATGATGTGTGTTGAGCATATATTACTAATAATACAAAAGTAAACTGTAGTGGACGAAAGAGCAATGTAAAATGAATCACTTGATCCTGATCCTGCGTAGCAAGCAAATGAAACCGAATCACGCCAAAAAAACCAAATACGTTCTGACTGAGATGCAAAATAATGTGAAAAACCAAGGTCCAAACCAAAACCAGCAAGGCGTGAGTCAAGGGTTTTGGTTCCAGAATAGCAAATTAATTTAATCGATGTTCATGGATCAAAAGATGTAATCTAGGTAGAGAAGCATGCATGCCTCTTATATTCCATATTAATGCATTCATTGAGAAAGAGTAGAGGCACTTCCCTGCAAGACATGCGAAGCACTGCGTGTCAGAATAGTAGATGGTGGTAAAGGCCGAAGATCCTTCTTGGCCTGGCGTTTACGACAAGGTACTACAGGAATAAATTCAGCTTCCTCAGGGGCCTCCTGCAATCTTGAGATCAAGACCTCCACCTCAGGCGATGGAGGGATTAACTGCATGCGACGCACTACATCCTCAGAAACCTGCTGTAATTCTGTCGAGTCCACAGGTAACTCGATGTCAGAGGAATGAACCAATTCGTCGTGATCCGAGGTATTATTTAGTGGAGGTTCTGCTGCATCACAAAAAATGTCAGCAGGAAGTGCATTGTCATTTGCAGGATCCATTGTGCGAACGTCATTTGGAGGATTATTGTCAGATGGATCCAGCGATACACAGGGTTGAGTCTCTGCCATTGGTAAGTCAGCTGGTGGCTCAGCCACGGGTCGTTTTTTAACCGGAGTCCATCGTTTGGCAGGCGGACTGGACGGAGGGGGGGCGGCGGCGGGGGGGAATAGTAGCAGGAGTTTTTGTGGAACATAATCCTGTAGCATGTCCTAGTCGGCGACATGATGTACAAAACTGCGGAAGATCTGCATAAACAATGGACTGCAGGATAAATCGATTTTTAGCCTGCAAATAAATCTTCTGTGGCAATTCTTGAGAAACATCAATCTCTACACACTCTTTCTACAGATGGCCGAAGACCCTCAGATGTAGCTACATCGAGCTTGATGGGAGAGCCTATTGGACATACAATTTCAAACAAAGCCTCACGACGATGAAGGTGAATGGGTAGCCCAGGGAATGCAATCCAGACTGGGACAATTGGGACATCAGCAGTAGGATCAAAATAAACAGTCCATTTTGTTATTCGCATATGACAGCCATAAATATGCCAGGAACAGCGATAGAAACAACGCAAATAATCCGCTTCATTATGGAAATTCAAAAGTATATGCGATTGATCGATTAAAGTAATCCGGAGATCATGATGAAAGCCTATCTTTTCAAAGACGTGACGAATAACCTTTAAGGGAGGACGGCCATACCAGAATGTGCCTACCAATGAATATTTGAATGGTGAAGCAAGGGCATCAATCTCAGAATCCAAAAACGACATCATTGGGATGCCTTTATATCGCAAGACTGTCTTTGGTGAAATAGAGATATTGCATGATGGAGTTGATGACCCGGTAACCACCGCCGCAAACGAGGGTCGCGGCGCTTCGCCATTCTGCAAAATTAAGCAGCGACTGTCGAAGGATGAATGTAGGCAATTGTTAACGGATTGCCGTAGAGAGTGTACAGTGAAGGTCCGGTAGAGAGCGGAAGGTGTTTGCTAGGGGTGCCGGCGGCACCAGCTAACGCCGCAAAATCAGCGTTCTCCAGAGCACGGCCGCAACGTTTTTTTATATATCATACACACACACACACAGATATATATATATATATATATCACAGTGCCGCCTGGCCCGCCAGGACGGTGCTGTGATATATATATATAACAGGTTTCAAAAATGGCCGTGTGGAAGGTGTATCTCATTTGGGTTTCGCGGATGACTTACTAATTTTCTTAAATGGTATTGCACGTAATCTACAAAACTTTCGCACATTCTTAGACGCATATCAGAAGGCATCTGGTCAACTCGTGAACTATAACAAGAGTCAATTCGTCATGAGCCAAGGAGCATCACCAAACAATGCCCTACACACTCTCGGTATGCGATCCTCTTCGCTCCCAATTAATACTTAGGCTCATATTTGCATAAAGGAATCAACAGAGCCAGGTACTGTTCCCCCTTGCTGGCTCATTTCGACGCCAAATTAACTGCTTGGTCTTCGAAATTACTTTCAATGTCGGGCCGCCTTGTATTAATCAAACACGTTCTTAGCACCATACCAACACATCTCATAGCCAGCTCCAAGCTACCAAAGAGCGTGATTAATATTCTTAATCACAAAATGGCTAGTTTTCTTTGGAAGGGAAGACATCATTGGCAATCTTGGCCCGCAGTTTGTCGTGGGGTTTCTGGCGTCCCACACCCCGGCCCGCCGGAGTCGGTGCACCTGCCGTACTTCACTAAGGAGAGTACTAGGCGTCGTCCCATACGAATCATGATCCATGATATAATGCATGGATTTTCGCGCTTACACTCAAGTAAGTAAGCGAAAACGTGGCAGAATTTAAAACTTCAAATTAAAATCATCCACACGATCATTCATAGTTTACATCTCAGGTCAAAAGTATTGTGGGCCACAAAACAAATGTTTTCCATCTCAAATACGTCATCAGTCGTCAGTCATAGCTGGCCAGTCATGTCTCCTAAATTTGTCCACTCCTCGTTGCGCTCATGGGTAGGGGACCCTAGGCTCATCCTCAATCCACTCTACTTTATTTCCTGCAGCTTCTGGGAGGAAAAATAGGGGGTGAGTGACAAAGTCACCAGCAAGTATACCATAAACAATCATGCATTAACTGGAAAGTACATACAAGAACCGAACCCCTAAAAATTCGGTTTAGAACATACCTGACCATCCATTAAACACCCGTACGAAGTCAACACAAGGTATATCCAAAGTCATAGCTTAACAGAGATTGAAACTTAACAGAGATCATCACTTATGAAAGAATCATCACTTAATAAAGATATGACATAGAAAAGGTCATCACCCAATAAAGATCATAACCTAGGAGTTACTAATTCATAACAACTTGGCCTAAATGTCCTGAATAAGATCATAGCTTACGTATCAACAGTAGTGAAATCATAACTTAGGTAACGAGAGATAGGAGGATTATTACCTAAGTAATACTACCTCTAGCATTTGGCTAGCATCTCATCCCTTCAATCAGTAGCCGTTAAGGCAATAAAATCATAACTTAGTCACGAAGCAAGTAATAACACAACCTAGTGCAGATAGACTTAACATCATGCTCTTGACCATATGCAATGCGTATGAATATGCAAAAGTAGCGCATAATGCCCTGCATCCAATACTCGATAGGGATCATCACTTAATGTGGGAAAATCATAACCTAGCCAAAGATCGTCTCTTAATGCAGAATATAACAGTAATGACTGTAACTCACATCCATTCGTAACATAACAAGGATCATCACTTAAGGAAGTCACACTTAGGATCTACAAGGTCATAACAACTTAGTCTAAGTATCATGTGTCACTACACAATGACTCCACAAACGTGATATGCATGCATATGTACGTGTGATGCATCATGATAAAAATGAGAATATGGCCTTTTCATGCTTTTCATCAAATCATCATCGTCGTAAAACAATAGAGTGTTCAGATCTATGTCCAGGATCTGAGGCGGTACGTCATCTTCTTGTTGGGTCTGTTATGTCCGGGCCCGCACGGCCTCTTGTTTCTCTTCGTCGGGTCTATTATATCCGGACCCGCACGACCTCTTATTTCTCTTCGTCGGGTCTATTATATCCGGACCCGCACGGCCTCTTATCAGATCACTTAACCCTGATCTGGTGGGTTCATACTGGCCAAGCTCATACTCACACATTGTACCGGTGGGGAATCATTCTTTTCAAAAATCATCTTTTGAAAACGCTTTTCATCTTTCTTTCACATAAAAATCATGATGTAAATCATGTACGTGACGATGATGCAATGTATGACATGCATTATGCGACTCGTGAACAAATGCATCATAATCATGCATGCACGGACTTGTCTTTTAAACTGGAAAAACTGTCCAGCAATCACATTCTATTCATATAGCCTCGTGCTCATCAATTCATGCTCATATTCATAAACCCATGCCATGCATATGCATAATGAAGGCTTAGACACATGCTATTAAAATTTCGTAACATTCTGAAATGTCTAACTACCTCCAAACATCATACTATCATCAAAGGTACTGCTAAAATCAGCAGGGCAGTACCGCCTTACCTGAGTTTTGTGGGTCATAAAACTTTATTCATTTTCATCCATCACCTGGAAAACATAGCTAATTCACCGAGGAACAGTATTCATCAGGCTAAACATCACATTCAAGCCTAAATGATCAAGATCGAAGCCTTACAACTTAAGACATTAAACTGTCCTATTTCCAGTTTTGTACTACTAACTTCAACTCAGTTGTGAACTATCAAAATGGTGGTTTTATGCTGGTTACTTTACATGAACATGTACTTCCATTCCTTAAGTAGTTACCATAAAAATCCAAGGCAATCCAATAAGTTTAAGGGGGTCATCTAATTATTTTCCCAAACTGGGTACATGCAGAAACTGGAATGACTAGTTGTATCACGAAATGAATTGTGACCAAACCACAACTCCTTTTTCCAAAACTCCAACTCACAAATGTCATAAACACATCAAACTCTAATCATACCAAAAATCATCTCATTTGCATGTTCCTAAAGTGCATTTTCGAGCCACACAACTTACTACTCAAAACTGTCCTGTTCCAGCAACTCTGTTTGAGCAGTTTTACCAAAAACTTCATTACAAATAATCCACAACTCCTTCTACTAAAATTCCAACTCACACAATTCGTAAACATATAAAGATATAACCATACCCAAAATTAGCCTATTTGAATACTCCTAAGATTCTTTTCAGGTCATGCAAAACGTCACACTGTTCTGCCCAGTTCCAGTAATCTCTTCATGAGCAGTTTTACCAAAAGATTTATTAAAATAAACCATAACTCTTTTTACTGCAATTCCAACTCTCACTTGTACTACACACACAGGGCTAGTGTCATGTCAAAATGTAGCTTAATAGAACACTTCTAAGGTTCGTTCTCAAGTCACGCAATCAGCAACACAAACTGCCAGCTCCAGTAGTTTCAGCACTTCTTCACCTTTTTATTGTTCAAGCATTCTTCAACCAACTTCATTTATTAAGATGACTTACTATACATCAAATACACATTTAAACATAGTTATTTCAAGTCTCATAACTCATTTAGGATACACAAAACTCATACCAACAGTCTTCCAGTTACGCTTAGAACATGTCATTTCATACCAACACTTTTATTTACATCAACTAAGTTCATGTCTTGTTCTTAGAATCTTCAACTAAGATTCATAACTTAAAAATGGCTAGTCATTCAAGCATGCACTTCACAAATAAGGCAAGATTGGCTAGAGTATACTTGCCTCTTTTAACCTTAGAGCTCTTCCTTAGTATGAGCCTTGGTTGAAATGGACTGAAGTCTTCCTCCAACTTTACTTATAGCCCACGGTTTTGAGAGGAGGAAGAAGAATGACATTAGTTACTATATTAATAAAGAAACAACTTCATTGGGAATATGATTTTCTTACCAAGATGAAACTCGAATGGGGTTTGAAATGGATTTCAACCACCAAGATGTTAGATCCTCCTAGTGGCTTGACAAATCTTCTCCTAAAAATCATCTTGGGTGTCACGTTTTTGGGGCAAGACAGAGGGATACCAATGTGAGTTTCATTCTTTGAAACATAGAATTCACTTAGAACACTTAGCATGTACTTACCTAGATGAGTTCTTGAGCTTGAAGATCTTGGTTTTCTTGGCTCAACTAGCCGTGTACTACAATGGTGAAAATAGGAAGGTCTCTTTGCTACATTGTGACTTCTTGAGACTTTAGAATAAGAGAGAGTTCTAGGATGTTCATGGAATGAATTTTTCCTCCTTGGCTAAGGCTTAGCCGTGGGTGATGTTGGGAGGGGAAGGGATTCTCTAAGCTAATTAACCTTGGTTTCTTTTAACTAACCAAGGTTTCTTTAAGGAAACTATAGTTACTTTATGTTAACTATAGTTACTTTTGTCAACTATAGTTACTTTATGCCAACTATAGTTACTTTATGCCAACTATAGTTACTTTATGTCAACTATAGTTACTTTATGTCAACTATAGTTACTTTATGGCCAACATTGGTTACTTTACCCAACTAGAGTTATTTTCTTAACCTTGTAGTAACATTAAGTAACCATGGTAATCTTTCTTGGTCAACCATGGGGGGGCGGTTTTTAGGCTTGGGTTGACTCCTTTACCATGCTTAATATTTCTTATATGAAGAGTTATGTGGAGAATTGTCCCCTAATTAATTGATAGTTCCCCCTTTCTTGTTTTAACATAAAATTAGGAAATTCTTAATTCCTCATGACTAAAGGGCCGAAATTTGTAGTAGTTGGGGGGAAAAATTGTCCACTACTTGCAACTCCTTAATTTCCTTTTTGGGCTTATTTCAAGAAGGCCCTTAAGATTAAACTCTCCTATAATTTGGGAAAAACCCCTATAAGGCCCTTTTTAAACCTTGTGGCCAAAATTTCTCTTAAGCCCCTTTGGGTGAATTCGAATTGGTCATGGTCCGTATCTCATGCTTGAATAATTATATTGCTTATCATAAAAGAATTACTAAGGAAACTTAGTGAAAGGATCTTGAAGGATGCCACTTTATTAATTCACTTATACGAGTCTTCCAGTACTATATGATTTTTCGGCGGGGTACAACATTCTCCCCCCTTAATATAAGTTTCGTCCTCGAAACTTCAGGCTAGTCAACAAAATGGGGCATCTACTCCTCATGTTGCCTTTCGTTTCCCATGTGGTTTCTTCTTTTGGGTAAATAAGATCGCATAAGCGTCTATTTAGTTCCCTCAGAACTGCTTTGTCCCATTCATATTGAGGTCTCATACACAGTGTCATACTTAGTCATGTTATCACTAATAATCTCACTTGCTTACTTGTGGTCTACTCATCATCACCTAAAGAAAACTATCATAATCACTCATACTTGGTTAATAGGAAGCAGAGCAGAGGACATAGGTACTTCACACTTATTAGGTGTACCTTGGTTGTTCCTTTGTCATCCGCATAAACTAGCCTTATATGGATACGGTTTCCACCTTCTACTTCGTTTGCTTGTTAAATCATTCTTTCATTCTTTCGTTCCCTTACTATCGCATTCCGCTCCGTAGCGGTCCTCCAATAATTCACCAAAGGTCCTTGAATACGACTTAACTTAGTTTAATTTGATCTGGGGGTCTAGACCGCGCACAAATCTGATCATCTTAAACCTTTCATCTCTCATGGTCAAAGGAACATACTGTCCCAAAGTAATGAATGAGTACGGAGCTGCCTGACCCTTGTCTTAGTGAGTCGAATTCCTCAACCCTTCCGTGACTAAGCCCTGAGAGAGGAAGAACTCACAAAACTCCTTTTGGAACTTTGTCCTTATCCTATCCAGTACTAGTATCATCATGGAGTTACTTTCAACTTTACTTAACCATCTTTCCGCCTACTATGAACTAAATTCCCTGCCAAACCTTGAATATGTGTTCTCATTAACTATTGCTAGTACAGTTTACCCTCCTGAGGTGACAGTGATGATGTCATCTTACTGAATTGTGGTGCCATCCGCACCACGAAGTGTCAGAGTCTTACTTAAGGTATAATATTCAGAATAAGCGACACCATTTAATTCGTAATCCATATACGATCTTATGGTCATGCAAGCAGGCATGATTACATTCTATAGATGGCCATCGACTAGGGCTTTATCATTTGGTCAAAGCCCTAATTTCCAGTCTAAGTCATCCTGGTCTAAGGTCAACTCTCATCTAAGATCAGAACTTAGGTCTAATACAAAATGGCTAGTTTTCTTTGGAAGGGAAGACATCATTGGCAATCTTGGCCCGCAATTTGTCGTGGGGTTTCTGGCGTCCCGCACCCCGGCTCCGCCGGAGTCGGTGCACCTGCCGTACTTCACTAAGGAGAGTACTAGGCGTCGTCCCATAAATCATGATCCATGATATAATGCATGGATTTTCGCGCTTACACTCAAGAAGTAAGCGAAACCGTGGCAGAATTTAAAACTTCAAATTAAAATCATCCACACGATCATTCATAGTTTACATCTCAGGTCAAAAGTATTGTGGGCCACAAAACAAATGTTTTCCATCTCAAATACGTCATCAGTCGTCAGTCATAGCTGGCCAGTCATGTCTCCTAAATTTGTCCACTCCTCGTTGCGCTCATGGGTAGGGGACCCTAGGCTCATCCTCAATCCACTCTACTTTATTTCCTGCAGCCTCTGGGAGGAAAAATAGGGGGTGAGTGACAAAGTCACCAGCAAGTATACCATAAACAATCATGCATTAACTGGAAAGTACATACAAGAACCGAACCCCTAAAAATTCGGTTTAGAACATACCTGACCATCCATTAAACACTCGTACGAAGTCAACACAAGGTATATCCAAAGTCATAGCTTAACAGAGATTGAAACTTAACAGAGATCATCACTTATGAAAGAATCATCACTTAATAAAGATCATGACATAGAAAAGGTCATCACCCAATAAAGATCATAACCTAGGAGTTACCAATTCATAACAACTTGGCCTAAATGTCCTGAATAAGATCATAGCTTACGTATCAACAGTAGTGAAATCAAACTTAGGTAACGAGAGATAGGAGGATTATTACCTAAGTAATACTACCTCTAGCATTTGGCTAGCATCTCATCCCTTCAATCAATAGCCGTTAAGGCAATAAAATCATAACTTAGTCACGAAGCAAGTAATAACACAACCTAGTGCAGATAGACTTAACATCATGCTCTTGACCATATGCAATGCGTATGAATATGCAAAGTAGCGCATAATGCCCTGCATCCAATACTCGATAGGGATCATCACTTAATGTGGGAAAATCATAACCTAGCCAAAGATCGTCTCTTAATGCAGAATATAATAGTAATGACTGTAACTCACATCCATTCGTAACATAACAAGGATCATCACTTAAGGAAGTCACACTTAGGATCTACAAGGTCATAACAACTTAGTCTAAGTATCATGTGTCACTACACAATGACTCCACAAACGTGATATGCATGCATATGTACGTGTGATGCATCATGATAAAAATGAGAATATGGCCTTTTCATGCTTTTCATCAAATCATCATCGTCGTAAAACAATAGAGTGTTCAGGTCTATGTCCAGGATCTGAGGCGGTACGTCATCTCTTCTTGTTGGGTCTATTATGTCCGGGCCCGCACGGCCTCTTGTTTCTTTCGTCGGGTCTATTATATCCGGACCCGCACGGCCTCTTATTTCTCTTCGTCGGGTCTATTATATCTGGACCCGCACGGCCTCTTATCAGATCACTTAACCCTGATCTGGTGGGTTCATACTGGCCAAGCTCATACTCACACACGGTACCGGTGGGGAATCATTCTTTTCAAAAATCATCTTTTGAAAACGCTTTTCATCTTTCTTTGACATAAAAATCATGCTGTAAATCATGTACGTGACGATGATGCAATGTATGACATGCATTATGCGATTCGTGAACAAATGCATCATAATCATGCATGCACGGACTTGTCTTTTAAACTGGAAAAACTGTCCAGCAATCACATTCTGTTCATATAGCCTCGTGCTCATCAATTCGTGCTCATATTCATAAACCCATGCCATTCATATGCATAATGAAGGCTTAGACACATGCTATTAAAATTTCGTAACATTCTGAAATGTCTAACTACCTCAAAACATCATACTATCATCAAAGGTACTGCTAAAATCAGCAGGGCAGTACCGCCTTACCTCAGTTTCGTGGGTCATAAAACTTTATTCATTTTGATCCATCACCTGGAAAACATAGCTAATTCACCAAGGAACAGTATTCATAAGGCTAAACATCACATTCAAGCCTAAATGATCAAGATCGAAGCCATACAACTTAATACATTAAACTGTCCTATTTCCAGTTTTGTACTACTAACTTCAACTCAGTTGTGAACTACCAAAATGGTGGTTTTATGCTGGTTTCTTTACATGAACATGTACTTCCATGCCTTAAGTAGTTACCATAAAACTTCCAAGGCAATCCAATAAGTTTAAGGGGGTCATCTAATTATTTTCCCAAACTGGGTACATGCAAAAACTGGAATGACTAGTTGTATCACGAAATGAATTGTGACCAAACCACAACTCCTTTTTCCAAAATTCCAACTCACAAATGTCATAAACACATCAAACTATAATCATACCAAAAATCATCTCATTTGCGTATTCCTAAGATGCTTTTTCGAGCCACACAACTTACTACTCAAACTGTTCTGTTCCAGCAACTCTGTTTAAGCAGTTTTACCAAAAACTTCATTACAAATAATCCACAACTCCTTTTACTAAAATTCCAACTCAAACATTTCATAAACATATAAAGATATCACCATACCCAAAATTAGCCTATTTGGATACTCCTAATATTCATTTTCAGGTCATGAAAAACGTCACACTGTTCTGTCCAGTTCCAGTAATCTCTTCTTGAGCAGTTTTACCAAAAGATTTATTAAACATAAACCATAACTTTTTTTACTGCAATTCCAACTCTCACTTGTACTACACACACAGGGCTAGTGTCATGTCAAAATTTATCTTAATAGAATACTTCTAAGGTTCGTTCTCAAGTCACGCAATCAGCAACACAAATCTGCCAGCTCCAGTAGTTTCAGCACTTCTTCACCTTTTTATTGTTCAAGCATTCTTCAACCAACTTCATTTATTAAGATGACTTACTATACATCAAATACACATTTAAACATAGTTATTTCAAGTCTCATAACTCATTTAGGATACACAAAACTCATACCAACAGTCTTGCCATTTACGCTTAGAACATGTCACTTTTCATACCAACACTTTTCTTTACATCAACTAAGTTCATGTCTTGTTCTTAGAATCTTCAACTAAGATTCATAACTTAAAAATGGTTAGTCATTCAAGCATGCACTTCACAAATAAGGCAAGATTGGCTAGAGTATACTTGCCTCTTTGAACCTTAGAGCTCTTCCTTAGTATGAGCCTTGGTTGAAATGGAGTGAAGTCTTCCTCCAACTTTACTTATAGCACACGGTTTTGAGAGGAGGAAGAAGAATGACATTAGTTACTATCTTAATAAAGAAACAACTTCATTGGGAATATGATTTTCTTACCAAGATGAAACTCGAATGGGGCTTGAAATGGATTTCAACCACCAAGATGTTAGATCCTCCTAGTGGCTTGACAAATCTTCTCCTAAAAATCATCTTGGGTGTCACATTTTTGGGGCAAAACAAGAGGGATACCAATGTGAGTTTCATTCTTTGAAACATAGAATTCACTTAGAACACTTAGCATGTACTTACCTAGATGAGTTCTTGAGCTTGAAGATCTTGGTTTTCTTGGCTCAACTAGCCGTGTACTAAAATGGAAAAATAGGAAGGTCCCTTTGCTCCATTGTGGCTTCTTGAGACTTGAGAATAAGAGAGAGTTCTAGGATGTTCATAGAATGAATTTTTCCTCCTTTGCTAAGGCTTAGCCGTGGGTGATGTTGGGAGGGAAAGGGATTCTCTAAGCTAATTAACCTTGGTTTCTTTTAACTAACCAAGGTTTCTTTAAGACAACTATAGTTACTTTATGTCAACTATAGTTACTTTTTGTCAACTATAGTTACTTTATGCCAACTATAGTTACTTTATGCCAACTGTAGTTACTTTATGTCAACTATAGTTACTTTATGGCCAACCTTGGTTACTTTATCCAGCTAGAGTTATTTTCTTAACCTTATAGTAACATTAAGTAACCATGGTAATCTTTCTTGGTCAACCAGGGGGGGGGGGGCGGTTTTTAGGCTTGGGTTGACTCCTTTACCATGCTTAATATTTCTTATATGAAGAGTTATGTGGAGAATTGTCCCCTAATTAATTGATAGTTCCCCCTTTTCTTGTTTTAACATAAAATTAGGAAATTCTTAATTCCTCATGACTAAAGGGCCGAAATTTGTAGTAGTTGGGGGGGGGGGAATTGTCCACTACTTGCAACTCCTTAATTTCCTTTTTGGGCTTATTTCAAGAAGGCCTTTAAGATTAAACTCTCCTATAATTTGGGAAAAACCCCTTTAAGGCCCTTTTTAAACCTTGTGGCCGAAATTTCTCTTAAGCCCCTTTGGGTGAATTTGAATTGGTCATGGTCTGTATCTCATGCTTGAATAATTATATTGCTTATCATAAAAGAATTACTAAGGAAACTTAGTGAAAGGCTCTTGAAGGATGCCACTTTATTAATTATACGAGTCTTCCAGTACTATATGATTTTTCGGCGGGGTACAACAGGGTTGATTTTGGGGGCCTAGGAATTAGAAGCTTGGCTAAGATTCAAAAGTCATATGATTGTCAACTTTGGTGGAAATTATTCCATTCCAATACCTTATGGGCCACATTCATCAGAGCCAAGTATAGGCAACACGCTTCCATATATTCTCACATTTATGATTCAACATGGAAGCGAATAAGCAAAAATAATAGCTATATGGAGCTACATACTACTGGGACAAGTGATATGCTTCATTGGACGCCAGATGCACATGGGCAGTTCTCTATCCGATCGGCCTATTCTATAATCGCAGATCATGGCTCACGCAAAGCAGAAACACGCTACATTTGGTGGAACTCAGCCCATCCAGGGCAACAAATTTTCCTTTGGCGATTATGGAGTAACTCATTACCCTTGGTTAACAACTTATGTGGCTGGATTGCCTCACGGCCATCTCAATGTATATTCTGTCGGCAGCAGCATGATCATCAATACCACATATTTTTACATTGTCCCGAGATCAGACCTCTTTGGGTGGATACAACGATTACATTTTCGGGACCATTACCGCATTCGCGCACAGTCAAAGCACATTTACTGCGTTGGCGGAACACTTCTTCATCGAAGCATATGATGGGCCAACTAAGGGCCATTGTGCCATCATTAATGACTTGGGAAATATGGAAGATTTACGCAGCATGCAGATTTGGGGATGAAAATTTCCATCGAGATAGACTACACGCCAGGGTGAAGTCCACAATATATACTTGGTGCAATACAGTGCAACATAAAAAATATGCCAAGCCTATACCTCATCTTATTCAACAGCATTACCCGCCGCCATTCAAAGAAAAACGCTCAACATTGGTCTGATGGCAGTTACCACCCTATGGGAAGCTTAAATTAAATATCGATGCAGTAGTGGGTCAGAGATTTACAGCAGGCGCAACGATATTGCGGAATTCCGAAGGGCGTTTCATATCAGCTATTTGCTCTGCTCTGCCGTTGGTACCTCCGTTGAGAGCTGAGCTACAAGCCATGACATATGCACTCCTTTACTACGCACAACAATATGATGGCATCATCTTGGAAACCGACTGCCAAGCGATGATAACTCTTTTGGAGAATGAACATTCACTCACATGCTCCTTAGCGGAGGTTACTAGGGCCAAACATTTCAGCCTAAACAATTCTATCTATAATATTGCCCACGGGAAGCAAATGTACCCGTACACAGGTTAGCATGATATGGTTTCCGCACGCCGGGACTAGGGATATACCAATCCAACCAAGAATTGCCATGTGAAGTTCGTGGAGCTTTAATCATGGATCTTCAACTGCCAAATTTTCGTCATTGATGGCCGGTACAGTGGCGTTATCCTATGGTTGTTTCCTGTGTTTTTGCACACAGGCAACACTGGTGCGTTTGTTTACCAAAACTATTTTAACATTGTGCATGGCGCATCGAGTATACGTTTCTTATTATCTAACATCCATGATCATTTTGTCATGTTTGTCAACACTGTGCATCATGTGGATGGGGAAAACTCCAATGGCGAGGCATTTCACGAGCTCCAATGGTACTGCCAGGAACATCGTAATCAAAATCAAATAGAAGCTGTTGTCGCCTTGGCTTGGTAGGCAGGGCGACTTGGGTACGCGTCTGGATATTTTACATACTATCTCTTCATATCTCATTGCTGCTGTAATAATTGCTCTCTTGTCTCACGAGGTACACAACACCATGGACCCATCAGATGCTGCATCAACAACACCAAGACACAGCCGCTTCATCCGGGACTTCAGCGATTTCTATTCTTCTGCACCTACGTCGACCACTTCATGTTTTAGTATCCGTGAAAGTTATATAAATATTTACGCTTTTTCCTTCGCAAAGGTTTTATCCACAAGGGTGATTTTACTTTGCAAGGTTTAATGCAGCATAATATACGACTGGAGATATGCCATTATACGAACTTTAGTTTACTTATTCTCATACGATGACGCTTGTAAAAGATGCTTGTAATATGGTTTTCCTCCGCCATAAGTGAGGCTTTAATAAATATATATACTTTGCATAAAAAAATCACAGCGCCCCCACCAGAGTGCGTGTATGCTCACGCGCGGCTCTTTCGACGGCGCGTGAGACACACTTGTCGCCTCCGGCTGCCGTTTTTTGACCCCGATCTATATTTCGCCTATTTCCAGTCTATGGGAATCTATTCTAAGGCCAAATCAACAACTAGAAACCCTAGAAATAAAGCCACGCATAACAATATACGCATTTACCAGTTTTCACATTCATCAATTTTGCACAGAAATTAACATCATGATATATAATCCAACAACCAAAACAACAAAACCACATAATATCACTAAGGCATTCTTGGATTACACCAATTGGAGGGGGAAAAGGGAACCTACCTCGATTGAAGACAACTACGAAATTGTATAGCACCACAAATGGATTGGAACGCTTGGATTCACCCTTTTTCCTTCCCCTTTCTCTTCTCTTTCTCTCCTCTCTTTCTTCTTCCCTTTTCTCTTCTTCTGCTGCCGTTACTCTCCCTACTCTCTGGCTTGCGAGTTTTTTTGTGTGCTAATGCCTCAACAACCGATGCCCCCCCTTTATCCTTAACTTGAGCAACACTTGGGGGGAAATTAACTCCCCCTATTATCCACGTTCTTGTCTTTTTTTATTTATTCATTTTCTTATAATTAATTCTTATCCTTACCTTTTAAATATTATTACTATTATCTTTTTAAATTTCCTAAATTTCCTTTATTATATTTTTTCCTAGATATAACATCCTACCCACCTTACAAAAGTTTCGTCCTCGAAACTTGAAGTAATTTAATCACAGAGGCAGAGGAGACTCGATGTACCTTAATCGAAGAGTTCCAGATAGCGTTCGTCCATCTGATCCTCCAGCTCCCAAGTCGCTTCATTTTCCTTATGATTGCTCCACTGCACCTTGACATACGGGATGACTCTTCTTCTCAGTTCTTGATCCTTGCGATCTATGATCCGAACAGGAGTTCTCATATGATGTGTCTGGTCTGATCCTCAAAGGCGGTGCATCCATTATGTGACTCGGATCTGGAACGTACCTCCTCAGCTGGGATACATGAAACACATTGTGCACTTGAGCTAGTGTCGGGGGTAACGCCAAACGGTAAGCTAGCGAACCAATCCTTTTGAGCACCTCATAAGGGCCAATGTACCGAGGCCTCAGTTTACCCTTCAGACCAAATCTAGCAACCCCCTTCATAGGCGATACTTTCAGGTAAACCTTTTCCCTAACATCAAACTCCAACGGACGCCTTTTCGTGTCAGTCCAGCTCTTACTTCTATCTTGAGCAACCTTAAGCCTTTCCTGAATCAACTTAATCTTCTCCTTGGTTTGCTCAACCAGCTCTGGACCTGTAATAGCACGCTCTCCAACTTCATCCCAAAGGATAGGGGATCTGCACTTACGCCCATAGAGCACCTCAAATGGTGCCATGCCGATGGTGCTATGATGACTGTTGTTGTACGAGAACTCAATCAATTTGATCATACCGTCCCAGTTCCCCTTGAAATCGATGGCGCAAGCTCTCAACATATCCTCTAATGTATGTATCGTCCTCTCTGATTGCCCATCTGTCTGCGGGTGAAATGCAGTACTCAATCGTAGTTCGGTCCCCATCCTTCTCTGACATGCTGACCAAAACCTGAAAGTGAATTTCGGATCACGATCGGAGACAATACTAACTGGGACACCATGTAAACTGATGATGTTGTCGATATAGAGTGTAACCAATCTCTCTAGATTACATCATTCGGCACCGGTAGGAAATGAGCGGGATTAGTCAAAACGGTCTACAATCCCCAGATCATGTCATTACCATTCCTTGTCCTCGAAGATCCATCACAAGATCCGTAGTTACATGCTCCCACTTCCATTCAGGGACCTCTAACGGCATCAACAGACCCCCTGGTCTCTGGTGTTCTGTCTTGACTTGTTGACATACCAGACACCTCTCAATGAACTCTACTATGTGTCTCTTCATTCCGCTCCACCAATAATGCTTCTTCAGGTCATTATACATCTTTGTAGTACCTGGGTGAATAGACATCTTCGAGTTGTGCGCCTCCTTCAGAAATGTCATTCTGAGATCATCAATCATAACAATACACAGTCTCCCCTGAAACCACATACTGCCATTGTCATGTATCTGAAAACCATCAACCTAGCTGGTCATCATCTTCTCTCGGATCTCACTAAGCGCTACGTCTCTCTATGCCTATCAGGATGGAGTGATAACCAGTGCTGCTAGAACATTAGCCGTGGAGTCCACAATGTCAAGGTCCAACTCTGTCATATCCTTTTCTAACGGTGTCTGTCTGGCATGGCTGGACTTCTACTCAGAGCATCCGCGACTCGGTTTGCTTTGCCCGGATGGTAGCTAATGGTTAAATCGTAGTCTTTCAACAACTCAACCATCTCCTCTAACGCATGTTTAGCTCCTTATGTGTGAATAGGTACTTCAAACTCTTATGATCCGTGAATACTTTGCACTTCACCCCATAAAGATAATGACACCAAATCTTAAGTGCGAAAACCACTGAAGCTAACTCCAGGTCATGCGTTGGATAATTCTGCTCGTATGGCTTCAACTGTCTTGAGGCATATGCGATGACCCTGCCATTTTGCATAAGGACACATTCTGCAAAGACACAGTTAGGCCACTGTTGTAATGCATATAAAACCAACTTTGACGTTATATACATTACCTAGTCCGCTCTTCGATGCATCACTATATATGACAAACCCTTCAGAGCCTGAGGGTTGAGCACGTCAATCGTCTCTTAAGTTATGCAAAGCTCTGCTCGCATTCAGCGGTCCGTACAAACTTTGACTTTTTCTGTGTCAATCTGCTCAAGGGCACCGCTACGGATGAGAAAACCTCGACGAACTTCCGATAGTAGCCGGCCAAACCCAGAAAGCTCCTCACCTCTGTCAAATTAGTCGGCCTAGGCCATTCGGTAATAACCTCAATCTTCTTGGGATCTACGGAAATTCCCTCTTCCGAAACCACATGTTCCAAGAAAGCAACTCTTTTGCCAAAATTCGCACGTACTAAACTTAGCATATAGCTTTTTCTGCCTGAGAACCTTCAGAACCTCCCTCAGATGCTTTTCGTGTGACTCCTCATCGGAGAATAGACCAGTATATCATCAATAAAGACCACCACAAACTTATCAAGCTGGTCCCTGAACACCATATTCATCAAGTCCATGAAGGCCGCGGGAGCATTAGTCAGACCGAATGGCATCACCAAAAACTCGTAGTGTCCATTTCTAGCACGGAAGGCAGTCTTCGCTACGTCCTCTACTTTAATCCCTAGCTTATGATATCCGGATCGAAGATCAATCTTAGAGAAACCTTAGCACCCTGAAGAATGTCAAAGCTGAAAAATTAATTGGAGAATTACATGATATGAATTGTGAGTTACATTGATTAAAAGGTACCTTCAATGATCGAAGAGGTCCTATCCGGGGTAAAGGATACTTGTTTTTGTTGGTGATCTTATTAATTTTCCGATAATCAATGCAGAGTCTCATGCTACCATCCTTCTTCTTTACGAACAAGACCGGAGCTCTCCAGGATGAGACGTTGGGCCGAATGAACTTCTGGTCAGTAACTCATGCAGTTGATCTTTCAGCTCCTTCAGTTCAGCCGGAGCCATCCTGTACGGTGCCTTCGATATCGGTTCAGCACCAGGCAGCAAATTAATCTCGAATTCTACCTCCCGACTGGGTGGTAGTCCTGGCAGCTCATCGGGAAATACATCCTTATACTCATTCACCGCTGGTATCGAATCCATCGAGGGTACCTCTTTTTCTACACCAATAGCATATACAAGAAAACATTGATTACCTTTTCTCAAGGCCCTATGCACATGTGCTGCACTCATGTAAATCTTCTTGGGCGCCTTATGCAACTTGAAATCCCCCTGAAAGATGGTTTCGTGGTTGCTCTGCGTCTGCATGCTAACCTGCCTCTGACGACAGTCGATCGTGGCCTAATACTTAGCTAGAAAATCCATACCCAAAATAACATCAAAATCTTGCATCTGGATGGGAATCGGAGTAGCAGTGAATTCTAGCTCGTTAATATCCACGGACAATCTTTGAACTGCTAATGGGATACAAACACCTGGTCGCCGGCGATTTGAACCCGGTAGGGAATCTCCAGCAATTCAGGTAGAATATTCAAACTTTTGACAAACCTCCTGGCGATAAATGAATGACTAGCACAACTATCGAAAAGAACGTAGGCTGGGACCTTGTTAATCAAAATCTCACCTAACATATGGAGGGTTATACATAGAGCACTTAATCGCAAGAAGGAAATGTATTCAAAGAAACTGAAACTCAAACACTTATTAAGATGTACCTGCTACGACGTGCCGGTCTCCTCGACGTCGGTGTGTGTCATGACATGTACTCGGGTATTAGTCTTCGGCCTCCCCTTCTGCTGTGTCTGGCTCTGCTGTGGTGGGGGTGTCTGTCCATGCGCGGGGCAGTCTCTGGCAAAGTACCTGGGGTGCCGCATCTGTAGCAAATGTCACGGGCCCTCCAGCACTGACCCAGACGAAAGCGCCCACAATGGACACATGGTGTAGTGGGTGCCATCGCCATCTGTCAACGCTGGTCCCTCGATGGCTAGTGGCTGAGTAAACTATATGTGCTGCTGCGGTGGTCGAAAAAAGCTCTGCGGCTGCTGGCGGCGGGGCACCTCAGCCATCTCCTGGGTCTCCTAGAACCATACTCCTTTCGTGGCCGCTTCGTTCGGTCATCTACTGCACCCTCTTGAGGTCACCCTCAACATCCCGGCATACCTCAAGTAGATCCTTAAAGGTCCCTGATCTGGCACAAATAATCAAGGACTGAATGCAAGGGCTCTATCCAGTCTTGAATTTAGACATCTTTGCCCTCTCGTTATCCATAATGGAAGGCATATATCTCCCCAGCGCATGAAATCTCTCCGAGTACTGGTCCACGGTCATGGACCCCTGAGTAAGTAGCTGGAACTCGGTCATCCTCCTCTGTATGGCACTCTCAGGAATGTAGTGCCTCTGATACTCTTCTCAGAACTGGGTCCAAGTCAACTGTGGGGTCAACCGCACTGCACGCTAAGCCACCATCCCCTAGCATCACCCTCAGGAAATGAAACGACCACCTGCACCTTCATGTCATCGGGAACCTGCAATAACCTCAACTGCTCGGTCACATTCTGGAGCCTGATCTCAGCCTCCTCTGGCCGTGTAGTGCCCCTAAACATCGTACTCGGGAACACTGCATCTCCCTATAAAAGAATCAAAGTCCTGGGGGTGGTGGTGGGGGGGCTGCTGCTGCTGCAGGTGAGCATCTGTACCTGCTGCTGAGCCACGAAGGTAGTCAGGGTGGCTAGGGTATCAGCAAGAACCTGGGGGTGGCCCCCTGACCCCACTGGTCATCACCGTCATACCCTCCATTGCCTGCTAGCTCACATCTTGGAGGCATTTCCTGGAGTTCGAGTTCATAAAAGTGTGTAGATTAGTTAAAAATAAATTAAATAGTTGTTGCGGGGTAAAATTGTAATTAAAAAGAAAAGATCACTATAACTTAGGTCTACTTCATTTACTAGGGGTATACTTGTCGTTTCTAGGAAAAGATCATAGCTTATGTCTAGGTGATCTAGATAATCTTACATTTCGAGGCGGATCTGAAGCCTCGGCTCTGATACCACCTGTAGGCCCTGCTCCTGAACTCTAGCATCGGGAACAGTGCATCCGCCGTATCTCGCTAAGGAGAATACAAGGCGTCGAATCTATTTCAACATGTCCAAAATGACGTAGAAATTTTTTTTCCAGAAACGAATTACCATAACATTAATTTACATGAAAACGAATCCCCAATAGCATAAAAAATAAGTCATGAGCAATAGAGTCAATGTACAAGCATCTAAATGCTATCAGTCTAACTGGTAGCGTCTAATGAAATCACAAGTGAATAATAACAACAGCCGCAAGTTCTCCTCGAACACTAGATGCGGCCATCAATCTACCCACTCCACCGTATCAGTCCCGTCCTCAACAAAAAACATAATCGTAGGCCTCCTCCTGCTCACCTGGAGGGGGGGAAGTAGGGGTGAGTGACGGGAAAATCACCCAGTAGGCACCTGCCTCCAAGTAATACAAGACAAGCATCCAAAAATGATATAACACATAATACATAAAACAGGTATCGCATAAGTATATGAAAGAATGCGGAAAGGTAATTCACTCCAGATAAAGAATGCACAACATCATGATGCATGTCACACAATGCATGTCACACGCAACAATGTCTTGTCACACAGAATGCAGATATCTCTACCATGCAATGCATGAACCCGGGTCCTACTGAGTGGCTGTGGGTCGTACCCACCCACAGTCACCATATTCAGTGTGCGTGCGCGTCACCGTACACCATACTGAGTGTGCGACGCCTCGCCACCGTACACCATCCTGAGCGCCCGTGACTCGTACATCACGACCCGCCATAAATGCAATGCACATGCCATGAATGCAGAAACACAATCGCCTGAGGCCCATGGCCTATCCTCACCATCCTCCGGCACTCAAATCTAGGTCCAATTATTGCTCAAAATCTAACTCAACATTGTTTGTCATCAAATCCACTCTTCCACGACTTGTATACATTTATCGTGCATTTCCTATATTTGTCCTCATTTTTCCCTTATTTATTTCTATTTAATAAAAATAATTTAATTACAACATTTTATGATTCCCGGAATTTATTTATAATTTTTGATTTTTTTGTATTTTTCCTATAATTATTGCTATTTTAAATCAATTAAATAACAATTATACAATTTCAGAATTTCAGAATTCATTTAAATTACTAAAATTTTAAAGGGCCGGCCTGTCTCCGCCAGCCCTATAGCGCCGCGTAAGCCCAGCCTGCCAAAGGCAGGGCTGCACCTGAAAAGTTTCTTTTTTATTTGGTTGCATTAATTGGGTTGAGCTGTAGCTGATCCGGCCCGCTAGCCATCCGGCCCTGTCCGCTAACAGCCTGCAATTTTTTTATATAACCTTGCAATTGGGCTGGTCCTGCAGCTGCAGCCGCGGCCCATTAAGGATTGACCTGGTCTGCTGGCAGGCTGGCCCTGAAGCAGGGTTTTTCTTTATATATATATATCACAGCGCCGCCACCAGAGCGCGTGTATGCTCACGCACTCCGCACGCGGCTCTTCCGCGGCACGTGAGACACACTAATTGATTCAAATTCAACCTCTAACCCCTTAAAAATCGTTGGTGGTCAGATTGCGCGAATCTGCCAGAAACGGTAGATTCATTTGAAAAATTAATTCCTATTGTATGTTAGCTCTGAAAATTTAAATACTTACCCCTTATAAGTCGTATTTAAATAGGTTGAAACAGTTTTGAAAAATTCTTTTGGGAAATTAGTCAAATACGATCAAAGTCTCAACCTTTGTAAGCCTGAAAATCAGACTGCACTAGTCTCAGATCTTTTGACGTTTGGGTGACTTATACTTATCCAAAAGGGTTGAACTTATGCCAAAAGAACCTTGAAACGTGTGGCTATGTTTCCTGAAAGTTTCGTGATTTTTGAAATTCGTTTACATTTTTTACGGATGTGATTAAAAACAGTAAACAGTGCTGAAACAGAATATAAGTGCTGAAAGTAAATGACACCAAGAATTTTATACTGGTTCGGTTATAAACAACCTACTCCAGTCTTCGAGGAACAACTTCCTCGGTTCACACTAATCACACAACACAAAAACACCTTACCACTAGGTTGATGGAGTTACACACCAACTCCAACCCTTACAAACCTTGTATGTTGAATACAACGCACACGAACGCCACCACCTTGCAAGATTGAAGATTGATCACACCTTGATCAATCTTTTACAAAGACAAAGAATGTGTGGTGGTCTAAGATAAGCCTATTCAAGAATATGAATGTAAGTACAATAGGCTTTTAGAAAGAAGAAAGAAAGAGAGTGTAGAAGAAGAAGGCTAGAACACTTTTGATCTTTGAATTTGCAACTCTTGTTCTTGTTCTTGTTTTGCTCTTCTTCCTTCCTTTTTAACATGTATTCCCATTGCTCTTCCCCCTCTTGAAAATTATCTTCTAAGTCCTTGGGAGAATGTGTGGCATCATTGTGACATGATCTTGCTTACTTGGCACCTCCTCATTGGATGATCATTTGACTTTTGCTTACTTGGCACTTATTGATTGGTTGAATGTTGTCATCATTTGATGACTAGGAAAATCTGAGAATTCCACTAAAAACATGTGCCAAAATCATCATAAATCAATTACCATAACTTCCAAGATCATCACATAAATTAAGCAAGATAATTTCTCACAAAAATGGTTAAAAAATCGCCCATTATGACAAATGCACATGCTGAAATTTCAGCATGTGTTATATTCACTTTTTGTTCAAAATGTTGCCTAGTTTGCTTTGATTTATCTCTTGAAAATGAATCACCATTTAGTAGACAATATTCTCATCATGTATGGAATAAAATTGGGCAACAATGTGGCCTAAAATTCGGCCAAGATACATCACACACATGCTGAAATTTTCAGCATGTGTGATATTCAGGAATATCACTTTCTTTATTCCATAAAATATTTTAAAACACTTCCAAATTGCTTCCAATTAATCACATGTTTCAAGACACAAGATATATGCTCATTAAAGGTGAAAATCGGCCAGCTCTAACTTTACATGCTGAAATTTTCAGCATGTGTTTCAAATGAGATAAAATTTGAAACATTACCTTTTGTAGCTTCTTTCTTTAAATCACCAACATTGTATCATTGATTCTTGACCAATCAATATGCCAAAAAGGCTCCACATATACTCCATCTCAGCTGTATAGGCGTGTATGATATGTATATACATGTGCTGAATTTTATTTTTGCAAACTTATAAAATAGTGCACATTTAATAATACACACTGGTATATTATAATCAGCCCTTAATTTAATTTTCTAGAACACTTTGAGATGTATGAAATATGCAAAAAGTGTCTAGATACGTGTCGTATGATGTGCCAAAAACGTTCCATGTGTTGTGTGCGTAGAAAACCGAATTTTCGATGTTTATCGATTACCCGATTTTTCTCCAACTAAATTCCAACTTTTTGCACATGTTATATATATTATGTTACACATAATATACATCATATAAACTTTAATATTCAGCACTTGGCTCATTAAAGTGGTGCCATTTACATGTGACAAAATTGAAATTGGAATCTCCACAATTTGGCCTTAATGTGGGGTGATTTTGTGCCAATATGGAATGATTTTATGGATGGAAATAACATCATAGGCGAAAATTATAGTGATTTTTGAGGTGTAGGGGCTGGCCATCTATTTATGGCAAGTACGTGACACGTTGGCGAAGTTTCGGTATTCGCCCGATACGACAATTATCGGTTAGAACCTTTTAACGTGTCGTATTTAATTTGTCATCACCATGACTTATATCATATGATATAAGACCTGAATATACTCATAAATATGAGTTAAGTATGATGGTGTGACGTTAACGTACGTACGTAAAATATATAACGTGTCGGTGGTACGTTGGAATGCATGTGTATGTGCCTTTTTCAAAAAATCTGAAAATATATATTTTGTGTGTATATATATATATATATATGTGTGCGTGTATATTCATGATGCAGGAGGAGAGGAGACTTTCCTTTCTTAATCTTGTTGCCTTTGTGCCTTGTCCAAATGTTGCTTCCTTTAATGAACTACTTAGTTTAATTAACTAAGTACTTCACTTAATGAACTAGTTTAGTTCATTAATGGTGGCACCTAAAAATAGTATAAACACAACAAATGTTTTGCCATTTGATGTAAGCGTTAAAGCTTCATGGCTCGTTAGTACGGACAACATTATATATGAACTATATAAGGCAAGTTATATGCAATATGTCATGCATTTATGTCATGCACGTTTTTATGCAATATGTCATGCACGTTTAAATCATGTATTTTGAAATCACTCAAACCCCCTTTCTCTACAATCCCCCTTTTGATGATTTTCAAAATAACCTATACTCATGATTTAAATCTTATCTCTCCCCCTTCAATCATGCATAAATTCAAAATTTGAATTTAAAAATTTCAAATCCGCTCCGCTCCCTTTGATTTATGCAATCGGTATCTCTCTACCTCTTAAATCATGCTTTCTCTCCCCCTTTATTTTGGAAAGACAATCAAAAGCGCATGTAAAGATGAAAAGAAAATCATGCATTTTGAATAATCTCAAAGGTGCGTTCTTAAGGGTTATTAATTCAACCCTTTGAAAATGTCCCTTTTGGTACCCAAATTTGGGTGACCTTTCTAGATCTTCCAAAAGGTGAGAAAGGTGATGAGAACGCAACATAATATACATTAGGCGCAACTACATTTGGCCTTTGGCCAAAATCCCATTGCATATAGTATAGTTTCTTTTTGATATGCATTTCGGTTTGCATGCACGGGACGTGATCTAGATACATTTTTATGATATGAGTGTCGCGTATGCATCACTTGTTTCTTCTAATATCTATATGACACATAATTATATTTTGCATGATGTGAAGAAGAAGCACGATGAGATGTCATAGGAGAAGGTCTAGGCATCTTCTTAGATGCCACATATGTCTTTGATGCATCTATTTTCTTAGATGGAATGAATTCGGTTGGTTTATTTAGTGACTTATTTCTCAACGTATCGTAGTCCGGTTTTGTCACTATCATGCTTTTGTAAAGAAATGATGTGATCTAGCATGTTTGTTCCCGTATCAAATTTCTTCACCATTTTCTCTAAATCCGTATTCCTTGATTTTAAGTTTGAAATCTCGGATTTCATTTCAGTGTTCTCGGATGTCAAAGATGAAATTTCAGACCTTAACGAATTTATGATGCATGACGACTCTTCTTTTGAATCGTTTAATTGAGACACAAGATGTGTTAGAAGATTCTAACAGTTTCTTGTCTTCAATTAACCGTTTCTTTTGTTTTACAAGAGTTCTAGCAAACTTATGTAATTCAAGATATTCAACATATAAATCATCGTAAGATAGTTCAGAATCCGAGTCAGAATCAGAGTTTACCTCATTTTCAAATAGTGGAGGCATTTGGCTTGACATATCTTTTTCTTCGGTTTCGTGGCTAGTGGTTGCCATCTCACACAGATCGTTGGATCTTCTTGTTGTGAGTATTCCTGCGCTCTGATACCAATTGTAGGATCTGCAAGGCACCACTAGAAGGGGGGTTGAATAGTGGGTGCGGAAAATGTGGTTTTTAAAATTAGTTTGAACCAAAAACCCAACTTCTGAAAACAGTTTCTGTTTTCAGGACTAGTTTTAAAACATTTTGAAAACTAGGCAGGTTTCAAAAATTCTGGAATTTAAAGAGAACTTAGACTCAGATGTTATGAGTATCTCCTAAACATTTCAGATTAAAATTCAACCTCTAACCCCTTTCAAAATTGTTGGTGGTCAGATTGCACGAATCTGCCAGAAACGGTAGATTGATTTGAAAAATTAATTCCTATTTGTATGTAACTCCAAATGCTCTGAAAATTTAAAGACTAACTCCTTATAAGTTTATTTAAATGGGTTGAAACAGTTTTGAAAAATATTTTGGGAAGTTAGTCAAATACGATCAAAGTCTCAACCTTTGCAAGCCTGAAAATCAGACTGCACTAGTCTCAGAACTTTGGAGGGTGACTTATACTCATCCAAAAGGGTTGAAACTTGCGCCAAAAGAACCTTGAAATGTGTGGCTATGTTTCCAAAAGTTTCGTGATTTTTGAAATTCGTTTACAATTTTTACGGACGTGATTAAAAACAGTAAACAATGCTGAAACAGAATATAAGTGCTGAAAGTGAATGACACCAAGATTTTTATACTGGTTCGGTTATAAACAACCTACTCCAGTCTTCGAGGAACACCTTCCTCGGTTCACACTAATCACACAACATAAAAACACCTTAGCACAGGGTTGATGGAGTTACACACCAACTCCAACCCTTTACAAACCTTGTATGTTGAATACAATGCACACGAACACCACCACCTTGCAAGATTGAAGATTGATCACACCTTGATCAATCTTTTACAAAGATAAAGGATGTGTGGTGGTCTAAGATAAGCCTATTCAAGAATATGAATGTAAGTACAATAGGCTTTTAGAAAGAAGA
Source organism: Eustoma russellianum (assembly GCA_036186865.1). Lineage (NCBI taxonomy): Eukaryota > Viridiplantae > Streptophyta > Magnoliopsida > Gentianales > Gentianaceae > Eustoma > Eustoma russellianum. The sequence continues at coordinate 29,524,331 of AP025075.1, read as the reverse complement.
AAGAAAGAGAGTGTAGAAGAAGAAGGCTAGAACACTTTTGATCTTTGAATTTGCAACTCTTGTTCTTGTTCTTGTTTTGCTCTTCTTCCTTCCTTTTTAACATGTATTGGCCGCCCCCTATTGCTCTTCCCCCTCTTGAAAATTATCTTCTAAGTCCTTGGGAGAATGTGTGGCATCATTGTGACATGATCTTGCTTACTTGGCACCTGCTCATTGGATGATCATTTAACTTTTGCTTACTTGGCACTTATTGAATGGTTGAATGTTGTCATCATTTTAATGACTGGGAAAATCTGAGAATTCCACTAAAAACATGTGCCAAAATCATCATAAAACAATTACCATAACTTCCAAGATCATCATATAAATTAAGCAAGATAATTTTCTCACAAAAATGGTTAAAAAATCGCCCATTATGACAAATGCACATGCTGAAATTTCAGCATGTGTTATATTCACTTTTTGTTCAAAATGTTGCCTAGTTTGCTTTGATTTATCTCTTGAAAATGAATCACCATTTAGTAGAAAATATTCTCATCATATATGGAATAAAATTGGGCAACAATGTGGCCTAAATTCGGCCAAGATACATCACACACATGCTGAAATTTTCAGCATGTGTGATATTCAAGAATATCACTTTCTTTATTCCATAAAATATTTAAAACACTTCTAAATTGTCTTCAAATTAATCACATGTTTCAAGACACAAGACATATGCTCATTAAAGGTGAAAATCGGCCATCTCTAACTTCACATGCTGAAATTTTCAGCATGTGTTTCAAATGAGATAAAATTTGAAACATTACCTTTTGTAGCTTCCTTCTTTAAATCACCAAATTGTATGATTGATTCTTAACCAATCAATATGCCAACAAGGCTCCACATATGCTCCATCTCAGCTTTATAGGCGTGTATGATATGTATATACATGTGCTGAATTTTATTTTTGCAAACTTTATAAAATAGTGAACATTTAATAATACACACATGGTATATTCGAATCAGCCCTTAATTTAATTTTCTAGAACACTTTGAGATGTATGACATATGTAAAAAGTGTCTAGATGCGTGTCGTATGATGTGCCAAAAACGTTCCATGTGTTGTGTGCGTAGAAAAACCGAATTTTCGATGTTTATCGATTACCCGGTTTTTCTCCAATTAAATTCCAACTTTTTGCACATGTTATATATATTATGTTACACATAATATACATAATATAAACTTTAATATTCAGCACTTGGCTGATTAAAGTGGCGCCATTTACATGTGACAAAATTGAAATTGGAATCTCCACAATTTGGCCTTAATGTGGGGTGATTTGTGTGTGCCAACATGGAATGATTTTATGGCTAGAAATAACATCATAGGCACAAAAATTATAGTGATTTTTGAGGTGTAGGGGCTGGCCATCTATTTATGGCAAGTACGTGACACGTTGGCGAAGTTTCAGTATTCGCCCGATACGACAATTTTCGGTTTAGAAACCTTTTAACGTGTCGTATTTAATTTGTCATCACCATGACTTATATCATATGATATAAGACCTGAATATACTCATAAATATGAGTTAAGTATGATGGTGTGACGTTAACGTACGTACGTAAAATATATAACATGTCGGTAGTACGTTGGAATGCATGTGTATGTGCCTTTTTCAAAAAATCTGAAAATATATAGTTTTGTATATATATATGCGTGTATATTCATGATGCAGGAGGAGGAGGAGACTTCCTTTCTTAATCTTGTTGCCTTTGTGCCTTGTCCAAATGTTGCTTCCTTTAATGAACTACTTAGTTTAATTAACTAAGTACTTCACTTAATGAACTAGTTTAGTTTATTAATGGTGGCACCTGAAAATAGTATAAACACAACAAATGTTTGCCATTTGATGTAAGCGTTAAAGGTTCATGGCTCATTAGTACGGCAACATTATATATGAACTATATAAGGCAAGTTATATCCAATATGTCATGCACATTTATGTCATGCACGTTTTTATGCAATATGTCATGCACGTTTAAATCATGTATTTTGAAATCACTCAAACCCCCTTTTTCTCTACAATGACTTGTTACAAGAACAAAATGCTACTGAAGGGAGGATAAAAAAAGAAAATTCTAAGGGAGGAATCATTGGAAACATATGACTCATATCTTCAAAAGCAGGAGAAGATTATTGGAAATTAAAAGAACCAACTCTTGGAACATAGTCTGAAGCTGCACCCTGAGTCCTTCTTCACGAAGAAACACTGCTCCCAAGAATACAACAAAAAATAGCCATTCCTTCTCCGGATAAATTATTTTTGTGAGTTCTGTTGGGAATAGTCAAGTTAGACAAAACAAATCATGTACACTGTGTGCTTGTGAAATAAAGCAACAGCCGATCTGCCGAGCTCAATGTAGGCCGGGTCGGTCCGTCAAGTCTGATCGGTCCAAGCAATGCAAATGAGTTTGTGTCCTTGAAAGATAACCGACATGCCGACCTCAGCACTGCAAAACAGAGCAGTGTGCTATCAGCCGTCCAGCTGAGCTCAGCGCAGCAGTAGAGCTCACAGTAGCAATGTAGAACAGCAGCACTATGCTAACAGCCAATCAGCCGAGCTCAGCACAGTAGCAACTCTGTAGATCAGCTGAGCTCAGTATGGCAGCACTGTAGATCAGCAGTGTTGCACTAGAAGCAGCTCAGCAGTTCAGCAGAACCGACAAACCAATGTGAGTCCAGGACTCTGTCCTTAAGACGTATTGCTCTAGTATACTGTGCCCAACCAGAGGAAGCAATCGTCTCCCAGAATACAACAGAATTAGTTCGGACGAGTAATAGTGCAGCGTATGAACTCAACAAATCTGTAAGATGTTTCTAGCTTCTCGGATGACTTGAAAATGCAGAGATGCATATTATGTAGGGAGGAGATGATTAGTAGAAAGGGAGATTGCAGAGAGAAAGGAAGGAAACTGATTGATTTATGATCGATGATCACAGACGTCAGCTTGGCCTGTATTTATAGGAAAAACTGAGGTCGGTTTGTTAAAGCTAGTTCATGCACATCTGTTGGATCAGATACCTTCTCGGCCACAACCATTGGATCAGATAACTGCATCAGATCTACCCATAACCGTTGGATCAGATAACTACTTAATCTGGGCACTCAGATCAGATAATTGATCAGGTCAGCTCAGCACAGTTAAGCTTAACAGCTTTTCAAATCTCAACCTTAGCCGATCACAACCACCTGGGAGAAATTTAAATTTAAAAAAACTTCTCCAACAGATAAGATCCGGCCTGCAGCTTGCAGGATCCGGTCTGTAGCCTGCAACCCACAACCCGAGCCCAAGCAAGAGCACCGGACGAACTGAGCTGATTTCCACTTATTTTATCCCTACTTTGAGCATTAATTTCTAATTCACCCAGTATCGTAATTGAGTGATTCAAAAGCCTAAAATTATCACTTGTTACGTAGATAATTAAGGATTCATTAGTTTTCACATGTCATTCATGAAACTAATTATAATTAAGCTCAAAATACGTTGCTAACCACGGTTTGCAACTTGGCTCATTTCTTTCAATTTTCCTCAACAATCCCCCACATGAATGGAAATTAATGCAAATGCATATGCAGACTCTACCGAGAAGTCAGACAAGAAAATATTGCATCAGAAGAGGTAGCTTCTGGTTTAGAACATTTCCTAGGGATATACTGTCGGATCCATTTGGCTAATTAGTGACTTGATGTCTTGAGCTAGTCAGCCGTTCTTCTTAACCTACACAACAATACTCACACAACATTTCCTTTAACACTTTTTTGGTTCTCGTGATTGTGTTTGTTTTGGCCATGAACCGCCTGGCTTCAGAAACTGTGTTACAGAATTCTTGCCTCAAGAACTCTCATAGAAGTGGCCCCACTTCATAGTTACATAGGTGTTTCACATGAAGAGTATTCTGCCATACTCTACTTGATGTCTCAAGATATATGAAACATTAAAAAGCCTCAGCTTACCGTAACTCTTTCTGCATACAACACTTTTATTTACTAGAATGGGTAAGTGCTTTACCAAAACTTCATAACTTTGTTGTCCCATTGAACCAAGATTTTGGGATCTCCATTCAACAAGGTTGGGCTACCGTTACAAGGGTTCTTGCATTAAAGGCTTTAGTCCCATTCCGTTCGTCAAATTTGACTTCTGATCTGTAGGCAAACCTTTTGTAAGCAGATCCGTAAGATTGATTTTATATAATCAATGGAAATCAGCCATTAGAGATCAACTGTTTAATGTGTTGTATCTCCGACGTATGTGTCGAGACTTACCATTGTAGATACTGCTTTGAGCTTGTTCTATAGCTGACTGACTATCACATTGCATGGTGATAGCGATTGGCTTAGGCCAGCATGGCATATCTTCCATGAAATTCCAAAGCCATTCAGCCTTTTTCCTGGAACGAGCTATGCATGTTTCATTGTGGATTTCCATGACACACTACCTCCTCCAACCGTGAATAAATATCCACCGGTGGACTTATCTATCAGATATCCAGGTGGCACCACAATAGCCTTCCAATACTGTTGGATATCTTGAGTAATGTAATCCAAGGTTCATTGTATACTTCAAATATCTCATCACTCTGTTTAGAGCTTTCCAATGATCGTTGCTTGAAGTATTGGTAAATCTGCTCAATTTGTTTACTGGGCATGATAAGTCTGGTCTTGTACAATTTGTCATGTACATCAGACATCCAATTACTTGCAAGTACTCCAATTGAGCTACTGGGTGACCTCGGTTCTTGTTAAGTGTATACTTAAGTCAAGTGGAGTCTTTACTGATTTCACATAAACATATTGAAACGTTTTAGGACATATTCAATATAGTGAGTTTGTGACAACACGAGTCCTTCGGCTACCCTAGAAATTTTAATTCATAAAATAACGTTGACATATCTCATATCCTTTATGTCGAAGTTTTTCGTCGACATCGTCTTCGTATTTAAGATGATATCACGAGCACTGCACATGATTAGCATGTCGTCTGCACAGAGGCTTACTGTTACATAGGCATTTGGTGTGTTCTTGATGTAGAAACACTAGTCACACTCGTTGATCTTGAAACTGTTAGCTAGCATTGCTTGATCAAATTTCAAGTGCCACAGTTTAGGCGCTTGCTTAAGTCCATACAAGGACTTAACAAGTCTATAGACTTTCTATTCTTATACCAGAACTACGAACCTTCCGGGTTTTTCCATATGGACTTCTTCCTCCAAATCACCATTCAGAAAGGCAGTCTTCACATCCATCTAATGGATTTCCAAGTTGTAGACTGCAGCGATAGCAACTGGCACCCTTATAGAAGTTATTCTAGTCACTTGTGAGTAGGTGTCAAAAAAAGTCAAAGCCTTCCTTCTGTCAATGGCCTTTAGCTACCAACCGGGCCTTGTACTTGTTGATAGACCTATCCTCTTTCAACTTCTTCTTGAAAATCCACTTGCCTCAGAGTGTTTTACTTACCGGTGAAAGATCAAAAAGTGGTTTACTTTCCAAAAGGGAGCTTCTGGAGTTGACATTGCCTTAGAAAAAGTTCTTGGCTCGTTTTCTACCATATAGGTTAGAAAATCCAGTCCAAACGATATTGGTATCCTGGCTTGCTTGCTTTGATGAAGTTCCTCAATTCCTTGAGTGGTCATCTCACGCATTTGCTTACCAGTACCTGTTTCTTCGTTGTTATTTTCTTTCTTTAGAAAGACATCTTCGGAGAACACTGCATTCTTTGACTCCATGACAACGTTTTCATGTATGTCAGGAATGTCAAATTTGTGCAATAAGAATCGATATGCACAACTATTCGTCGCATATCCTACGAATATGCAGTCAATAGTTTTAGCCCCAATTTTTACTTGTCTTAATTTAGCTACCTCAACCTTTGACAGACACCCCACACTTTCAACTATTTGTAGCTAGGCTTATGGCCTTTCCAAAGTTCGTATAGAATTTCATCCATCTATTTAGATAGAATCCTATTCAAAATGACGTTAGCTGAGAGAACAACTTCCCCACACAAGTTCTGAGGTAAACTTGAAATTATAAACATAGCATTCATCATCTCTTTCAGAGTACGGTTTTTGCATTCAGCAATACTATTCGATTGAGGTGAATATGGTGCAGTCGTTTGATGGATAACGCCATGTTCTAAAAACAATTCATTAAACGATGTATCAATTCGCCACCTCTATCACTACCAATTGTTTTAATTCGTTTGCTAAGTTGATTCTAAATTTTTTTTATAGTCTTTGAAAGCATCAACGGCTTCCTCTTTGCTACTTAGCAAATAAACATAAAAGTATCTAGTGCAATCGTTGATAAAAATGACAAAGTACTTTTTACAACCTCTCGTTTGCTCAAACTTTAAATCACACACATCTGTATGAATAAAATCCAAAGGTTCAGTGTTCCTTTCTATTGAAGAAAATGGTTCCTTTGTCATTTTTGCTTCAACACAAATTTGGCATTTTTCCTTACCAAAATTTAGTTTGGGTAATAAATAAAGATTAATCATTCCTTGTATTGACTTGTAATATACATGTCCCAAATGAAAATTCCATAAACAAGAAGATTCCAGCATGTAAGCAGAAAAGGAAGCATTATTATTGGCCACTTCAGGAAAATTTTTCTTGAGTACAATAGTAATGACGTTAAACTTAAACATCATATCTGACAAGTATCCCTTGCCCAAATACAAGCCATTTTTCGAAAGAATTACTTTATTCGAATATAAAACTAGTCTAAACCCATGTATTACAAGAAAAGCCCTAAATACCAAATTCTTCCGGATGTCTGGGACGTGCAACACATTCTGCATAGTCAGATGCTTCCCCAAGGTCAGTGTCAGAACAACCTTCTCCTCATCTTCAATCTTTGATGAGGTAGAGTTCTCCATGTAAAGTTGTTTGTTGTTCCCAGGCTGGTACTCCGAGAATATTGCCCTGCTGGAGCAGCAATGTCTTATGGCTCTAATATCCAGCCACCATTCGCACATGTGCCCCACAACACTGCACTCTGAGACCATAGCACACAGGTTCAGATCGTCCATGGCATAAACGAGATTCGCCTTTGCCATAGGTTTCTTCTTCTTGGGCTTGCGGCAATCACTACTGACATGCCTCTTAATGCCACATTTGTAGCATTTTCCCATGAACTTCTTGGCTATTTGTTTGCCTTGGTTGTTCATTCAGAGATGGCCTTTCTTTTTCTTGGCCTCTGCAACATGGGCCTTGGCCTGACCAAAACTTGCATGTGGTTTTTTTCAGATCTTCGATTATCTTCCTTTATACGGAGTCAGACAATCAGATCTTCCAATGTCATCTCCTTTCTCTTGTGTTTGAGATAGCTTATGAATTCCCTCCACGAAAGAGGTAGCTTATCAATTACTGCAGCAACTACAAAAGATTCACTGAGCAACATGCCCTCCCCTTCCATTTTGGCTACCAACATCTTGTCAGACCTGTATAGCACCACTAGAAGTGGGCTGAATAGTGAATGCGGAAAAATTTGTTTTTAAAAATTATTTAGTGACCAATACTCACTTTTGAAAACAGATTCTGTCTTTAGACCCTATTTTTGATTAACTTAATCACCAGGTTTTGGATCTCCAAAATTTGTAATATTTTGTGATAATGTACTTCAAGATGTTATCTATATGTCATATAAATTTCATATTGAAACTGAAAGTGTAAGACCCTAAAGAAATTTTTTTTATTGGACTCTATCAATTTGTGAAAACTTTTCCTTACAATGAAAAATTAACTCCTATTTAATGACAACTCCAAATGATTTGAAAATTTTATGAAATGTCCCTTAAGGTGTCTACTCTAATGGGTTGAAACAGTTTTTCAAAATTCCTTTGGAAAGTGTATCAACCACGTTGATGTTCTCAACCTTTGCCAATTAGAAAATCAGATTGCAACAGTCTTGGAACTTTGAACGTTTGTATGACTTATCCAAATTCGATGAAACTTGTCTTAAGTTAAACCTAAAACCTTTATCTATGTATCTATTTGATGATTTTTGAAAGTCGTTTGCTATTTTTTTAGTGGCATTGAAAATGTTGCAAAAACAGAAACTAAAAGCAAAAGTGCTGAAAGTAAGAACACCAAGATTTTTATACTGGTTTGGTCAATGCGACCTATTTTATTATTTGAGGACACCTTCCTCGGTATTCACTAATCACCAAAAACACCTTAGAACAAGTGTGGATAGAGTTTTACACCAACTCCTTTAACATCCATCCGGCTTACAAAGTACAACAACAACAATCAACAGAAACACCACCACCTCACTAATGAAGGTTTGATCACATCTTGATCAACCTTGTACAAGAATGAAACGTGTATGAATGGTATTATGAAGCCTATACAGAATATGGAATGTATATTTGATAGGATTAAGGCTATGTGCAAAAGAAGAAGATGGGAGATGAAGAGAAGTCTTGCTTTGCACTTGATAGAATGTGAAAATGAGTCTTGTCTTTTGTTTCCTCTTCCTCCTCTTGAAGAAAGTCTTGAATACCCTGGTAAGGTACCTTATAAAGCCTTGTGACATACTTTTGCTTACTTGACGAAATGTGATTGGACAAGTGATGTGTCCTTGCCTTGTTGTCACTTTATGATTGAGTCTTCATTTATCCACCTTGGCACATAATATATGACATGGAAATTCCCAAGAAAAATCTGAAAACAAATTGAATTTCAAATATCTTGATTGCCAATCAATCATAAGTATGATAGCTCCAGATTTTTAGAATGATTTGAACCTTGAAGGACCTCCCAAATTTGGCCAAACACATGTGCTGAAAACTTCAGCACTTCTGTTTGAATTTTGAAAGCTTACCTTTTTTTTTGATGTCCATCAATGCTTGCATTCTTTTGTGGATCAATCTCCACCAATCATATTGCAAGATGAGCTCCACCTAGGCTCCAAATCAGCTCCATTCAGCCGCCTACTTAGCATGCAAGTGCTGAAAACATTTTTTTAAATTTTGAATGATAATAATGTAGTATCTTCATATTCATGGTATATTTCAATCACCATTTAACTTAGTCTTCTAGAATACTCAAAGATATGTCTTGGATGTGTAAGACATGTCTAGATACATATCACACAATGTAAGAAACGCCCACATGTAGATGATGTAGAAAAATGAATTTTCGACTTCCGTCGATTGCGCAATTTTTTTCTAATTTATCACAAACCCGTCAGGCATGTAAAATTTGTTATACACCATATAATATACATAATATAATTTACAATCTCAGCTCTAAAAGGTGTAACAAATTTCGGTCATGTGGTGTAGTAATTTGAATTTGAATTTTCAAGAAATCAAGGCAAATGATAGATAATTGATATATGTAATTTTGGTATGACTTTGCTGTTGTATTTGCTATGTGGTGCACAAAATTTTTATGTGTTTGAAGTGTATATTTGCTGGATATCTTTGTGTGGTAAGTATATGACATGCCGGGGATGGTTCAGTAGTCATTTGATGTGGCAATTTTCGGTTTACGTACTTTTGACTTGTCAGTATATTTTTGGAAGCTCGGTGACATGGAATATGTGACTTGGAATATGTATATACTCAAAACGATAATGTGTATATGGTTGTTTGTCTATATAGCACCAGAAGATGAATTACATACCGAGGCGGAATCAAGTGTGCAGCCACTCACGCCGTCGGCATTGCCTGCAGAACAGCAATTTCAGATTCTTCTTAAGCTTCTTCGACGGCTGCGAAATCAAAATGAGCCTATTTCTCCTCCATTTACAAAGTCCAGGGCAGCTCTCTCTAACTCTTTTAATATACTTTTGTCACAATGAGGTCGTTGATATGGAATGTAAGGGGATACGAACTTCGATGGATCTTTTACTCTCATTAACACGTCGTCATTCTTTTCATATTATTGTGATTATTGAACCGAAAGCTAGGGTATCTACCCTAGTGCATTATCGTCTTAAGCTTGGATTTCCGCAGGCTAGGTGAGCATGCAAGATCTATATTTACATGCTGTGATGGTAGATGACTGGGAAGAGTTTGGAGATGGTTGGATCGATATTTGTATTCTGCGGATTTTTTTGATATCTTCTCAATTATGAGTTGTCAGCATCTTTATCGGGCTACTTCAGATCACTCGCCTATTTATTTAGACTGTCATTCAGATACTGCGGCATCACCTGCATCCTTTAGATACTTAGAGGCTTGGACTACTCACTCAAATTTTCAAAATTTTGTTACTCAACAGTGGCAGTTTTTTCCGACAGTGGACGGAATGTGGGGCTTCTACTGTAAACTACAAAAACTTAAACAACAAGTGCGAGTGTGGAATAAAGAAGTTTTTGGAAATATTTTTGATGCTATTGTTGTGGCTGAAACAGAGGTGACACGCTGTGAGCGACGTTATAAGTCGGATCCCATCGAAGAAACTCGAATGAAGTATCATCGCAGTGTTGCACAGTTACGCCTTGCCCAGTCTCGTGCTCATCTATTCTGGAAGAAAAAGTTGAATATAAAGTGGTTTAAAGAAGGTGACGACAATACTCAATTCTTTCATCAAACAATCAAGTAGCGGCGTAGGCGAAAAACGATTACTCGGATTATCTGAGATGATGGTGTGGAGTGTGATACGCCTCAGGATATTAAACTAGAGGTAGTTACCTATTATGAGGCTTTATATAAGGATGACACTACTGCTCAGCATGATTTTATACTTCAAAATATTCCTTCTTTGGTCTCGGATGCAGATAATGCACAACTTATGGCTATGCCTACATTGCATGAGGTGAAGAAGGCAGTATAGGATCTTAGCCTGACTAGTGCTGCTGGTCTGGATGGATTTCCGGGGTCTTTCTCTCGACTTTTCTGGCCAGTCATTTCTCAGGATGTTTATAAGGCGGTCCAGGAGTTTTAATTGGGATTTCGGCCGCCAAGCAAAGTAGCCACAACACTTATAACTCTTATCCCTAAGGTACCCAATCCAACGAAATTTGATGACCATCGACCGATTTGTCTCACTAATTTTCTTGCCAAGGTAATTACACGATTGTTCTCTACGCGGTTTGCAAGTTTTCTACCGCAACTGATATCCAAAGAACATGCTGGTTTCATGAAAGGGAGAGATGTAACTGAACAAATTTTGTTGGCTCAGGAAATGTTTCATGTGTTGGATCGACCTATGCGCGACAACCATGTTATTATCAAGTTGGATATGGCAAAGGTATTTGATAGAGTGTGTTGGGATTATCTTCGACAGGTAATGCAGAAAATGTGCTTTCATCCACGATTGGTAAGAATACTGATCAATAATCTAGCCGACACAAGATGTTCGATATTGGTAAATGGGAAACAGGTTGGTTTCTTTTCGGTGTCACGGGGTGTCAAACAAGGCGACCCATTATCTCCACTGTTGCTCATTATCGCATCCGAGGGGTTTTGTGGTCTTAAGGCCCTTTTTGCTTCGGGACATTTATCAGGTTTTTAGGCAGGCCGAGTCCTGCAGATATCCCACTTGGGTTTTGCAGATGATCTAGTAATTTTTCTAAATGTCTCTATGCGTAATCTCACACGATTTCGACAATTTCTAGAGAGATATCAACAAGCATGTGGGCAGCTTGTAAATCTTCATAAAAGTCAAGTTTTGGTGGCCGTCGGATTATCTGGTCCACGTGTTTCACATATGTTAGGTATGAGTTTAGCTTCTTTGCCTATTAAATATCTTGGCTCGTATCTATATCACGGAATTAATCGTGCCGCATACTGTGTTTCTCTGCTGGCACATTTTGATGTTAAACTGAGTTCATGGTCAATAAAATTTCTTTCTATTGAGGGTCGATTGACTTTGATTCGACATGTGTTATGCTCCATGCCGCTATATATTATAGCAAGTTCAAGGTTTCCACATAGTGTAATTTCTGCGATCACTGGCAAAGCTGGGATAATATATGTTGCCCTACTGAGTATGGAGGTTTGGGCATTAAGAATGTCAAGTTGCTTCAGCAAGCATATGACTGTCTGCTTTGGTGGAAATATCATCATTCGGATTCTCTTTGGGCCAGTTTCTGTCACAGCAAATATGGAAGGCGGCATACAATATATGCACATATCTATGACTCTGCTGTTTGGAAGCGTATTTGTAGCATACATGGTTACATGACAACTCGGGTGCAGCACTTGCCGGATGGACTATATTGTACTGAGGATTCCGCAGGACAGCTTACTATAAAGTCAGTCTATACATTGTTGGTTCGTCATGCATCGCAGATAGAGTACACTAGATTTATCTGGTTGTCTCCAGTCCTAGGGGATGCAATGTCTTTATATGGAAATTATGGATGCGAGCTTTGCCATTAGCAGAAAATATCCAAGCCTGGCAAGCCATTTTCCTACACAATGTCCTTTCTGTAGAGTAAGTTTGGATTCTAGAGATCACATTTCCTGAGCTATTCGCTGATAAAACCTTTATGGCAAGAAATATCAATTCTATTTTCTGGACCAATTCCTAGCAATACGTCTATCCAGTCTTATCTTTTGAGATGGTGGCGCTCCTCCTCCAAACAACATATGCTTGGCCACATGAGGGTTATGGTGCCATCGCTAGTTACACGGGTCATTTGTAAAGAATATACATGTATTTTCTTTGGAGAAAACAACTTCTCTTATTGGAGATTATTTGAGTGTGTCTGCGATCACATTTATACATGGTGTGCGACCACGCGGGGTCAGAAGTTTTTGCAAAATATTCCTCACGTAGTTGCTTGACATTTTTCACCATCCTTATGCACACGCTGCCATTGCCTTGTCCGCTGGTAGCTGCCACCTACTGGAAAGTTAAAGTTAAATGTGGATGCGGCGGTAGGTATAAATAATGCTGCGGCCAGTGCGGTGCTACAAAATCATCATGGGGATTTCGTTTCAGCAATTTGCTTCTTCTTGCCGTGTTCTTCGCCTTTAAGGGCTGTATTAATGGCTCTTCAATTCTCCCTGCTTTATTATGCAACAGTGTATGATCAACTCTTGATTGAGACGGACTGTCGTGCTTTATTAGGATATCTGTCAGAGCTGGACAGATACACGGGTGCCTTTGCCTTGGACTTGAGATGCACAATTCAGTTCCTCGGACTCAATGCCTCATCGGTTTCATATTGCCCGTGTGAAGCAAATCATGCTACTCATTCTTTATCCAGGCATGGATATCATTCAACAGGCTTGGTTCTCTATATATCGATTTTTTATCTTCCTAATGAAGTTTGCGGTGCGCTTGTTTTGGACAATTCTACTCCTAGCTTCCGTCAATAAAACCATAGGTCTCCCAATGGGCTGCCGCCTACATCATTTAGTTGCCTATGTCATCCTAGAACATAGGCAACATTGGTATGTCGTTTCATTTGAAGTGTTTCTCCATGTCAATTTTATAGTTACACATTGCATGATATGGTTTTATTTGAGAATTTTGATGTGTGACACTTACTGTTGGATGGCGAGCTTGGACCTTGGTTGCATCTCACTGGACCTCGATTATCATAGAAGGCGTCTTACCCCGATGGCATTACGTGTTGATTATATTGTTTTCTGTATCATCTGGTACGGACAACATGCGTATGTAGCAGCATCTTCACTTTTTTTACCTTAATTTCAAGTGCTCTCTGTGATCAACGGTTATTCATAAGGATAATTTTTAACTTTTCTTGGTTATGTGTTCTTTCTGAGGTAAACACTCCAACTATTCAGCAATGGCAGAATTGGACTACTGGCTTAATGTCTTTTTGGTTGCCTGTGTTCCACAAGAATGCAAGCAACGTTGGCGCACAGCAGGAACTACAACATCACACTCAAGCTTTGACAATTGAAATTACACATTTGTATAACATTTTGGATCAGTGCATGCAGTTGCAATGGCGACGACGTTTTGATAGCATCATACGATATTCTTCCACACACTATGTAGTCAGCACACAATTCTCTTATTCTAGAATTTATTGTATTAAGAATATCTATTCATTTTTAGCATTATTACTTTCTACTACATTCTGTTCTATATATATTTTTTGTATTTTACATTGCTTAGTCTGGGAGAGTCTCCATCCATAGGAAAGAATGCTCTATAACCATGGTATTCCTCCGCCACAAGTGAGAGTTATTATTAATAAAATCTCCGGACGGCACCACCCGTCCTTCACAAAAAATATATACATATATAATATGTCATGTTTGGAAGGAATATACATCCATTGACGATGAACGTTTTTCATATCGACGATTGTTTGAACGGACTCGTTCATACATATACACTTGGTGTGCTGCTACAGAAGGACGTAAGTTCTCTCAATCAATGTCTCATCTAATATCTAGGCATTTCTCGCTACCATTGCGGTTGCGGCATATTCGGGTGATACGGTGGGAGCTTCCACCAACTGACAGGCTTAAGTTGAATCTCGATGAGCAGCTGGACATTTCAAAGCTGCGGCAGGAGCTATATTGGAAGATGCACAAGGCCGCTTTGTGTCATCACTAAGTTTTTCCTTTCCGGCTATGGCACCTTTAAGGGAAGATTTTTTGGCTTTGGCATATACTTTATTATATTATGCTAGGGAGTATGATCGCCTTATACTTGAGACAGATTGTAGGCCACTTCTTCACTGTCTGGCATCTCCAGATCAATAGACCGGCACCTTACCTAGCGATCTACAACGTGCTATATCCTTTTTGTGTATTAATAATTTATTGCTACAATACTGCCCACAAGAATCAAATAATGCGACACACACATTGTCTTGGCATGGCTATGCTGCATGAGGACTATCTTTTTACGCTTCATTATCTGCATTGCCATGCAAGGTACGTGGAACAATTTAGTTGGATGCCACTCTTCCTAATCTGTTCTTATGAAACCATATGTCTCCCAATGGGTCGGCTTAATCATCTATCGGTTGCCTGTACCATGCAGGGTGCAGGCAACGTTAGTATGTGCTCTTTTTTCATCTTTGGCTGTTTTCTTTCGTATCTATTTTATACTCCCATGCTGGCATATGTTTATCTATGGTAGTATACTGCTACAGACTGAATACAGGCAACATCGGTATGTTCATCGCCCATTTTTTATAGCTTACAGATCCGATTTAATTCTCTTTTAACTATGGCTTTTGTTTGGCACATACGAGCGAAATTCGGGGATCTATTCGCAGTACTGTTTCTAGAATCAAGGTATTACACACATTCTTGGGGAGAGGATGGCGATCTTGTCTTCTGGTTGCCTTATTCTGCTTGAATACCGGCAACATCGGCATGTTCATGGTTTCTTTCTTCATTCTTTACATTTCTCAATCTTAGGTAAGTTTGACTATTGTTTTGTGTGTCATACACGGGTGTTCGATGGCTCCTTATCCGAGGTTGATTTGGCACATACACTGATTGGTCCATGCTGACGAATATGGCAATAAGGTATTTTTGAAATTCGGCCATCACACATTAGTCTAGGACGCTGTATATTTATATATATTATTACTACTAGCGTTACTTTTTCCATTTCACTCTTCATGCAGGTTTATGTAATCATTTTTTGCTTTTCTGTGGGAGAATCTTCCACAATAAATAACCACGCTATTCTTCCGCCCTAAGTGAGGGTATTTATTAATAAAATCTGGATGGTACCGCCTGTCCTTATATAAAAAAATAATATATATGTCATGTGTGTGTATATGTAGTGTGGAGAAGAACTTTCCATTTGAGATTTGTTGACGAATAGGCATTTTCAAGTATATCTCCTTAAGGAGTCCATTTAATGAACTAGTTTAGTTCATCTCCTTAAGAACTTCACTAAATGAACTTGTTCAGTTCATTTAACATGGCACCTGAAAATAGTGTAAACACAACAAATGTTTGCCATATGATTTGAGCCTTAAAGCTTCATGGCACGTTAGTCCAACAATGATATATAAAACATATAAAGCATATTTATCATGTACGCATGTCATGTAACACTTAAATCATGCATTTTGAAATCACATAATGTAGCGCCCCGCACCCGGCCTTGTCCGGATACGGTGCACCCGTCGTACTTCACTGAGGAGAGTACAAGGCGTGATGCATAACATGCGAACATCCATAACGTAATTCGTGGACTCCCATGCTAACATTTGACATGGTAGTAAAATTTAGGCAGAATTAAAACTTTTCAAATCAAACATGCATCACCAATTTACTAAGTTCCCAAAGGTAGTAGTCCCACAAAATAACATAACTGAAATCCAGAGAGTTCAAACATAGTCATGATACAAACGTCTTGGCAGCACAAAAGTCCTTAAGCTTAGCTCCCTTCATATCTTCTAGCCTATGGATAAGGTACCCTCAGCTCATCCTCGATCCATTCTATCTTGGCATTATCTGGCTCTGGGGGGGAAAAATAAAGTGTGAGTGATAAAAATCACCCAGCAAGAATACAATAAACGACCATGAAATACGTAAAGAATCATAACATGAATGTATTACCCCAAATACCTCAAAGAATCATAATTCATACCTGATCTTAAGTCCTGAGCTTGCTTGACGTTCGGCTTAGACATATATTTAGAGAATGCTATACCATACCTGGTCTTAGATCCTGAACTTACTTGGCGTTCGGCTTAAACATGTTTTTAGGTAATGCTATACCAATAATAACTTATAACCATTAACTGTAACATGCAACATGTCCTCATGATCGTGAATTATGCAATATGCAATGCATGATGTCATGTCATGTAAAAACATCATTTTGGTCCCATAAAGTAACATGTCGTAAAAACAGAGTGTCAGATCAATTAACCCCGGATCTGAGCAGGTCCAAAACATATCATCAGCCAATTAACCCCGGGCCTGAACGGGTCCAGAACAGATATCAGATCAATTAACCCCGGATCTGAACGGGTCCAGAACAGATATCAGATCAATTAACCTCGGATCTGAACGGGTCCAGAACAGATATCAGATCAATTAACCCCGGATCTGAACGGGTCCAGAATATATCATGTCATCAGACCAATTAACCCCGGGTCTGGAGCCGGGTTAGTCGCATGCTTGGCCGGCAAAGGAATCATGAAGCTTTCTTTAAAAACATGGGACCGTAAAACTTTTCATGCATAGCGAAAACATAGTCGCTTGTCAAACTTGCTTGCATCATAAAATCCATGAAAATCAGTTTCATGATCATGTGTGATACATGTAGTGATATGCAATGCAAGTCATGACATGGATAATCGTATGCATTCCTTATAACATATCAACATGCATGAATTTAGAAGCTAAATACTTCCAGACTTTTACTTCGTATTCATGGGGCGGTTAAGCTAACCAAATAGGTCCATTTCCATAATCTTTTGTCACAAATACGTTTGGTGGAATCTTAGATACATATCATAAAAATTTCAGATTACTTCGATAAGCTTAAAGGGGCTTATTTAGTTAACTTCCGAAACGGATTAAGTGCGGAAACTGAACTGACATATTCTACCAAAAATTCAATTGCGGCAAATCCGTGATTCGTTTTTCAGAAATTCCAACTCGCACAAATCACAAACATGTGGAACTAGTATCCTAACAAAATTTAGTCTATTTTCGTATCTCTAAGTCCCCTTTCTGAGTCCATAAAGTCGTTACTAAACTTCAGGTTGATTCCAGTGATTTCAGTTGAGCAGTTTGACCAATTAATTCATATAAAATAATCCAGAACTTGTTTAACCAAAATTCTAGCTGGCGTGTTCACTACACTCATAGGATTATTACCACACCAAAAATCAACTTTATTTGTCATCTACAAGGTCTCTTTTCAAACCGTTCAAAACGTTACACTATTCTGTCAAGTTCCAGAATTTACAGCCTGAGCAGTTTCACTAATTATTTTCTTAAAAATTAACCCTAACTTCTTTTACCAAAATTCCAACTCTCATCTCTTCTACACTCATGGGAATAGCTCTGTACCAAAAATCAGATTTATTTAAGGTCCACAAGGTTCTCTTTTAATTCGTTGAATCCAGTGATCAATTCTGCCCAGCTCCAGAATTTTCTACTGAAGCAGTTTTACCGTATAATTTCTTAAAAATAATCCTTAACTTATTTTAACGAAATTCCAACTCTCACTTGGGCTACACTCATAAGGATAACTTTTTACCAAAAATTAGCTTCATTGAAAGTCTGTAAGCTCAGTTCTTAAACCGTTTAAAACGTCACTCTATTCTGTCCACTTCCAGTGGTTTGCTATTTTATCGTTTTATCCAAATCAAGTGTCCATGTTTTCACTCAATACTTTGGGTCGAAACTTGTGTGTTGCCTTAACCACATTTTACAACACATATTCAAGCATTCATTCACATTCAAGAGTCATCTTAATTTAAACTTACCAACAACCTTATAAAGCTCCTAGCTTTCACATGTATTCTTTCCTTAGGAACCTTTTGTGTTACGTTCACAAGTCAATCTTGTCTAGACCTACTTAGGTGAACCTTATTTCACTCTAGGTCAGCCTTATTTCATATAGCATATAGGAAAAGACTTCATCTTTAAGGTAATAAATCACATGCAAGGCATTGTCCTTAGGGAATCACTAAGATATAGTCTCCAACTTAAGATATTCAACTAAAGATTGAATCTTAAGAACCTCTAAGCATTCAAGTCACAAACTCTTTAAATAAATCATGAGAGATCATTGTATACTTGCCTCTTCAAGCTAAAGCTCTTGTCTTTGCTTGGCTATGTAGTGAGATGAGTTGAAATCCTTCACCCTCTTCACCTTAAGCATACGGTTTTGATGGAAAGGAAAGGAAAAGATTAGTCTTTATTCAATAGAGGAAATAGGATATGTTTGAGGGCTAGAGCATCTTACCAAAAGGAGCTTGGAATGGAGATTCAAGTACCACAATGTGTCTCCACCTAAGAAAGTTGATGGCTTTCACCTATTTACACCATAAAACCCACGGTTTTGGGCATGGGGAGAAGGTGTTCATGTGAGCTTCATTCTTTACCAAATAAGAATTCACTTAAGGAAACTTGGAACAAGGCTTACCTAGATGTCTTCTTGAGTCTTGAAAGTGAAGTTGAACTTCTATCCTTCAAGAGTATAGGGCCGAATATTGGTGAGAGTAGGAGGGAATTTTGCTAAGTGTTGCTTGGCTTGCTTGGGAAGAATTATCTAGATGAATGTAGGGTTTAGTCTTGCAAGATTTAAAAATCTAGGAGATGGGGAAGGCTTGGCCGATTTTGGAGGGATAATTTTGGGGTTTAGGGCTTTCTTGAGTGCTAATCAAGGTTAAGTTAGTATAACCTTGGTTACTTTATTCCAACTATGGTTACTTTTGGGCTAACACAAGTTTATCAAATCATGGTTATCTTAACCTTGGTTTAAGGGAAAAAGTAACCATGGTAGGATTTTAAAAATCCTCCATGTCTAGACATAAGGGGCGGCTTGGTTGGGGTGTTTAATGACCTCAACCATACTACCTCTTTCTTTAATGAGTTGTCTTGTTTGTTCCTTAAATGCATGTCTACTTTATTTTCTATTTATTCTTTGCATAATAACTTCTTGTCTTAATGGTGTAGTAGACTTTAAGTAATTATTTTAACTAATAAAATTGGCTAGAGAATTCTAGAACCCTTACATGTCTTGGCCGAAATTTTTGAGCTTCTTGGGCAACTTGATATTTCTTGTAATTTTAATTCATGTACTATATTGTTTCCTTTATTTTATCATATTCTAAGATTAACATGTGTATGTATACATATATATACACGCCATGTGTACTATATATATATATATAGATAAATATATATATATATCTTCCTATGTATACGCATGTAGGTATTTATACATTTCGTACACCTATATCTTATACACGCACATACATACATAGTGGTATGTATGGTTCATATCACTCTATATTTCATGTACTACTTTCTTGAAGTTTCCCTTAATTAATTTGGCTTGGTATCACCTCAATAATAATTAAGTAAAGAGGGTTAAGTTGACTTAAGTAACAAGCGCTAAAAGAAATTGTCGTTTTCATTCCGTCTCATATCAATAGTTTTCACATACATGATTGTTGGGGTACAACACATAACATTTAAATCATACATTTTAAAATAATTCAAACTCCGGTTTCTCAACGCATCTGTAGTTCCTCAATCTGAGAAACAACAGTCAAAGAATCTGACATTTTGATATCGTGGAATTTGCCGGCAATGAACTTCTTTGTACTAGCATCTTCCATGCGATATTTCTTCCCCAAAGCCTGCCACAAAGACTTTGCAGTTTGGTAAGTACAATACATTCCATAAAAAGAATTATCTAAACAACTCTTAATATGGCTCAAACAAACCTAATTGTTGAAGTTTTACGCTTCAACAAAAAGATTGTTTTGCATATTCTGAGTCTGGTCATCCACCGAATC
>AP025075.1:29483621-29494677 GCA_036186865.1 Eustoma russellianum | reverse complement strand
ATACTGCTTTTTGTATTCCGGTATTTCAGCTCTGTACTTATGAGGATGTACTGATGATGTACCGCTGATACTATCCCGGATGTAGTTATTTTGTACTTATGTCGATGTTTCGTTCTGTCTATTTTATGATGCTTCCGCTATTCGATACTTGTTTTTGACGATGCACATATAGATGTTATCGACGCCTTGTACTTCTTGTAGTAGAGTATGGCGGGTGCACTGTGCCGAGACCCTAGTCACAGGCGAGGCGCGACAGGTGGTATTAGAGCCCATGCTCCAGATCCACAGTGGGCAACATAAGATAAACAACGGCATGTATGTAGGCTATGATCGTAGAGTTTAAGATTGATCTTAGACTGAGTGAGCTAGCCTTAGCATAAGTTCCTTGGAATGGTTTAGTAGGGTATAATCTTTTAACATAAGTAAAACTTTAATGTCAATTTTTGTATGCTTCATGTAGACTGATTGTGTGAAATGGTTGTATCAATAGGATATCCCCGCGAAGATAGACCATCGCAGTTACCTCCACCACCACAGGCACCGCCAGCTGAGGATTCGGTGCAGCCACCACCAGAGCAGATTCCACCTCCGCAGGCCCAAGGCTCCGGAGGTATTACATAAGCATTTTTCTATGCATTGATTCAGCTGGTTCAGGCAGTCGGGAATGCACAAGATGCGCCTGCCCCACCACCTCAACAACCTCAGCCGCATCAGATGGGCACCCGATACTTCTTCAGGGAGCTCAAGAGATGGCGCATACCTAGCTTTGAGGGAGGACCTGATCCGGATGAGGTAGAGAAATGGATGGATGAGTTTGAGAATTGCTTTGACCTACTGCAGGTATTGGACGAGGTCAAGGCTCATATTATCCATCTGTTCCTGATTGGCAAGGCCAACCAATGGCGGAAGACGAATATCCAGCCATTGGCCAGGCCCGTTGCATGAGACAGATTCGTAAATGATTTCCAAAAAGTCTATATACCCCCGTCTATTACGATTAGGAAGATCAGTGAGTTCAAGTCTCTGAGACAGAAGGCAGGTATGACAAACACAGACCTTGATGATCGAATCACCGTATTGGACTATTACATCCCTTGACAATGATTCACGAGGGACTAATCGTGCAGGTATGACTGCCTCAGAGTATGCTAATCGATTTGCGGCACTGGGTCGTTACATTCTGTGTGTAATGGTGGACGAGAAACTCAAGATGATTAAATTTGAGCGGGGGATGAGCTCGAGGATCAGGACCTGGATCGTTAATGCAAATCCAAGTAATTTTGGTCAGTCATTCGATGCTTGTTACTGGGTAGAGCAGGACATTGCCCGGAGAGATGAAGAGACCAGAAGCAAGAGGCCTCAGGAGGTGACAGATGGGCGGTCTGAGCAGCAGGCCAAGATTCAAAGAAGACCAGATGGACGACCGTAGCCTCAACGACAGTAGAATCAGACGCAACCAGCTTTCCTTAGGTGTCAGACATGCCAGAAGAATCATCCCAATGAGTGTCTCATGGAGAGCATAGCCTGCTTTGGATGTGGCAGGATAGGGCATATGGTCAAGGATTGCCCGGAGAGGCAGAAGAAGCAGCAGGGAGGACATCCCCAGGTTAACGACCGAGTCCATATCATGACAGACGCTGATGTAGAGGAGGCATCTGACGTTGTGACATGTATCTTTGGTTACGTAATTTAACGTGATTGATAATATTTGTCTTACATGCTAGATCGTGTTGTTTATGCGTATTGAAGATCTACTTTCAGACTTTTATGTGGTTAATTTAGAAACCCTATGCTGTATCTGAATGGATTCTGGTGTAAGCCACTCCTTTATATCTAAAAGGTTTGCTAGGAACCTGAGCAACTGCCCTACCTGGCTGGAAACTCCCTTTAGAGTTTATGCAGCTGGCTACCAGATTATCGTATCCCACCATCTATATAAGAATTGTGGAATTGAGATGGAAGGTCATTAGTTTGAGGCAACACTGATTCCTATACAGATTGGAGATTTCGATATGATTCTGGGTATGGACTGGTTGTTCCATAATCATGCTTAGGTAGATTGCTAGAGAAAGAGAGTAGTGATCCAGAATTCGGGACAAAAAAAGTTACCTATCAGGGTAACAGTAAGCTAAGGAAGGCTCCGCAGAATGTTTATCTGGCAGCAGCACAGGCCTTCTAAGCTTTGAGGTAAACAGAGGCAGAGGCACCAACACTTGACATCATTCCTGTAGTTCGAGAGTTTCTAGAGGTGTTTCCAGATGATTTACCAGGCTTGCCACCGGATCGGGAGATCGAGTTCGAGATCAATGTGGTGCATGGAGCAGAACCAATTTCTAAGGCTCCATATAGGATGGCTCTAACGGAGCTAAAAGAGCTGAAGTTACATCTGTAGGAGCTAATCAGTAAAAATTTTATCCGTCCCATCATATCACCGTAGGGAGCACCAGTGCTACTTGTAAAGAAGAAGGACTGCAGCATGCGATTATGTATCGACTACAGGGAACTGAACAATATCACTATTAAGAATAAATATCCCTTGCCGCGGATCGACGATCTATTCGACTAGTTGAGAGGAGCCACTATATTTAGCAAGATCGACCTTCGCTATAGTCACCACCAGTTAAAATTTAAGGCAGATAATGTTCCAAAGACTGCATTTCAAACCCGTTATGGTTATTATGAGTTTTTTTGTAATACTGTTCGGATTGACTAATGCCCCAGCCGCATTTATGGATCTCATGAATATCGTGTTCCGCAAGGCACTGGATAAGTTTGTTGTAGTCATCATCGATGGCATCCTGGTTTATTCACCGAATGAGAATACTCGTGCTGAACACTTTCGTGTTGTTCTGAGCATATTAAAAGTGAAGTGGTTGTACGCCAACTTCAAGAAGTGCGAGTTTTGGTTATAAACTATTTCCTTCTTAGGGCATGTGGTTTCAGAGGATAGCATAGCAGTGGATCCCAAGAAGATAAAGACAATCATAGATTGTTGCACCTGACGAATGTCATCGAGGTTCGAATTTTTTCGGGGCTAGCAGGCTCTTATCTGAAATTCGTTGAGGGGTTCTCCAAGACAGCAGTACCACTGACTAGACTGACACAGAAGAAGACAAAATTCGAGCGGACTGCTGACTATGAAAGGAGCTTTGCCAAGCTCAAGAAGAGATTGACATCAACCCCAGTCTTGGCCTAACCATTTACCTACGAGAGTTACGTTGTCTAAAGCGACGCATTCAGAAATGGATTAGGTTGCGTCCTGATGCAGAAAGATCGAGTTATTGCGTACGCATTATGACAACTTAAGCCGTATGAGCAGAATTACCCGGTACATGATCTGGAGTTGGCCACTGTAGTATTTACACTGAAGATCTGGAAGCATTATCTATACGGGGAATGGTGTGAAGTGTATACTGATCATAAGAGTTTGAAATACATGTTTACCCAGAAGGATTTGAATATGAGGCAGCAAATATGGCTGGAGCTGATTAAGGATTATGATCTAGCTATCCATTATCATCCGGGTAAGGCTAATAAAGTGGCAGATGCGCTGAGCCAAAAATCCAACCATGTAAGACAGACACCTTTGGAGCGAGAAATGGATGAGTTTGAGTTAGATATGTTCGAGTGTACAACTAATATTCTAGCAACCCTAGTGGTATTGCCGACATTGATTGATCGGATAAAGGATGTTCACCAAAGGGATGCCGAGTTGTCGAGGATTGCGATAGAGTTAGGACAGCACCAGTTGATGATTTTCCGTTGCACGATGCATGCAGTTTATTGTTCAGGAATTGATTATGTGTGCCCAATGACGATGAGATCCATAAAGAGGTTGAAGCTCATAGTTAACGACTGTCTATGCACCCTGGAGCCACTAAAATGTATCAGGATTTGAGATAGCATTACTGGTAGAATGGAATGAAGCGAAAGATGCTGAGTATGTAAAGTGGTGTCTAGTATGTCAGCAAGTGAAGGTGGAACATCAGAGACCGGCTAGACTTCTACAACCATTGAAAATTCCCGAGTTGATGTTGCAACATATCACTATGGATTTCGTCACGGGGTTTCCAAGGACTCAAGGCGCCAGCAACACAATATGGGTAATTGTGGAAAGACTTACTAAATCAGCATATTTCTTACCCATGTCAATTCAGGCATCGATGGAGAAACTGGTACAGAGGTATATGATCATCACCTTATGTTTCCATATGTTTTAAGGTATATTTGCATGATTATGGTCATGCTTTAGTAGGCATATGGTGCATCATAATCCATATTATAATGTATACCACGAAAGTTGGCATCTGTGATGATCATCATCTCACTACCACATTCATCCTTCTAAGATGGGGCGGTTTTGAGGCTCCATCATTAGGCGTGAGTTCATCACCATCATCATGATGTGTGTCTTGATGATCATGGCCTAAGAAGGTGTATTTTCATTGGCATCATCTTCTTATGTATTCGCATGTCACTATTATCATGATCAACACCAAGATCATGGTCCTTATAATCATGACTATGGAAGATGTGAATTTATTTAAGGTTTAGCATGTCAAGATCATGAACATCAATGTTTCAGCATGCACCATCATGACATAGAATCATGGCCATTTAGATTACAAACTTAGATGTCATCCTTCTAGCATCATGCATACATTCAACAAGTTGAGAATTTCATGTTGGTGTTTCAACACCTTTTGGCCAAGGGTCAAATTATTAGCTTCATGGTGTTTAAATGGTGATTTGGGAGTACCTATGTCTATATATATATATATACACACACACACACACACATATACAAGAAACTAGTATAATTTGATATTAGACAAAATTGGAAACAAAGATATGTGTGGATGGAACTTCCGGCCAAGAGGCCAATTTTGGGCACCTTAATGATGATTTAAATTTATTTAGGTATCCATATGTGAAAATATATGTAATGTGCACTATAAATCAAGAAATGATTAAAGTACTAAATTGGAAATGACTAACCACCAAAAAGGGGCTGTTTTGGCCACTAAAACCAAAGGCCTAGTTTTAAGGGAAAAATAGTCATTATGCATAAGTATATGACATGCCAATCGAGCTAAGTAAGGGACTTAAGGGTTGAAATAATTAGAAACCTAAAACCAGTCAGGAGTCCGAGCATCCATTTATGCATATGTCAACACGGTTTTCAATGAAAACGATTTTATTTACGATCATGTTTACGAAATGATTATTGCGAAAGAGGCTTTAAAAGATTTTTACGAATAAAGAACTATACTGCGAGATGATTGATTCTATACAACTTATGCATGTTTCTGTTGGCTGAGTGTAACACCTTGTCTTAGACAAGGGATCTCTGCCTTTCTGTTATGTCTTCGACGTTCTGTACGGAGAGCTGCCTAGCACCTGGTCTTAGGGGAGGATGTCAAGGGTGAAATATGTTATGGCTGAGTGTAAAACTATGTCCGGGACTTGGGTTCTATGTCATAAAGTGTCACTGTTAGCCCTATGTACGTATGATGTAACACTATTGCTGGACCATCGGGATTAATGGACGGTACTCAAGGGTACTCGGGGAATCATTCGGCATGTCGTAGGTACCATTATTATGATACACGAAGTGCTATAGCTAGCTCATGATCTGTTATGTTTATGGAAGTCATGAAAGGATATGTTTTCAGAATGTTTCAAAATGCATGCATCATGTTCATATACCATGAGCTGTACTACCCTGTAAGCCATGAACACTTCTATACCTTGCTCTAGTATGATAGTCAAGTAAGTATCACTAAACCCATAGAACTGAACTTAAAAAGATTATGCTTAAGATTGGTACATACTATACGAAAGCCAACTAAGATACAAATTAATGCTGACAAAGACTTTACTACTTGATTTACTGCACTTTTTACTTACGTTCTTTACGCTGAATGTTACTTTTATGCTTTTACCATTATAGAACATGATCTGTGCTTTACTGTATTCTCTACACTACTCCGACCCCCATGCATGATGCACTTGACAAATCTAGGAGGAAATACTTGATGAGCAATTCATTATCGCTCATCTCTTGAATTTTTACCGTGCAGACCCACAGGACCCAGAGCAGGAGTTTGTAGAAGGTGAGCCAAGAGAGTAGGTTCCAAGGGGTGTTTAGTAGACTCATGTACTAGTTTTTGTATTTTGGGATCAGCTCTGTACATATGATGGATGTACTGATGATGTACCGCTGATACTATCTCGGATGTAGTTATTTCGTACTTATGTTGATGTTTCGTTCTGTCTATTTTATGATTCTTCTGCTATTCGATAGATGTTTATGACAATGAGCATATAGATGTTATCGACGCCTTGTACTTCTCGTAGCAGAGTACGGCGGATGCACCGTGCCGAGACCCTAGTCCCGGGAGGGGCGCTACATAAATAATTAAAAAATAAAGAATGACAGAAAAATAAATAAAATATATAAATAATGGAAAAAATAGGGAGAAAATATATTTATAATAAATAAATACTTGAAAAATATAAGAAAAATATATTTAAATTGATAAAAATAATACTAATAAAATAGGGGTATTCCGACAAGTATATATGCACGTGTATGGGCGCGGATATATATATGAGCGTGGATGTGCCGGATTATGGATTTTGTGTGTGGAGCATTCATGGCACATGCATTGCATTGCATCCTTTTGGGACGCTGACTCCACTTTACGGAGCGATGTTCGCTCACTCCACGTTAGGAGTGATGTCCACTCACTCCACATTACGGAGCAATGCCTGCTCACTCCATGTCACAGAGCGATGTTTGCTGACTCCATGTCACGGAGCGATGTTCACTGACTCCATGTTACAGAGCGATGAGTAGGACCCGGGACATACATAGCATATCATGGAAATTAAAGAGCATGTTGTGTGGTATAATAATGTTGTTGCGTGTGACACGATAGTGAGAAGGAGCATGCATCATGAAGTTGCGCATTGCATTTGATTGGACGAGTGTGTGTTTATTTTACACTTCAGTTATTTCTATTCGTATGTATTTGTATGTTATTTGCTTTACGTGTTTATGTTTTTGTAAGTATAGTTCCTTTCTGAGAAAAGACGGGTAACCTACGGGTGATTTTCCAATCACTCACCCCTACTACTCTTCCCTCCACAGGTGAGCCTGAGTTTGATTATATCTTCGTAGAGGACAAGTCAGACTGCGCGAGCTGGGGCGAGTGAGCTTTGAGAGACATTTCGGGGATTTGATGGATTTTATATTTATCTCATTTTT
This sequence comes from Eustoma russellianum, assembly GCA_036186865.1. Taxonomy (NCBI): domain Eukaryota; kingdom Viridiplantae; phylum Streptophyta; class Magnoliopsida; order Gentianales; family Gentianaceae; genus Eustoma; species Eustoma russellianum. The sequence continues at coordinate 29,487,404 of AP025075.1, read as the reverse complement.
ATTAGACTTTTAGAATTTCGATTGATGTGTTAGATTTCGTCAGACCTAAAAGTTTTATATATTTTCGTATTGGGATTATTTATAAATGAGTTTGACTTTTTAATTATCGTTTCTGTGAAAAATTTCTAGTGACATGTAAGAAGTTTGAATGACGCCTTGTAGTTCTCGTAGTACACTATGCCACATGCACAAATCCCTATGCTAGGGTCCAGGAGCAGAGCGCTATAGTGGTGGCGTATCGTAGAGGTACGATTGGTGCCATCGGTCACTTGGACTCAGTTCGGTGAGGAGTTCAAGAAGTTCTATGTACCCAACAGTGTTATTCTGCAGAGGATGGCAGAGGTCCATGCCCTGACCTAGGGCAACATACGGTGGCAGAGTATGCTGATAGATTCCACGCCCTGGGTAAGTATGTCCCATCCACGATGACAGATGAGAGATAAAAAATGCTGAAGTTTAAGACTAGGCTGAGATCACAGATACAGTCGGGTATAGTCACTGCTAGACCCAAGACATTTGATGAGCTATTGGACGTCTACTGAGAGGTGAAGGGCGATTTCAGGAAAGTCGCCGCTGAGGTGAGGGGCAAGAGGCCCTACGATGAGATTAGCGTTGGTAGGTCAGGATGTTGGATTAAGATACTCACGCGACAGTTGGCAGGCATCCGTTCTGACCACCCCAGCCGCAGGGTCCGGGTAGGATTACACGACCATAGCCACGCAGGGGCATTGGACCACTATAGTCGTGCGCCCACTGCGGACGCACGCATCCAGGTGAGTGCTGGAGGAAGGCGATAGTATGTTACGGGTGTTGTAAGACAGGCCATTATGCGAAGGAGTGTACTGAGGAGAAGACAGCACCACCGACACTGCAGCCACAGGAAGGTCAGCAGAAAGGAAGGCCGAGGATTAATGCCAGGGTCCCTGTTATGACTGACGCAGAGGTCATGGCAGCCGATGACGTTGTGACATGTAATAATTAATTAAGTAAATTATTTTAAATTAAATCATATATTTGTGAATATAAGTGCTATGTGATTAACCCTAATTGTGATAGGTGCAATCCTAGTAGATAAAGTCCCTGCCAATGTATCATTCGATAGTGGAGCAAGCCACTCTTTTATATCCATGTGATTCACCAAGAACCTGAGTCATTGTCCCGAATGGCTAGAGACCACATACCAGTTCAGGCAGCGGACGATCAGGTGATAATATCTCATCATTAGTATAGAGGATGTGAGCTTGAGATTGATGACCAGCAGTTCACCGAGACCCTTATCTCTATTCAGATGAGGGACTTTGATATTATTCTCGACATGGATTGGCTATCAGAAAATTAAGCGACCATTGATTGTCGGCTGAAGCATGTCACCATCAGAGATTACGATATGAAGGAGATCATCTTCCAGGGAAATTCTAAGTTTAAAAAGGAGGAGAAGGGGATATATTTGACTGTAGCCCAGGTGTATTGGGCATTGAGAAAAGGTGGAGAAGGCTTTTTGGTCTATGCTATTGATGCTGAGTAGCAAGTGCTGTCTATTAACCAGATCTCAGTGGTAAACGAATTCAAGGATGTCTTCCTCGACGAATTGCCAAGTTTACTACCAAGCCAAGAGGTTGAATTTGTGATAACTCTGATCCCAGGTGCTGAGCCGATATCAAAAACATCATATCAAATGGTGCCAGCAGAGCTCAAGGAGCTGAAGGAGCAACCACAAGAATTATTGGACCTCAAATTCATCCGCCCTAGTGTCTCGCCATGGGTAGCTCCTGTCCTATTCGTAAAGAAGAAAGATGGTAGAATGAGATTGTGCATAGACTATCGCGAGATAAATAAGATCACAATCAAGAATAAATATCCTCTATCCCGGATCGATGACATTTTAGATTAGTTGATGGTAACCCTATTAAATAAAGCCATTGATACTTTGTGATGTGTAAGCTCAGACTAACCGCGAACTTTGCATCCCTATGGTGCAAATTATATTCCAAGATAGATCTTCGATCCGGATACCATCAGCTGGGGATCAAAGCAGAAGATGTTTCGAAGACTGCCTTTCGCACAAGATATGATCACTATGAGTTCTTAATGATGCCGTTTGGACTGACAAATGCTCCAGCTGCCTTCTTGGATTTGATGAATACTATATTCAAATATCAGCTGGATAAGTTCGTGGTTGTCTTCATCGATGATATCTTGGTATATTCCCCTAACGAAGAGATGCATGCCGAGCATTTGAGGGAGGTTCTACGGACCCTCGGGCAGAAAAAGTTATATGCCAAATTCAACAAGTGTGAATTTTGGCTGAAAAGCGTGGCTTTCTTAGGTCACATAGTCTCGGAGGATGGGATTTCAGTGGATCCAAAAAAGATTGAAGCTATCATTGAGTGGCCCAGACCAACAATGTGACTGAAGTAAGAAGTTTTCTTGGGTTGACTGGCTTCTACAGGAAGTTTGTCGAGGGATTCTCCACCATTGCGGTACAACTAAGCAGGTTGACGCAGAAGAAGATGAAGCTCGAGTGGACCACAGATTGCGAGACGAGCTTCAACGAGCTGAAGAAGAGATTAACCACCACCCCCGTATTTGCGCAGCCCTCAGATTCTGGAGGGTTCGTCATCTACAGTGACCGTCAATGAGTGGACTAAGTAAATGTATACAACTTTAATTTGATTTGATATACATTACAACTATGGTCTAATCTCTTTGTTTCAGGGTGTGTCCTTATGCAAGGCAATAGAATCATTGCATATGTCACGCGCTAGTTGAAGCCCTGTGAGCAGAACTATCTCACTCACGATCTTGAGTTAGATGTAGTGGTTTTCGCGTTTAAGATATGGCGTCACTATTTATTTGGAGAAAAGTGTGAAGTATTCACTAACCATAAGAGTCTAAAGTATATATTCACACAGAAAGAGCTTAATATGCATCAAAAGAGACGGTTGGAGCTATTGAAGGATTATGATTTGACTACTAGTTATCATCTGAGAAAAGTGAACCGAGTCACTGATGTACTGAGTTGAAAATCGAGCCACGCAAGATAGACACCCTTGGAGAGAGATTGCTGAGTTTGGTTTGGATATCATGGATGTTACATCAAATGTTCTGGCGACCTTGATCATCACTCTGTCCCTAATTGATCAGATTAAAGAGGCTCAGAAAGATGATGCGACCCTCAGAGATATTCGCGAGAGGATGATGACTAGTCAGATTGATGGCTTTTAGATTCACAATGACGGTAATATGTGGTACCAATGAAGATTATGTGTGCCTGATGTTGAGGATCTCAGGAAAGAAGTGTTGAAGGAGGCACACAACTCTAAGATGTCCATCCATCCTGGTGCAACGAAGATGTATAATCATCTGAAGAAGCACTACTAATGGTATGAGGAGACACATTGCTGAGTTCATCGAGAGATGCCTATATGCCAGTAGGTTAAAGCATAACACCATAGATTGTAGGTTTGATGTTGCCGTTGGATATACCCAGTGGAAGTCGGAGTATGTGACCATGGACGTTGTAGTAGAGCTCCTAAGAACAAGAAACGACAATGACAGCATCTAGGTTATTGTGGATAGATTGACAAAGTCGGCTCATTTTCTGCCTATACCGAGTGATGCGACTATGGAGAGATTGGTGACACTTTATATTTCTAATATCGTAAGCTTGCATGGAGTTCCTGTTAGTATTGTCTCAAATCACAACCCGAGGTTCACTTCTAGATTCGTCACCATGTCAGAAGTGGATGGAGACTGAGCTACGATTGAGCATGGCTTTTCATC
>AP025075.1:29458145-29474215 GCA_036186865.1 Eustoma russellianum | reverse complement strand
AAATATTAATCCACTTTCATTTCCCACTCTAAGTATTCCTCCGCATTATTTTTACCATAAAATGTTGGAATGCTGATTTTAGTTTAGGACACATCGTCTTAGGAATAAAGGGGATTGTGACGTCTTTGGTAACCTGGAGAGGAGTAGTCATCATAATCATTTTCATCCTGTTCAAATGGATTATAATCATCATTATACTTCTTTGTCGAGTTCTTCTTGGGGATGGTTAAGGTACAAACCTTCTTGGCTCAATGATCAGCTGTCTTTGACTTTCTACTTTAGGTTCTTCTTGTGTAGGCCTTCTTGCTTGATGTGTAAGGGCTGCCCTACTTGTTCATTGGCTTTCAATTTTGTTCAACCATTCATGTATGTCGTCTAACACTCATTCTATGCATCGTTTGATTGTTCAGGATGGTTTGCAACATTTGGGTGACTTGCTCCAAGGTAGCCTTGGGTCTTTTCACCTCCTTCGACCTACTTGTTGAATTTCGGGTTGTGAATTCCATTTTAGACATGAAAAAAAATCAAAAACAACAAAGGAAACGATACAACCAAAGAATCTGAATGGGTAAATGAAATAGAATATTTGGACACTCTTCTAACTTTCTTTTCACTCTCTTGCACCTTGTTTTTTGACCAATCTTAGGCTAATGAAGGTTAAATAGAGCGATAAAGATAGGTGAATGCCTGGTCTTCTTCAACAAACCCGATTCTGCACTCTTGTGTACAATTTGCTCAAAACTTGTCCAAATTGTTTCCAACACTTGCTGAACTCAACCAGGCTGTTTTACCTTGTATTTAACATCCAAATAAAGGCAAACATAGGTCCAAATAGTAGGAAAAATGTTGAGAAACTGAGGGTACAAACCGTTCATAAAAATGACACAAACGGCACCAAAACAGTTTGTTTTCTTCTCAACTTGTTGGTGGGCCAAAACAGGACTATCCAGTACCTAAATGACCTTAAAACATTATGGAAAATGATTCCAAAAATTTTCAAAATCAGCAAAATCCGGGAGATATCCAAACAATTTGCTAGACTCACACTTTGCACCAAAACCAACTTGAACGACTCAACAATGATTCAAGAAGAAAGGAGACAAAAATAATGTCAAAGGCTGATTCAAAGAAAGACTAGGGGTTGTCGTAGGTAATCTTTAGTCAATTTTGATCCTATGCACGTATAATCACAATATGGCTCAATACATAACAAAACCAAGTATTCAAGTGTGTAATCAATGTATGAGGATCAGTATGTGGTGTGGAAAAGGTAAGGTAAGGGTAGAATCTTCAAGGTTGTGCTAAGATATACAAAAATGATCAAAAATGGCACAAATAAGAACCAATTTTTCTGCTTTTTTCCTTGCTCTTTTTCTTGCTTTTTCCTTGCTCTTCTTTTCTTGCTGTTTTCAAGATGAGCAAATTTCATAAAATTTCATTTTTTGAGTAGGGATAAAACGTAATTTTGCACTTTTGCCCTCAAAATTTTTGTTTCTGGGCAAAATGTGTACCTTGAATTGCAATATGGTACCTTTAATCACAGTAAAATGACCTTGAAAATGAGGAAATTTGAAGTTGTATAGAATTTGGGTTAGGGTTATGGTTTTTCAATTTGAATGATTTGGGCTTTTGTGATTCTGATCGAATCTGGTTCAATTGCCTTGGGGTTTTGTTAAGGTGTCAATTAAGGGGTGAGGGGTCTGATTAGGTGTAGTTAGATCGGTTTTGGGCTGAGTTTGGCAATGATCCTGTTAGGGCTAAATTTAGGGTTTTAGGGTCAAAAGAATTGGGATTTTGTAGTCTGATTTTTGTTTGGAAAAATTGGGTTAGGGGATGTGTTTGAGGGCGGTCAAGTGAGGCTGTTTATGGCCTGGTTTGATGATTGGCGGGGCTTGTTTGAAGGGTATTTTGGGCCGTGGGGTATATTGAACAATTTAGGGTTCAATTTGGCAATTCTGAATCGTAGCTCTGATACCACTTGATGCACAAACACAAAGCTATTATAGGACCTTTCTTCAACTCAATAAACCAGCTGGAACCAAAAGGAAGGTGCAAAACATTCATGGAACACCAAGCAATCCCACCTGTCCAGATTTCAGCCAAGTAGATGAACTCTTCAGCAAATGACTTCAACTTGAGTGAGCAAGCCTTAAACCCTCTCAAGCAATATCCATCCCAAGCATATGAAGTAATACAATCAAGAATTAGTTCAAGTTTCTTGAAGGGAATCAAAGATTCAAGTAAAAAAACTTAAAACAGTTTTTGGGAGCAAAGTTGCTGTTTTTTTGTTCTGAAAATCTGAGTCTTACCAACATTTTTTCTACCGTAAATAAGCTAAGCTAAACTTCTAAATGAAGATACATATGTGTAGAGAAATCATGTTTTGAATGATTTACAAGTGCATGATTTATATGTTACATGATTACATGATCTAAATGTTATGAGATTTCAAAATGCATATGCCTATATCTATCACTGTTGTACTAACAAGTCCATGAAGTTAAGGCTTAAATCATATGGCAAACATTGTTTTTCATTCTCAGGTGATATACACGATACATACAACTCTTGGATATGGTATATATATATTTCTTGGATATCTCGACACACGGCGTATATATTTCTTGGATATCTCGACATATATCTTATGGACACACGTCATATATATCTCTCTCTAAACATATATCTTATGGATACTCATGGCATATATATTTCTTGGAGTCTCACGGCATATACATATATCTCATGGATATACATACGACATATATTCTATCTCAGACGACAAGCTACATTATTCGATCTCGACATTTCGTCAACATGTCATCAACATATGTCAACGACAAGAGTCATATATACATCATATACACATCCATGATACTCTCAAGTCATATACTTCATGTCATCAAACTTCCAAAATTACATCGACATGACAAAAGTGCAAAAACCGAAATGTATCATATCATATGACTACCGACCGCCATCTCCATCATATACTTATCATACAAAGATGGCCAGCCAATATACATTTCCAACACTCAAAAATTTCGTGCACTACATGGAGAGATCAATACCAAAGTCACAAAACAAATACATATATCAATTCTCCATCATCTTCCTTATTTCTCTGAAAATCAAACTCAAAATTGATATACCTCTTGGCCAACATCTTATACACATTGGAGCTGAGATTATACATATTTATATGTATATTGCATGTTACATTACACATTTTATATGTTGAAGAGGTTTGAGACAAAACGGAGAAAAACCGAGCAATCAACGGAAGTTGAAATTTGAAGTTACTACATCATCGTACATGGAACGTTATTTGCTACATGATGCCACATGTATTTATTCATGTATTATACATGAATTACACAGCCAAAGACATATCTTGAAAGTTCTAGAAGGCAAGGTAAAATGGTAAAAGAAATTTACCATGTTCATGAAGAATTCTACATTGTTACCATGCAAAATTCAGATTTGAATTCAGCACATTGGCTGACCAGATGGGGCAGCTGGGACAGCATGTTGGGAGCCTTGGAGGAGTTCATAATATAATATAATTGATGAAGAAAGACCAAGCAATGATGGAAGACAAAGATCACAAATTAAGGAGTCAAAGACAAGACCAAACAAAGCTGAAAATTCTGTTTTTGAATTGAAATTTCAGATTGGTGGCTGAAGTTTTGGGGGGAATTAATGACCTAAAGCATTCAAATTTATTCAAAGGCATTACAAGACAATTCAAATCAGATTTGGGAGGCTCCTCTCAACCTTCTAGGCGCCCCAAATGCTATAAAAGGCAAGAGATGATCAACACAACAAGAACAACAAGTGCAAAATTCTGTTTAGTGTTTGCAAGACTTCACTTCATTTTCCATATTCATCTCTTGTATACCCAAAGCCTATCATACTTACATGTCATATTCAGTATAGGCTTCATACACATCACCCAAATAAGATTCATTGGTGTACAAGGTTGATCAAGGTGTGATCAAACCTTCATTTGGTGAGGTGGTGCTGATTGGTGATTCTTTGGTGTTGTTCTTTGTGTAGAACATTGTAAAAGGGTTTGGATTGAAGGAGTTGGTGTATAACTCTATCCACCCTTATTCTAAGGTGACTTTGGTGACTAGTGAAAACCAAGGAAGGTGTCCTTGAAGACTGGAGTAGGTCACGTTGGCCGAACCAGTATAAAATTCTTGGTGTTCTTACTTTCATTTTTTCTCTCAGTTTCTGTTTTTGCATCATCTTTATGATCTCGGTAATAAAATAGCAAATAATTTTCAAAAATCATAAAATTTGCAGAAACATAGCCTTGTGTCTTAGGGTTCATTTCCCACTGATTTTATCAAATTTGGATAAGTATAAGTCATCCAAACGTTCATAGTTCTGAGACTAGTGCAAATCTGTTTTTCAGATTGGCAGAGGTTGAGAACATCAACTTGGTTGACATACTTCCCAAAGGAATTTTTCAAAACTGTTTTAACTGAGTATAAAACATCCTAAGGGTCATCTCATAAAAGTTTCAGGTCATTTGGAGTTGTCACCAAATAGGAATAAGTTTTTCATTTTAAGGTACAGGTTCTGTCCAAACTGACACAGTCAGATCACGTACCACATTTGAGTGACTTAACCTTTGAGTTTTAATCTGAAATTTTTATGACACCTTCATAACACCTGAGAGTACATTGTGTCAAAATTTCACTATTTTTGGAGGTCTACAACCCAGTCAACCAAGTGTTTAAAAACGGGTCCTGAAAGCAGTCTCTGTTTTCAGAAGTGAGTAATTGGTCCTTAAAATTTTTATAAACCAATTTTTTCCGCACTCACTATTCAACCCCCCCTTCTAGTGGTGCTATACAGGTCCAAAATTGGTATCAGAGCAAGGTACACTCACAACAAGAAGATATAACAATCTTTGTGAGATGGCATCAACTAGTCACAAAACCGAGCAAGAAGGTATGTCTAGCCAAAGGCCTCCACTCTTTGATGGTGAGTCTTTTAATCATTGGAAACTTCGTATGAAATTGTTTCTTATGGCTATTGATATTGATTTGTGGTCTATAATAGAAGATGGTCCTTTTGTTCCATCTAAGATAACCGCGGTTGATGGTGTTGATATAGAAGTTACAAAGTCTAAACTAGATACAAGTGATGATAAGAAGAAGCTAAGTATGAATGCTAAAGCTATGCAACTTCTTCTAAATGGTTTGAGCAAAAGTGAATCTAGTTATGTATCTAATTGTTCTAATGCACAAGATATGTGGAAGAGTTTAGAAATGAAGCATGAAGGAACAAGTCAAGTAAAAGAGTCCAAAATCAATATGCTTATGTCTACTCTTGAATCCTTCAAATTGTTGCCAAATGAATCCATTGTTGATATGGATTTGAGATTAACTAACATTTACAATTCTCTTGAGTCTCTTGGCAAAGCTTTCACTTCACAGGAAAAGGTACAAAAGGTATTGAGAAGCCTTCCATCCGAATGGGATCCGAAAGTTACCGCAATAGAAGAAAGCAAAGAAACCAAGTCAATAAAAATGGAGGAATTGATTGGATCATTGAAGGTATATGAAAACAAACTTACTATGAGGAAATCCGAATCAACTTCCAAACAAAGTAAGACAATAGCTTTCAATTCAAATGAATACGTCTCTACTTCTTCTAATTGCGTAAATGATAGTGACACGGATTCGGATGATGAAAATCTAATTCTATTGGCTAAAGGATTAAGAAAATTTATGAAGAAGTCATTTAGAAACAAACATAAATCCACTTCATCTAAGTCAAACAGAAATAAGAACAATGATAAAGACATGAAATGTTATGACTGTGGAAAATCTGGACATATTTCCTATAACTGTCCAAACAAGGACAAAACAATGAACAAAAACCATGACAAGGAACGGACACATACTAGACTCGTCTCAGAACCGAAACAAAGGAATACAAGAAGGGCCTTCAAAGCTTCTACATGGAGTGATTCATCTGACTCAGAAAATGAAGAAGCTGAGGATGAAACGGCTCAAGTTTGCTTTGCATCAAAGGCGTCAAATGAGGTAAATTCCGATTCCGATTCTGATAATGAAGCTTCATATGATGATTTGTTTAGTGAATATCTTGAATTGCATAAATTTTCAAAAGCTCTTGCTAAAGAAAAGAAACGCTTAGTTGAAGACAAGAAATTGTTAGAATCCTCTAACACAAATCTTGTGTCTCAATTAAACGATTCAAAAGAAGAGTCGTCAAGTATAATTAGTGCATTGAGGTCTGAAATTATTTCTTTAACATCCGAAAATGTTGAAATGAAATCCGAGATCGTAGACTTGAGATCAAGAAACATAGAATTAGAGAATACTGTTGAAATTTGATAAAGGAACTTGCATGCTAGATCATCTTATCTCTTCTCAAAAGCATGACAATGACAAAACCGGATTAGGGTATAGTAAATACTCATGTACAAAGTAAATCTACAAACTTTGTTGCATCATCACTCAACAACATGTCTTCAAAACAATTGAGAAGCCTAAGAAGGTAACAATACAAACTAGCAAGACATTAATGGCATCTCATCGCACTACCTATAGTTCATCACATGAAAAATACAAGCATGTTCCATATAGATATCAAAGGAAGTCATCAAACATATGCAACATTCATATCGTACAAACGCATCTAGATCACACACATTGCCAACAAACCGAAACACTTATCACAAATCAACTCACATTGGCACATTCGGCCACTATAGGCAAAATAGAGATGAAAACAACATGTACTATATCTATCATCTTTTGGAAGACCAAGAAAGGTTACCCAAGTTTGGATACCAAAAGGTATTCTTACAAAGGTCTAAATTACTAACCCGTAAGGACCCAAAATTAAAGGGTACCTAAGTTAGTGTTATGTTTTGTAGGTAGCAAAAGATATAGGAAATAAGTGGTTTCTTGATAGTGGGTGTTCAAGACATATGACGGGTGATCCAACTCTATTTTCCAAATTAAAGAAAGTTGAAAAAGGAGGATCCGTAACCTTTGGAGATAACAATGAAGGTCGAATCATTGGAAAAGGAACAATCGGAAATCCAAGTACTCTTCAAATCTCCAACGTGTTCCTAGTAAGTAATCTATCATACAACTTACTTAGCATTTCACAATTTCTTGATAATGGTTATGATGTGTGTTTCTCTCATCCATATTGCAATATTGTTAATAAAAATGGAGAAACCGTACTAAAAGGAAAAGAGAAGGAAATATTTTTACACTATCCATAGATGATATGCTAGATGCTGAGTAAATGTTTTATGACAAATGAACCAAATGTAAACTTATGGCATAGACGGTTAGGACATATTGGCATATCAACTCTTGAAAAACTTCAACGAAAGAATCTAGTACGAGGATTGCCTAAACTTGATACGGATAACTTTAAGTTATGTGAATCTTGTATTAGAGGCAAACAAACACGTGAATCACTTAAGTCTAAGAATGAGATCAGCACATTTACTATCTTAGAACTATTACACATTGATTTGTTTGGTCCTAGTCGTACTAAAAGCCTTGGAGGGAGACACTATGCATGTGTCATAGTTGATGATTTTTCTCGCTATACATGGACTTTATTTCTTGCAAATAAAGATGATAGTGCATTGAGATTGCCAAATTAATAAAACAACTTGAAAATGAATATGGCATAAATGTGAAGAAAATTAGAAGCGATAGAGGAGGTGAATTTAAAAATAAAGATATGATTGCATTTTGTGAAGAAAAGGGTATTAAACATGAATTTTCACCACCTAGAACACCTCAATTAAACGGCGTAGTAGAAAGAAAGAATAGGACACTACAAGAAATTGCAAGAACAATGTTATGTGAAAATAAACTACCTAAATTCTTGTGGGCAGAAGCTGTAAATTGTGCATGCTATATAGTCAACCGTTTATCAATTAGAAAGAAAATAAACAAAACCCCTTATGAGATTTTAAATGATCGAATGCCTAAGATTGACTATTTTCGTGTGTTTGGATGTAAATGCTTTGTACTTAACACAAAAGATCTAGATAAATTTGAGTCTAAATCCATTGAATGCATCTTTGTTGGATATTCTGTAAATTCTAAGGCATATAGATGTTATGATCCTATCACTAGGCAAATCTTAGAATCTATTCATGTGAAATTCAATGAATTCGGTGAACATGAAACAACTAAAGATTATGATGGTGATTTTGAACTCAAACCTGTGATTGATGATATAGAAGAAAATAGTACATGATGAACACAACACACTAGAAACGCATGATCACTTAGAAATGCATGAGAACTTAGAAAATAATCAAACAAGATTTCATAAGAATCATCCACATGAACTTATCATAGGTGATATATCACAAGGTGTACGACCACGTAGAAGAATAAATCAAGATGAAATAAATCAATTCCATGCTATGATTTCGGAAATAGAACCCAAGAATGTGTTTGATGCTTTAAATGATTCTTCTTGGATTGATGCTATGCATGATGAACTTAATCAATTTACAAGAAATGATGTTTGGGATTTAGTACCAAAACCACAAGATAAAACAATAATAGGTACGAAATGGGTATTTAGAAACAAAATGAATGAGAATGGTAAAGTGGTTAGAAACAAAGCTAGGCTTGTAGCACAAGGATATAATCAAGAAGAAGGCATAGACTATGATGAAACATTTGCACCCGTAGCACGATTAGAAGCTATACGATTACTACTTGCTATTGCTTGCATAAAGAATTTTAAACTTTACCAAATGGACGTAAAAAGTGCATTCTTAAATGGTTTTATACAAGAAGAAGTATGTAAAACAACCACCTGGCTTTGAGGATATGAATATCCCCATCATGTTACAAGTTAAAGAAAGCATTATATGGTTTAAAACAAGCTCCTAGAGCTTGATGATCGTTTTGCCACTTTCCTCTTAGAAAATGGATTTAAAAGAGGAACCATCGACAGTACACTATTTTAAAACATGAAAAATCAGATTTACTTATTCTTCAAATTTATGTTGATGATATTATCTTTGGATCTACTTGTGATAAATTAGTTGAAGAATTTGAAAATTGTATGAAATCCGAATTTGAAATGTCAATGGTAGGCGAACTAAATTATTTCCTTGGCTTGCAAATTAAACAAACTAATAAAGGAATACACATAAGTCAAGCAAAATATGTGAATGACATGATTAAAAAGTTTAGCTTTGAGAATTTAAAGCCATCTACAACCCCCATGAGTATAGCAACTAAGCTTGATAAAGATGAAACTGGAAAAGACTTTGACAACGGATTATATAGATCTATGATTGGCTCTTTGCTTTATCTTACTGCAAGTAGACCTGATATCATGTTTAGTGTGTGTATGTGTGCTCGTTTTCAAAGTAACCCGAAAGTCTCACATTATAATGCTGTAAAACGAATATTTCGGTACATTAAGCACACTCCCACATTAGGTATTTGGTATGATAAAACTCTGAATTCAATCTACATGCTTATACTGATGCTGATTATGGAGGGTGTAAGATAGATAGAAAAAGTACAAGTGGTACATGTCAATTTATTGGAAACTCACTAATATCATGGTGTTCAAAGAAACAAGCTAGTGTAGCATTATCCACTACAGAGGCAGAATACATGGCGTTAAGTCTTTGTTGTACACAGTTATTATGGCTAAAACAACAAATTTCAGACTTTGGAATAACTGTAAATAAAATTCCATATATTGTGACAGTACAAGTGCTATCAACTTATCTAAGAACCCTGTTTTACACTCTAAGGCAAAACACATAGATGTAAGATATCATTTTCTTCGTGATCATGTAAGTAATGGTAATATTATAATAGATCACGTTCGTACTGAAGAACAAATAGCTGATATCTTTACAAAAGCCCTTAATCAAGCCACATATGAAAATTTACGATCTAAATTAGGCATGATTTCCATTGATATGCTATAAATTATCGTTTTGCTCCAAATGTATCTTTTGATGTGATTTACAAAATCAAGGGGGAGAAAAAGCATGATTTTAAGGTCAAAGAGAGAGTGAGAATTGCTAATTCAAATGTATGATATAAAGGGAGAGATTGATTTAAGGGGGAGTATTTACATTTTGAAAAACATGTTATGAATGCATAATTGTAGGGGGAGTGATTATGCCACATCTAAATCATGAATAAAGGTTATTTTGCAAATCATCAAAAGGGGGAGATTGTAGAAATCATGGTTTGAATGATTTACAAGTGCATGATTTATATGTACATGATTACATGATCTAAATGTTATGAGATTTCAAATGCATATGCCTATATCTATCACTGTTGTACTAACAAGCCATGAAGCGTTAAGGCTTAAATCATATGGCAAACATTGTTGTATTCATTCTCAGGTGATATACACGGCATACATACAACTCTTGATATGGTTATATATATTTCTTGGATATCTCGACACACATATATATTTCTTGGATATCTCGACATATATCTTATGGACAACGTCATATATATCTCTTGGATATACACTCTAAACATATATCTTATGGATACTCATGGCATATATATTTCTTGGAGTCTCACGGCATATACATATATCTCATGGATATACATACGACATATATTCTATCTCAGACGACAAGCTACATTATTCGATCTCGACATTTCGTCAACATGTCATCAACATATGTCAACGACAAGAGTCATATATACATCATATACACATCCATGATACTCTCAAGTCATATACTTCATGTCATCAAACTTCCAAAATTACATCGACATGACAAAAGTGCAAAAACCGAAATGTATCATATCATATGACTACCGAGCCATCTCCGACACATCATATACTTATCATACAAAGATGGCCAGCAATATACATTTCCAACACTCAAAAATTTCGTGCACTACATGGAGAGATCAATACCAAAGTCACAAAACAAATACATATATCAATTCTCCATCATCTTCCTTATTTCTCTGAAAATCAAACTCAAAATTGATATACCTCTTGGCCGAACATCTTATACACATTGGAGCTGAGATTATACATATTTATATGTATATTGCATGTTACATTACACATTTTATATGTTGAAGAGGTTTGAGACAAACGGAGAAAAACCGAGCAATCAACGGAAGTTGAAATTTGAAGTTACTACATCATCGTACATGGAACGTTTATTTGCTACATGATGCCACATGTATTTATTCATGTATTATACATGAATTACACAGCCAAAGACATATCTTGAAAGGTTCTAGAAGGCAAGGTAAAATGGTAAAAGAAATTTACCATGTTCATGAAGAATTCTACATTGTTACCATGCAAAATTCAGATTTGAATTCAGCACATTGGCTGACCAGATGGGGCAGCTGGGACAGCATGTTGGGAGCCTTGGAGGAGTTCATAATAATATAATTGATGAAGAAAGACCAAGCAATGATGGAAGACAAAGATACAAATTAAGGAGTCAAAGAAAAGACCAAACAAAGCTGAAAATTCTGTTTTTGAATTGAAATTTCAGATTGGTGGCTGAAGTTTTGGGGGGAATTAATGACCTAAAGCATTCAAATTTATTCAAAGGCATTACAAGACAATTCAAATCAGATTTGGGAGGCTCCTCTCAACCTTCTAGGCGCCCCAAATGACTATAAAAAGGGCAAGAGATGATCAACACAAGAAAGAACAACAAGTGCAAAATTCTGTTTAGTGTTTGCAAGACTTCACTTCATTTTCCATATCATCTCTTGTATATACCCAAAGCCTATCATACTTACATGTCATATTCAGTATAGGCTTCATACACATCACCCAAATAAGATTCATTGGTGTACAAGGTTGATCAAGGTATGATCAAACCTTCATTTGGTGAGGTGGTGCTGATTGGTGATTCTTTGGTGTTGTTCTTTGTGTAGAACATTGTAAAAGGGTTTGGATTGAAGGAGTTGGTGTATAACTCTATCCACCCTTATTCAAGGTGACTTTGGTGACTAGTGAAAACCAAAAGGTGTCTTGAACACTGGAGTAGGTCACGTTGGCCGAACCAGTATAAAATTCTTGGTGTTCTTACTTTCAGCATTTTTACTCTCAGTTTCTGTTTTTGCATCATCTTTATGATCTCGGTAAAAATAGCAAATAATTTTCAAATCATAAACATTTTCAGAATAGCCTTGTGTCTTAGGGTTCATTTCCCACTGATTTTATCAAATTTGGATAAGTATAAGTCATCCAAACGTTCATAGTTCTGAGACTAGTGCAAATCTGTTTTTAGATTGCAGAGGTTGAGAACATCAACTTGGTTGACATACTTCCCAAAGGAATTTTTCAAAACTGTTTTAACTGAGTATACTAAACTCCTAAGGGTATCTCATAAAAGTTTCAGGTCATTTGGAGTTGTCACCAAATAGGAATAAGTTTTTCATTTTAAGGTACAGGTTCTGTCCAAACTGACACAGTCAGATCACGTACACATTTGAGTGACTTAACCTTTGAGTTTTAATCTGAAATTTTATGCCACCTTCATAACACCTGAGAGTACATTGTGTCAAAATTGTACTATTTTTGGAGGTCTACAACCCAGTCAACCAAGTGTTTAAAAACGGGTCCTGAAAGCAGTCTCTGTTTTCAGAAGTGAGTAATTGGTCCTTAAAATTTTTATAAACCAATTTTTTTCCGCACTCACTATTCAACCCCCCCTTCTAGTGGTGCTATACAGGTCCAAAAATATGTACATGGTCCAATAGGAGCAAAGAAGGAAATTTAGACAAGCTAAAAACAAGGAAAAATGATTGGAGTTGGACAAGTTGTTTACTCGGCAGATTTCTCCCTTTTGTTGCAAGTTGATTTTCTCTTTGATTTTTGATTGGACCAGCCTTTCCTTGCTTGAGAATATTATTTAGGACGTCCTTGATGAGTTGGAGTGGCCCCTTGCAGCTGATTGGTTGAAAAGGCTGCTTGAAAAGTCAAGAAACAGAAATCTGTCCAGTTTTTAGCAGTTTTCTATTTTGAATTATAACATAATCTTCCAGTCCGAATTAGCTCTTCCACTTCGAATAAAAATTGTAGATCCTTCTCTGTAGATTATGTTTAGAAACCAGAATGACATCGTTTAGATCTGGGATAAGTGAGTTAGGCCCGTTTGAAGTTGACCTGCTTGCATATGTGGACCTCTGGAAGCAGGTGACTAAGCAGCCAGCTTGTTGCAACGATTCTGTAGCTTGATACAGGCCTTTTTTGGGAAAGTTCTGACCATCAAAATTGTAAATTATTCTTTTAGCTTTCACCTCCAACTAGAATCACGTCAATTACAGTTGTGGTTGATGAGTTATGGCTGAAATACGAAGAAGGTGTCATCCTGCCAGCTTGCCCTTTCAACTCAACTTTGTGTTTGAACGTTTGGCCTTTTTTGAATCATGCTTCCTTCACCTAAAACAACTCAAACACATCCAAAACAACACATACACTATATACAACATGTCCTAAGGTGTGTTAGGCTATAAGAAGAATATACTTGCAGATATGAATAGTCAGACGACCTTGAACGTTCATACAACTTCTACACGTCCTAAGGAACTAACAAAACATGGTGACAGTGTTTGATGCCTCACGGGAGTGCATCATTCCCTTCCCCTTCGAATGATTTGTCCTCGAATCTTAAACATGCGTAAGGGTTAGGTTACAGAGATATACACAATTGACGACCTCCACCTGGATCAAAGACTAAGACAACAAGCAATACGATGATGATGATATGCAATGGAAAGCAGTGTGTATAACAAAGTAGTATGGTGAAGATGATGGTACGAAATGTTGTCTTTGATGCATAATTAATCTGAATAAAACATGGTTACTATTGTACACCCAATAACATGTGAAAATACACCATTCAACATCTTTAAATCCAAAGTAAGATAGGCATCTTCCATGCACAAGATTAGATCAATTTCATAGTTAAGGCATAATATGTATAACTTATCATCCATACAATTTTCAGATATTAGACACTTGAATACCAACATGTGACCACCAGGGTCATACAATATATGTGATCCAATGTAAGGTAGATATCAAAGAAATCACATGCTCAACATTATCACAAGCCAATAAGATTTGAAAAACGACATGGTATGGTGTGACAATTTTTTCATCATTTCTTTGTTCTTTACACATGTATTTAGTGACTCTCTTAGACAGTTCTTCAGTTGAAAGTCCTGTGTCACAGTATACAAATGTGTTATGCAAGTAATAGTGTCACACATCAATGTAAGCAAGGTAAAGATTCACTTTGTACCTTATGTGATTCATTGTGTAAAGCTTCCACATTTTCATTCAAAATTAACACACCATCAGAAGAGTTA
The DNA here is from genome assembly GCA_036186865.1 of Eustoma russellianum. Lineage (NCBI taxonomy): Eukaryota > Viridiplantae > Streptophyta > Magnoliopsida > Gentianales > Gentianaceae > Eustoma > Eustoma russellianum. The sequence continues at coordinate 29,459,828 of AP025075.1, read as the reverse complement.
GGCTCAAAGGCATTATCCTCAATGTTGAAAGCAGTTTTACTCAACTCCTCACAAGTTTGTACAACTTGCGATTCAAGAACTTCAGCAAGTTCTTCAGATGATTCAACAACATCTACATGTAACTCTTCACAAGTGTATGTTGTCTGACAGAAAGAATTAGCATGCATTTCATCATGTACATTAAGTGTTTCATGCTTATTTACTCTAGGTAAATCATGGACATTGGGATCAACACTTAAAACATGTATATCTTGCTCAGTTTCAGTTTGTAAATCAAGTTCACATTTTTCATCCTATCTACGGTTTTATCATGTGACTCAACATTTGATTCATGCAAAACCTTAGATTCTTGAGCTTGTATGCAATGATAACAGATTCACATTCTTTCATGGTTTTCACAAATTCATTGCATCTGGTTTGCACATCTCTTAGCTTATCGTCGTATCTATACAGTTCAGTTTCAATAGATACAGCTTTTTCAAACATAGCTCTAAGTGATGCAAATTGTTCATCTACCATGTGACTAGTGACATTCTCATTTAGGCCATTAAAGAACCTTAACGTTAAGGTTTCCTCATTTTCAAAACGACAGACATTCATTCTTTCTAATTTATCAAACGTTTCTTTCATAGTATTGAGTTACACGCATGTCCTCTTGGGAATGAGTTTGACACCTTGGTGCTCTACAACGCCATTGGTCTATCCACAAACCATTTATCTTACCAAAGTGTGTCATTCGTGAACTGAGTTTTGTCATATCTTTTTTAAAGCAAAGAACACCCATAGTGTTCCAATGGTCTCATAAGTACTCATGATAGATGACAAGTAAAGAAATCCAACCAAAAGTTGACAAGACATTTACTTCTACTTTAAGTTGACAATTGATTAAACAACAATCTTGGACTATATAAGAATCAAAGAAGCATAGAAGTCAAGTGATCTTTAGGCCGGATCAAGAAAACTAAGGGTTTGTACAAAACAATCCCTTAACTTACTTCAATCTTTATGCAATCTCAATTGTAATAAAGTGAAGCTAAGAACACTATACAAGTGCTCAGTAAGGGTTTGTTCTTGAAATTTTTTCAACAAAGATCAACCACTTTGGGTGATGGTACTTTTTTGCACAATTTCGTTTCTAAGTTCCTCTTTTTGTGAATTTGGAACTTTTCTAATATACGGCTATTCCTCTCCTCTTGTGCAATCTCTCATGCGTCTTGCCTCTTACTTTTGTGACGTAGGTTGGCTTTTCTCTCAGTTTCTTTCTCAAACAAGCTCTATTTTCTTTCTTTGTGCTTTTTGGCTTGTTTGGTGAGACTACTGCCCACAGCCTTTATGAGACATAGCTCACGACTTTGGGTATGCTTGCACAAGTTTAGGTTGTTCTTTTGCGAAAAAGTTCCCTTTACAACACGACTGAACGCTAGTGAAGTGACAAGTATTTCACAAATATAACAACCAAGAATGTATAAAGTTCAATGCAAGTTCAGAAAGTGTAATGACAACAAGATGATTTGTTCGGGTTGGCAATATAACAATGTGATCTAAAATATGGAAAGACTGATTTTAAATGTGAACCTAAGTCCAATAAAGTCTTTAATCAATTTAAATCAACACAAAGTAAAGGTGAATATTCAGCCAACGTCTAAGTATGAACCAATATGTGTACTCCTAAGCCACGGTTTG
>AP025075.1:29412309-29457690 GCA_036186865.1 Eustoma russellianum | reverse complement strand
TTTTTCTTAAACCAAACATTATCAAATCACCAAACCAACTTTACCACATCATAATCAAGTGTCCAGTAGGTGATTGATCAAGTTTTATGCTCAGGTTGTTAGGAAAAAACACATGAAAACAAGATTCAAACTACTACACAAAAACAGAATTTCAGAACCTAGTGTCTAGCTGGCTGTTTTTGGCATTTCTGATTTTTATGACTCATAAAATGCATAAACAAGTACTACACATCATTAGCTAACATCTTAAACTATGTTTTAGACTAATTTCAAGGGCTGTAATCCTAAGGAAACCGCATGAACACATGAGCTAAACAAACTGCCTAAAGTAGAAACATTTCGGCAACATAAACAAAGATAAATGAGATGAAGAATACCTTATAACTCTGATACCACTTGATGCACAAACACTCAGATATTATAGGACCTTTCTTCAACTCAATAAACCAGCTCGAACCAAGAAGGAAGGTGCAAAACATTCATGGAACACCAAGCAATCCAACCTGTCCAGATTTCAGCCAACTAGATGAACTCTTCAGCAAATGACTTCAACTTGAGTAAGCAAGCCTTAAACCCTCTCAAACAATATCCATCACAAGCATATGAAGTAATAAAATCAAGAATTAGTTCAAGTTTCTTGAAGGGAATCAAAGATTCAAGTAAAAAAACTTAAAACAGTTTTTGGGAGCAAAGTTGCTGTTTTTTTTGTTCTGAAAATCTGAGTCTTACCAACGTTTTTTCTACCTTAAATAAACTAAGCTAAATTTCTAAATGAAGATACATATGTACATGGTCCAATAGGAGAAAAGAAGGAAATTTAGACAAGCTAAAAACAAGGAAAAATGATTGGAGTTGGACAAGGTGTTTCTCGGCAGATTTCTCCCTTTTGTTGCAAGTTGATTTTCTCTTTGATTTTTGATTGGATCAGCCTTTCCTTTCTTGAGAATATTATTTAGGACGTCCTTGATGAGTTGGAGTGTCCCCTTACAGCTGATTGGTTGAAAAGGCTGCTTCAAAAGTCAAGAAACTGAAATCTGTCCAGTTTTTAGCAGTTTTCCGTTTTGAATTATAACATAATCTTCCAGTCCGAATTAGCTCTTCCACTTCAAACAAAACTTTCAGATCCTTCTCTGTAGATGTGTTTAGAAACCAGAATGATGTCTTTTAGATCTGGGATGAGTGAGTTATGCCCGTTTGAAGTTGACCTGCTAGCAGATGTGGACCTCTGGAAGCAGGTGACTAAGCAGCCATCTTGTTGCAATGATTGTGTAGCTTGATACAGGCCTTTTTTGGAAAGTTCTGAACATCAAAATTGTAGCTTATTCTTTTATCTTTCACCTCCAACTAGAATCACGTCAATTGGAGTTGTGGTTGATGAGTTATGGCTGAAATACAAAGAAGGTGTCATCCTGCCAGCTTGCCCTTTCAACTCAACTTTGTGTTTGAACATTTGGCCTTTGTTGAATCATGCTTCCTTCACCTAAAAACAACTCAAACACATCCAAAACAACACATACACTATATACAACATGTCCTAAGGTGTGTTAGGCTATAAGAGGCATATACTTGCAGATATGAATAGTCATACGACCCTTAAACATTCATACAAGTTCTACACGTCCTAAAGAACTAACAAAACATGGTGACATGTGTTTGATGCCTTATGGGAGTGCATCAACATGCCTATACAAGAAGGTTCCAACTGATGTCCAAGTTCTCTAGCTCTCCTTCTTGTTATAGGACCTATGACCTCCTGATGGGATCCCTGATCCTCATCAATCCCCCCTTCCTCAAGAGGATTCGTCCTCGAATCAATTGATTCATCAGTGAAAGGGGTTAGGTCAGCAACATTTAAAGTAGTAGAAACAGAACCATACCTCTCAGGAAGATCAAGGACGTAAGCATTGTCACCCATGCATTTTAAGACTTGGAATGGCCCATCTCCTCTGGGCAACAACTTTGATTTTCCTTTCTTTAGGAAACCTCTCTTTGCGTAAATATAACTAAACCAGATCACCTGGTTCAAACACAACTAGTTTTCTATGTTTGTTGGCTCGTTTTGCATAAGCTTTGTTTTTCTTCTCAAGTTGGGCTTTAACGTTTTCATGGAATTTCTTTATCTTTTTAGTCTTGTGTTTACCATTGAGACTTGAACGTTCGTGTACAGGAATGGGAATCAAATCAAGAGGGGACAAGGGGTTAAAACCATACACAATCTCAAATGGATTATGTAAGGTACCATGATGAATACTCTTATTGTATGCAAATTCAATATATGGTAAACAATCTTTCTAGTGCTTGAGATGCTTTTGCAGGATGGCACGCAAAAGTTGGGATAGAGTGCGGTTAACAACCTCAGTTTGTCCATCAGTTTGTGGGTGAGTAGTGATAGAAAAAATGATGAGGATCAAGGGTCCGATGAGGATCAAGGGCCCCATCAAGAGGTCAAAGGCCCTATGACAAGAAGGAGGGCAAGAGAACTTTATCATTAAGTTGCCACCTTCTTGTACAAGCATGTTCAAGATGAACCTAAGATTCCTTGGGTTCATTTCATTGAACCTTCACCTTGAGTGTGTGTAAACGTGTGTGTGCCTTCTTTATCTTGAAGTTTATCTTGTTTTCTTGTGATCTTTGTAGGAAAATTAGGTACATGGAAGATCCAAATAAAATGAAGGCCCAAAATGAGGAAGATAGCCGTGTGTTGCAAAAAAAAGGAGACCAAAGGAATGTTGTCTTGATAAGAATGTTTGTCTCCACCAAGACAAACTCAAAAGTGTCCAAGATAGAATCTCTTGATCAAATTGAGATCAAAATCACCTCCATTTATCCACAAGGGGGCCGGCCATGCTTGAAGAAAAAGAATGATGATCAAATTGAATTTAAATTCAAAGCCAAACTTGAATTTAAATTCAACCTTGATTTGAATTCAAGTTTCAACCAAATTGAGGCTTCAAATTCAAGATGAATTCAGCCAAATCAACCAGCCATCCACACGCCATCTTTGAAGAGAAAGAAGGAGATAAATTCCAATTCAAATTGAATCCAAGTTTGAATTCAAATTCAAACTCAATTTGAATTCAAACTTCAACCATCTTTTGAATTCAACTCCAGCCATATTATCATCATCAAAATCAGATTTCAAGACCCCTCTTGGACTTTTTATACACGGTTGGAACAATGGAAAGGATGTGCAAGAAACAAATTCAAAGTAAGCTCAAATTCAAACTCAACTTGAATTCAAATTCACCCAACTTTTTGAATTCAAGTTCAGCCCTATCCTACTCATCAAATCAGCTCAACAATGCCTCATTTGCTGAACAAATACACGGCTGGAAAAGGAGGGTTTCAACCAGATTTTAGCTAGGATTTTTCAAGCTGTTTTTGAATTCAAATAGTTAGCAATTTCAAGTTCAATTCAAATGTTTTTCTAGCTATTTCTTTTAGATAATATCTGATTATTTTGAAGTGTCTTAGGCATCTATAAATAGGCCCTTTGGCCGAATTGTAACACCACCTTTGGATGAATAACAATTCTTGATATTTCTTTCACTTTGTGTGAGACTTTGTTTTCTTGGTTTTGCATTAAAAACCTAGGTTAAGATCCTTCAAGGTTGAGCATTTTGAAGGTGTTGCCATTGCTTAAAGGTGCCGTCCAGGAGGGCCATATTGGTTTGCCTGATTAACGACCATCTTGAAGTGTTGGTCTTGCTCGTTTTAATCCACACGTTTTTATTCACTAAGGAAGCAAGGGGAAGTCTTCTTCCTTGTGCCTAACCCTTTGTGAAGGACGTTTGGAAGGTGGAATTGTTGGAGCCCACAAGTTGCACGCATCAAAAAAACAATTAGGTACCAAGTTTAGCCCACAAAACACACCAAAAATGACAGAAATTTCGTATCCCTATCACTCACAATGGTATGTGGCATGCCATGCAATCTTACAATTTCTCTAAAAAAAGTCAGCAACATGTGTGGCATCATCTACTTTCTTACATGCAATGAAGTGCGCCATTTTTGAGAACATGTCTACCATAACATAAATGCTATCCCGCTCTCCTTGAGACCTAGGAAATCCTAAAACAAAGTCCATTGAAATGTCAATCCAAGGGGAATCAGGGACAGGTAAGGTGTGTAAAGCCCATGTGGTTGAGATTTGGATTTTCTTGGTTACAAGTGATGCAACTACCACACAACCTCTCAACATCTACGCGCATGTGTGGCCAATAGAAATGTTCCTTAAAAGTTTCGAGGGTCTTGAACTGATGCGGTCCAAGGTGTACAAAATACAAGACAAAGTTTGTCTTAGTCTTAGGTTGCACTCCACTCAAACGAAAAGGAAATGATAGATGATGAAATAGAGTAACCTTGGCTCTGATACCAATTTGATGCGTGCAAGACGTGGACTACAACAATTCCACCTTCCAAACGTCCTTCACAATGGGTTAGGCACAAGGAAGAAGACTTCCCCTTGCTTCCTTAGTGATAAAAACGTAATGATGCGGTCCAAGGTGTGCAAAATACAAGGCAAAGTTTGTCTTAGTCTTAGGTTGCATTCCATGCATCACTTTTCATGCATATAGGCGTCTTTCAATAAAATAAACAAATGTATGTCTTGTTTCCTTGTGATCCTTGCTTCCTTTTGTTTGACTTGTAGGTAACTAGGTACGTAATAAGTTACAAGTCAAACGGAGGACCACAAATAGCATCAGAAGCGTGTGCACCCTAAAAAGGAGACAAAAGGAATGTTTGTCTAAAAGGAATGTTTGTCTCAACAAAGACAATCCAACATGTCATTTTCAAGTTCAAAGTTAGCCCAAAATTATCTTCAAACAACAAGGATAAGGGCGACCAAATTGAAGACAAAGTGAATATCAACTTGAAGATAAACGTGAATTCAAATTCAACCTTGATTTGAATTCAAGTTTCAACCAATTTGAGTCTTCAAATTCAAGAAGTTCTCAGCCACAATCTCCCCCATTTCACACGCCATCTTGGTGATAAAGAGAAGGATAAGTCAACAATTCAAAGGTGAATCCAAATTTGAATTCAATTCAAACTCAATTTGAATTCAATCTTCAACCAACCTTTGAATTCAAACATTTCAGCCACCTTGAGGACATCCACACGCCATTCTTGAGCAAGGAGAAGATGAGATCACATATCAAAGTTGAATTCAAATTCAAACTCAATTTGAATTCAATCTTCAACCAACCTTTGAATTCAATTACAACCACTTCATCCACATCAAATCAAGTCTCCAACACCTACATTCACCATCATACATGGCTGGATACGTTGGAGATAGCATCTTGCAAGTTTTTCAAATTTTAGCTAGAATTTGTTTTAGTTTTGAATTCAAACAATTTTCAATTTTCAAACATGTGTTAGCTAGCTTATTTGAAATAATTTCTACTCATCTTAAGGCTGATAAAGACGAAATTTGCAGCCTATAAATAAAGCCTTTGGGGCGTATGGAAGAGACAACTTTGATGAATAACAATTCCTGATATTTTCTTCACTTTGTGTGAGATTTTGTTTTCTTTGTTTTGCATTAATAACCTAAGTTAAGATCCTTTAAAGTTGAGCATTTTGAAGGTGTTGCCATTGCTAAAAGGTGCCATCCAGGAGGGCCATATTGGTTTGCCTGATCAACAACCATCTTGAAGTGTTGGTCTTGCTCACTTGATCAACACGTTTTTATCATTAAGGAAGCAAGGGGAAGTCTTCTTCCTTGTGTCTAACCCATTGTGAAGGACATTTGGAAGGTGGAATTGTTGGAGCCCACGTCTTGCACGCATCATGAACACTGACCCATTAATCCTCCTCCATGGCTTCTCTAACCAACGCTTCTTGCAGGGACGATTAGGGGACACATAACGTATGCTCCTTAAGAGGTAGCCCTCATGCATGTAGAATTTTCTGAAAGGGGCCTCTTCACATGCCTCAAAGATTGTTTCGAAATCATGATCATTGGCATATAGGTACTTAAGTGATTCGAAGCCTAAGAAACGAGAGGATAAAGTAGTCACCAGTGTGTATCTCCTAGAGAGAGCTCAGCAACTATATTGTCCTTTCCTTGTTTGTACTTAATCACATAAGGGATTTGCTCAATAAATTCTACCCATTTGGCATGTCTCTTGTTCAGCTTCCCTTTCCCTTTAAGGTATTTCAGGCTTTCATGGTCAGTGTGGATCACAAACTCTCTATATTGAAGGTAGTGTTGCCAAGTTTTTAGGGATATCACGAGGGCATAAAGTTCCTTATCATAGGTAGAGTAATTAAGTGAGACATCTTTCAACTTTTCACTAAATTAGGCTATGGGTTTCTTTCCTTGGGTCAATACCGCTCCAATACCCACTCCACTTGCATCACATTAAATTTCAAAAGTCTCATCGTGTTGGGTAACCTAAGGATGGGTGCAGTGGTTAGCCTCCAACTGAATGCCTGTTGTTGTAGCTCCTTCCACTGAAAAGGCACATCTTTTTTACAATCTCATTTAGGGGTGCAGCTATGGATAAAAAAACTTTAACAAATCTCCTATAGAAGCTCACGAGTCCATGGAAGCTGCGTACTTCCCCTACAGTTTTAGGTGTAGGCCACTCCACAATGGACTTAACCTTCTCCTCTTCCATCTCCATTCCTTTAGCCGAGATGACAAAGCCTAGGAAGACAACTCGTTCCAAGAAAAAAGAGCACTTCTTAAAGTTGGCATAAAGTTGTTCCTTTTTGAGCTTCTCAAATACAGCCCTAATGTGGTCAAGGTGGTCCTCAATGCTTCGGGTATAAATTATGATGCGTGCAACTCGTGGGATCCAACGATTCCACCTTCCAAACATCCTTCACAAAGGGTTAGACATAAGGAAGAAGACTTCCCCTTGCTTCCTTAGTGATTAAAAACGTGTGGATTAAGAATGAGCAAGACCAATACCTCAAGATGGTCGTTGATCAGGCAAACCGATACGGCCCTCCTAGACGACACCTCTAAGAAAATGGCAACACCTTCAAAATGCTCAACTTTGAAGGATCTTAACCCAGGTTTTTAATGCAAAACCAAGAAAACAAAGTATCACACAAAGTGAATGAAATATCAAGAATTGCTATTTATCAAAAGGTGTTCTTTCATGCGTCCCCTAAGGCTCTATTTATAGGCTGAGCTTGAGCCTTAAAATGTCTAGAACTAATTCAAAATAAAGCTAGCTAGCAATGTTTGAAACTTGAAAATTATTTGAATTCAAAACTAAAATAAATTCTAGCTAAAACCTTAAAGTCTTGCAAAACACTATCCTCAATGAATCTGGCCGTGTATGATGATGAAGTTGGCATTTCAGACTTGATTTTGAGGTAGATGAAGTGGTTGCAATTGAATTCCAAAGTTGGTTGAAGATTAAATTCAAATTGAATTTGAACTTGATTTCAAACTTGAATTCAATATTTAAATTTCGATCTCTCCTCTTTTGATCTCCAAGTTGGCGTGGGAAGGGATGAAATTGGCGTGTGAGAAGCTCTCCAAGTGGCTAAGATGTTGAATTCAAATGTTGGTTGGAGATTGAATTTAAATTGAACTTGAATTTGAATTCAAACTTGGATTCCACTTTGAATTGTGATCTTATCGCTTCTTGCTTCAAGAATGGCGTGTAGATGGGCTAGGATAAGGTTGAGAACTTCTTGAAATTTAAGTCTCCAATTGGTTGAGACTTGAATTCAAATCATGGTTGAATTTGTATTCAAGTCTAGCTTTGAAATTAAATGCAATTTGATCATCATCCTTTTGCTTCAATGTGGCTGGCCCCCTTATTGTATTGGAGATGATTTTGATCTCAATTTGAACAAGAGATTCCATCTTGGACATATTTGAATTTGTCTTTATGGTGACAACATTCCCTTCAAGATAACATTCTTTTTGTCTCCCATGTTGCAACACACGGCCATCTTACTGTTTTTGGGTCTTTATTTTATTTGGATCTTCCATGTACCTAAATTACCTACAAAGCAAACACATAAAACAAATATCACAAGAAAACAAGACAAAAACTAAAGTAATGAACACACGCATGCTTATACACGCTCAAGGTGAAGGTTCAATGAAATGAACCCAAGGAATCTTAGGTTCATCTTGAACATGCTTGTACAAGAAGGTGGCAACTTGATGACAAAATTCTCTTGTCCTCCTTCTTGTCATAGGGCCCTTGACCTCTTGATAAGACCCTTGATCCTCATTGGACCCTTGATCCTCATCAATCCTCCCTCCTCAAAAGGATTCGTCCTCGAATCAAAAAGGTCATCACTGAAAGGGGTGAGGTCAGCAACATTAAAAGTAGGCGAAATTGAACCATACCTTTCGGGAAGATCAAGGATATATGCATTGTCACCTATGTGTTTTAAAACTTTGAAAGGTCCATCTCCTCGAGGTAACAGTTTTGACTTTCTCTCATTGGGAAATCTTTCTTTGCGCAAATATAACCACACTAAATCTCCAGGTTTAAACACAACTCGTTTCCGATGTTTGTTAGCTCGTCTTTCATAAGCTTTGTTTTTCTTTTCAAGTTGTGTTTTAACTTGTTCATGCAGTTTCTTTATCTTTTCCGCTTTTTGTTTACCATCAAGACTAGAACGTTCATGCACGGGAATAGGATTCAAATCGAGGGGAGACAAGGGATTAAATCCATACATGATTTCAAATGGACTATGCAAAGTACCGTGATGGACACTCCTATTGTATGCAAATTCGATATATGGTAAACAATCTTCCCAATGTTTAATGTGTTTTTGCAAAATGGCACGCAAAAGTTGAGAAAGAGTACGATTAACGACTTCAGTTTGTCCATCAGTTTGTGGGTGTGCGGTGGTGGAAAACAACAATTGTGTACCAAGTTTAGCCCACAAGACACGCCAAAAATGACTCAAAAATTTCGTATCTCTATCACTTACAGTTGTACGTGGCATGCCATGCAATCTCACAATTTCTCTGAAGAACAAATCAGCAACATGTGTGGCATCATCAACTTTCCTACATGCAATGAAATGTGCCATTTTTGAAAATCGATCAACCACAACATAAATGCTATCGCGTCCTCCCCGAGACCTAGGAAGTCCTAAAACAAAATCCATGGAAATGTCAATCCAAGGGGCATCAGGGACAGGTAAAGGCGTGTAAAGGCCATGTGGTGGGTCTTGGATTTAGCTTGTTTGCAAGCGATGCAACTACCACATAACCTTTCGACATCTACGCGCATGTGGGGCCAATAGAAATATTCCTTAAGAGTCTCAAGGGTTTTGAACACTCTGAAATGACCCATTAAACCTCCCCTATGGGCTTCTCTAGTCAATGCTTCTCGTAGGGATGTTTGGGGAACACACAACTTATGTTCTTTGAAAAGATAACCCTCATGTACGTAAAATTTCCCAAAGGGTGCGTCTTTACAAGCCTCAAAAATAGTGCCAAAGTCATGGTCGTTTGGGTACAATTTGATGAGCCCACGATGGGGTCAACGCAACATATTTTCATGTATCATTTATTGTCACATGTTAGTTCTGTAAGACATGGCATATCACTGTTAACTCCGCACACACTAGTGCTACTTCTTATGTCTTATAGTCTTAACTAACCCTTAGGACATGTCATATATGTTGTGTATCTTGTGTTTGTTGCTTGATGTCTTTGAAGATAGGTCAAAGAGAGCTTTACATTGAAGAAGCATGAACACCGATCGATCCATGTCCCATCTGATCGGATGATATCATTGTTCAAAAAAAGCTTGAAGAACAAAAGTGAAAGACTAATCGATCGAAGCCATTTTCAATCGGATGATCCGATCACCCAGCCACATCGATCGTTCGATGTCAAAAGCTGCTTTGTCACCTGCTTCGTTTTATCGGCTGCAACTTATCGAAATCAACCATGTAGAAGCCGAAATTTACTCCAATAAAATTTCGAAACCTAATGTTGAAGAACCAAAGCTGCTCCAAAGTTGCTCCAATCAAATACAATAGAGTGCAATCAAAAATTTGCAGCAAAAGAAATCTGACCAGCCGCAATTCATAATTTTAAGTTTCAAGCATAAAAATCTCATTGGACCTTAAAACTCTTGTGATGTATATTTTCATTGGACCGCTTACCTGTTGCAAACTTTAGTTAGTGTATATATATAGTTGTAGAAAGAACTTGTAAACATAACCCTTTTATCAATTTAAACTTCGTGTTCTTCCTTTGGGAAAATACAGAGCTTCGGCTTGTTTTCAAAACGGAACCAGTTTGGTTCTTGTTTTACCTTTAATTCTGCCTGAGGTTAAAGAATTCCTTTAAGTTAACTCAACCGGTTACTTAATTGTATCAACTTCATCTTTTGGTCTACAGCATCTTAGTGTCTCATAGAGGTTTTAGATGTGTTGGAAAGCCAAGGAAGAAGAGGTGTTGGCATAATCTGAGCCAAAAAAGACTAGCTACAGTTCAAGGGGTGTCGTTAGATGTTCTTTGCCATAGTTGGGCTTGAATCAGTTCTTGGAGTTAGAGGAAACGATCCATTCCGCATTTGTCTTCATTGAGCTGTCCGTTCCGTTGGTCTGGACTGCCCGGTGTCGTATCAGTTGGTATCAGAGCGAGAAGGTACCCTCTTACTCTAAATCATTTTGTTTTTTCCAATTGTTGTAAAATTTCTGTTGTGTGTAGCTACTATACGTTATCTTCATTTTGCTTTTGAACCCTTGAACTGAAACTAAATCATACTTTCTTATGATTGAAGAAGTGATGTACCGTGCTTTGTTTAGTGGCTTGGACAAAAACTTAAAAAAAATGAAATTAATGATTAGAGATCATTTCTGTTGTTTAAATATTAAGAGGTGTCAACATCATCAAGCTTGTGTTAATGTGTGCTGTACGTTTGTTAGTTTAGCTAAAATAAAAAAAAAACGTTTTGTTTATAGGTTAGTTTAAGTTATAAAAAAAACAAAAAATAAAATAAAACAAATGCAAAATCAGTTCATGTTGCTGTAGTTGTGCGTGTTTGATTAAAATGTGTTTAAGTGTGATATGTTAGTATTTAAGTTGTAAGTGTTTCGTTAAAAAAAAAACCGAAACAATTTAGTTTAAACTTGATTAAATCTTTGAATGCTATTTGTTTAAACTTGTTGAATTTGATTTCACCACCCCCGTTACACCTTAAGCCATTGTTTGGTACAAACTTGATTGAATCTTTTAATTGAAACATTATTGACTTGAGATTTGTTAAAAGTGAAGTAAATTTGTAAGAAACAAGATTTGATTTCAAATTTTAACGTTGGCTTTACGTTTATCTTTACTTGGGATTGGTTCAATTGTTTAAAGACTTTATTGGACTTAAGTTCTTACTGAGGATCACTTTGTCTATATTTATCCCTACACTGTTAAATTGCCGACCCTGTTATCATCTTGTTGTCTTTACACTTCTTCAACTTGCATTGAACTTTCATCTATATTTGGTTGTTAAATTTGTGAAACAGTTTTCATATCATTAGTGTTCTTCCGTGTTGCTCAAAGAACGTTTCACAAAAGCCACACCAAAACTTGTGCAAGTAAAACCAAAGAAGAAGCCGTGAGCAATGTCTCATAAAGGCAAGTGAGCAGTAGACTCACAAAACAGACAAAGCCAATCCAAAGGAAAATAATTAGGCTTGTTTGTGAAAGAAACTGAGAAAAGTCATTTTTAACGTCAAAAAGCAAGAGACAAGACGTATGAGTGATTTGCACAAGAAGTGAGATATATGTTGTGATATATCATGTTTGAATGATTGCAAAATGCATATGTGAGCATGTATATGTGTGTAACGTTTAAAGTATAATGTGCAAGACATGAACTTATGAGCTAAATGTGAAATTGATTGAATGAATCAAGATTGAACAAGTTTGATTAAGATCATGAGATTGAATGAGCTAAATGTGAAATTGATTGAATGAATCAAGATTGAACAAGTTTGATTAAGATCATGAGATTGAACTTGGCCAATTCAATCACATGTCTAAATCAAGACATGTTCAAACTGATCTTAGATGACATATATATGCCAATACATGTTAATTATATGATCTAACCAAGCCTTGAAGTCACATGACTTACAATATAAGGCAAATTGCTCGGTTTAGTATCCTATTGCAGGTTTTGGTTCATATCTTGAGCAAATGAACTCCAAATTGAGTCATTCAAAAGCCCACATGATCCTTATTCAATTTAGAATCTAATTGGCTGAGGAAAAGCATGCTTGACACGGATAAAAACTGACTTGACACGGTGGTGAAGCTTATTGACCTATATAAGGGCTATCTTGGTAATTTCACCATTTGGACTTCTTATTCTTATTTGGTCTTCTTCCAACTGATTTATATGATCATATGACACATTTATAAGTCATGTCACATCATGGCAAAAATGAATCTAGAGCAGCACCATGTCCAGGTTCATCCTAGGACAAAATGCCTATTTTGGTGCTAAGGGGTATTCTGGTCTCTTCACTTGCCAATGGATCTTCTAACGTGTTATATATTGGTTATATGATGTTTATATGTGTTTATGTCACATATAGTACATGCCCTATATTTATGGAAACGGGCAGCATGGTATATCAATTGGAATTCTTATATTATGGTTATCACATATATGGTTTTCTTGGAATTCTTGGCATTCTTCATATGGTATTCTATGCTACATGTTGAAGACATAAATGACTATATATTATATGTGTGCACACGGATATTGGCGCACAAATCATGTTCAAACCTTCAGCTTTTGAACAAGTCAAGGCAAGTTGAAACAAACCCTATTTTGGTGCTGATTTCAAATGACTATTCTTGCATATATTGTGAGCTGTTTACAACGGTTATCTTGGCTCAAAAATGGAGCAAAATTTCGTATGCTATATGGTCAAGATTCAGGTTATAATGTGTGACAAAAAAACAAGTCCTACAATGTAGCAAATTTGAAGCAAAAGTCTCTCAACCAAGGAAGCCATATGCAACGGCTATATGTTCAAAAATTGGAGACCAATTCAAACTCAAAAGCTTAGCTGATTTCTCTCTATCTTTGAATTACTCTCCAACGTCTATAATGGCATAAGATGAAGGATAAAAGTTCAGTTGGAAGACCAATTCAAAGCAACAAAAGATCAGCTTCATTTGGATAGCTAGAAAAGTGCTGAAATCTCTCCATTTCTCAACCATTCCAACGTCTACTTAGAGGAGCCTTTAGGCTGTCCTCTTGGCTATAAATAGCTCCAAAGATGAAGAGTAAAAGCACAACAACAGAAAGCAAGCAAGATAATCAGCTCACTCTCTCCATTCTTCTCTTCTACTCTCCTCTATTGAAGAACACGTTTGCAGCAAGCTTTATGATTATATAGTTCTTCATTTCTTGTCATTTCAACACCTTTAAACGACATATATTGTAAGGGAGAAGCTGGTGTATAAAGCTTACTCCTTAGAGGTGAGCAAAAGGTGCAAAGGTGCAAAGGTGAAACAAACTAGTTGCTGTTTTTCAGTTTTGGTGCAGTCTCTTGAAGAAGTTGGTGAAAAGCTTCTTCCTTTGGCTTTGTAAGGTGACATTTGTGTTTGGTGTTTAGTGAAATCCAAGAGAAGGTGTCTCTTGGGACTGGAGTAGGTCACATTGACCGAACCAGGATAACTCCTTGTGTTCTTTACTTATTTTCTGCACTTACTGTTTTCTGCCTGAGAATTACACTAACTTGGCACGCATAATTGAACAGGCAAACAGTCTTAGAATTGCATGAATTTTGGATATATTATACTTCAACGTGTTAGCTTTCATTAGCCGCAAGAATCACTAAATTATAAGGAGTTTAGCATATTCAAATCGTCTTCACAAAATCGTTGCTGCATTCTGTGAACAACTCTGACCAGTGTGCAAAACTTGTTCAATTTGAATAGGTTATCCTGCGAATCTTGAAGTGAGCCTTATATCAAATTAAACTAGACATCATAAGGTTTAATTTGACATAAGATTCATCAAAATAGCATGGGTAGATTTTGAGACATCATCGTTTGAAGTTAAGCTAACATTCTGCCTGAAACTGCCAGAATTGCACACTTTACTTGTCTTGTTTATTTGAACGTGCAAACTTGCTTGGAATTGACTGAATTTTTTGTGACATACTATAAACATCCTAAACTTGATCTCTGCCAAGTTTGAGAGCTTGCACAGGTGTATAAGTGGTTCAACCAAAACACTCAAAACAGTGAACTGTTTCTGGAAATTCCAGAACCTGAGGCTAAAGAGGCAAAGGGGTCTTCAAACAAGTTTTTGAAGGTAATTGTAGTGTAATTTCCGCTAACCCACTATTCACCCCCCCCTCTAGTGGTGCTGTACAGGTCCAACAAGTGGTATCAGAGCAAGGTTGAGCACCATATTCTTATTTGAGCTGAAAACAGTTTACACTCCAAGTTGCAAAGTTGCTGGAAATTTTCTGGTTTTCTTATATTCTTCATATTTGGTATCTACAACAAGGTGACACTTTCTTTCCTTCTTATAAGTGTTTTAAACGTTTTCTCACACACTAAGAAGCATGTCTAAGTCACACATGAAAATAGAATTAGAAGGCATGTCCACACAAAGACCACCTCTTTTTGATGGAGAAAACTTTAGTCATTGGAAACTTAGGATGAAATTGTTCTTAATGGCTATTGACATAGACTTGTGGTCCATCATTGAAGATGGACCTTATGTGCCTACTAAGCATGTTATAATTGATGGCTTATCACAAGAAGTTGAGAAATATAGAAAAGATTGGAGTGATGAAGATAAAAAGAAAATGAGTCTTAATGCTAAAGCAATGCAATTATTGTTGAATGGTTTAAGTAGGAGTGAATCTGCCTATGTCTCTTCATGTTTAAGTGCAAAGGATATGTGGAAATGTCTTGAAATGAAGCATGAAGGAACTAATCAAGTAAAGGAATCAAAGATTAACATGTTAATGACTACACTTGAATCATTCCATTTACTGCCTAATGAATCAATTGTTGATATGGATTTAAGGCTTACAAACTTATACAACTCACTTGAATCCCTTGGTAAAACGTTTTTGATGAAAGAAAAAGTGCAAAAAGTTTTGAGAAGTTTGCCAATTGAATGGGATGCCAAAGTTAGTGCCATTGAAGAAAGCAAAGATCTTTCTCAAATAAAACTTGATGAATTGATAGGCTCTTTAAAAGTTTATGAAAACAAGTTGAATATAAGAAAGGCTGAAACTAGTAACAAGTCTAAATCACTTGCATTTGTAACAAATGAACCCGAATCATCTAATCAAGCCGAGTATGAAAGTGATGATGAAAGTGATGAAGAAGACATAATGTTGTTAGCTAGGCGTTTAAGGAAGTTTTTCAAGAAAAGACCAACTAAAAGACAAGCAAAATCAGCTGCCCCTATCAATGTGAAATCTAACAAACAAGATGGTAAATGGTATGATAAAGAACTTAAGTGTTATGAATGTGGCAAACAAGGACACATCTCATATGATTGTCCAAACAAGAACAAAAACCGTGACATGGATGAAAAGACAAGGACAAAAACTAGAGTAGAACCTAAGCAAAGGAGGAAGAAAGCTCTCAAGGCAAGTTCAAGCACTTGGGATGACACATCTTCATCCGAATCCGAGGAGGAACCTGAAGTTGCACAAACATGTTTGGCTTCAAAGTCTACAAATGAGGTAACATTCGATTCTGACTCCGAATGTGATTTTACTCAAGATGAATTGTTGGATGAATTAGAAAAGTTGCATGATAGATATAAGAAGCTATCCAAGGAGAAGAAAAGAATAGTTGAGGAGAAGAACAAGTTGGAGACGTCTAACTTGAATCTAACTTCTCAACTAGAAGTTCTTCAACTTGAATCATCTAACACTATTAGTTCAATGCAAAATCAGATTAAGGAACTTAAGAACAAACATGAAAATGTGCAATGCGTGCAATGTGTTGATTTCAACGTTTTAAAGTCTAAATTACATGAAATACAAACTGAATTTGAATCATTAAAAGCATGCAACCTAGACTTGAACAAATCTTTAGAACAATTTAAGAATGCTTCCAACATGTTAGACACTCTTATTGCATCTCAAAAGCATGGAAATAACAAACAAGGTCTTGGATATGTTAAAGAAGCTGAATACACACCTAAGGAAACAACATTTGTATCATCTTCAACCAACATGAAATATAGGCCAAATGCATTTAGAAATGAACCTATTCTGCCCACACCACCTTCATCACAAAGATTGCAAAATGCATCAACATATAGGAAGGTAAATACACCTAGAAACCATGCTTACATGTATACAAGAATGCCTAAACAAAGTAGTATGCAATCTGCTCAAGTTATGCCTTATATGCAACAACATGCTTATGTGAAGAACATGACATACTCTCGGCCTAAATCAGTTTACAACACACGGCCTAGACACATACAACATCTTGCTTATACACGGCCTAAATTCAATGCTTATACACGGCCTAGAAACTATGATAACTCACGGCCAAGATATAACTCATATACATGGCAACATTCAAATGCATATAGAACTTACAATGCTTATCCAACTAGTCATAAATGTGCAGCCCCTTTTCAATCACATTCTATGTATCAAAATCCACTATTTGTTCATTATATGCAACATGATTTTAACATTTCAAAACCAAGAAAGGTTGTTCAAGTTTGGGTACCTAAAGGTACACTAACATGAACTTAACTTGTCTAACCTTGAAAGGACCCAAAATCAAAGGGTACCTAAGTTGTTATTTACATTTGTAGGTACATAACATCAAAGAAAGACAAGTTGCTGGTTATAACAACAAAGAAGATGAAAAGAACAAAGCCAATTGGATAGTTGATAGTGGTTGCTCAAGACATATGACGGGCAACAAAAATTTGTTTAGCACACTTAAAAACGTTGCAAAAGGTGGCAAAGTCACCTTTGGAGACAACAACCAGGGCCAAATAATTGGCAAAGGCAAGGTTGGTGATCCAAACAAGTTTGAGATCAAAAACGTCCTACTTGTAAGTAACTTAACCTTTGAGCTTTTAAGTGTTTCTCAACTATGTGACAACAACTTGAATGTTCTCTTCTCCTCCACCTCTTGTAAGATAATGGATAAAAACAATCAAGTTGTGTTAAAAGGAAAACGTGAAGGAAACATATATGTGCTTAACATGGATGATATGCTAAGTAGTAACACAAAATGTCTTGTTTCACATGAATCTGATCCCAATCTTTGGCATAGACGTTTAGGACACATTGGTATATCAACCTTAGAAAAACTACACGCTAAAAGTCTTGTTAAAGGATTGCCTAAACTTAACTTGGATGATTTTCAACTATGTGAATCTTGTATCAAAGGCAAACATGTTAGAGAATCCCTTAAGCCTAAAACCGAGTTCACAACGTCAAGAATACTAGAACTCTTGCATATAGACTTATTTGGTCCATGTAGAACAAGAAGCTTAGGTGGAAGTTATTATGTATGTGTAATAGTTGATGATTTCTCAAGATATACTTGGACATTGTTTCTTGCTTCAAAAGATGAAAGTGCATCATCTATAACTAATCTAATTAGACAACTTGAAAATGAACATGAATCACATGTTATTAAGATAAGGAGTGATAGAGGTGGTGAGTTTAAAGATAGTGAATTAATCAAATTCTGTAATGAAAAGGGTATAAAACATGAATTCTCCCCACCAAGAACTCCTCAACTTAATGGTGTAGTTGAAAGAAAGAATAGGACTATTCAAGAAGTAGCAAGAACAATGATGGTAGAAAACAAAGTACCTAAATTCTTATGGGCTGAAGCAGTAAACACTTCAAGTTATATGATCAACAGACTATCAATAAGAAAGAAATTGAACAAAACACCATTTGAAATCTTAAATGGACGACTCCCAAAAGTAAACTATCTAAAAGTCTTTGGTTGTAAATGCTTTGTATTGAACACAAAAGATAACTTAGATAAGTTTGATCCTAAGTCTGATGAACATATATTTGTGGGATATTCAATGAACTCTAAAGCATATAGATGTTATAATACACAAACAAGAAAGATAGTTGAATCTATACATGTGAAGTTCAATGAAAATGCATATCTCCAAACAAGTAATCAACATGAAATCTATGTACCAAATGATCAAATACTTCATGATGAAGATGAACTTATCCTACCACCTACAAATGATCAAATTGAAACACCAAATCAAACTCTTGAAATGCATGAAGTTCAAACTCCCCCTACACAAGAACATAATGAAGAAAATGTGCCTAACCAACCTATTGAACATCATGAACCTATTGAAGATGCACAACCAAGTAATTGGTGGCAAATAAGAGATAAACAAAAGCATCCTCAAGAACTTATCATAGGAGATGTAAATCAAGGGGTTAGAACACGTAGGCAAATAGATCCTAATGAATATGATCAATGGCATGCACTTATATCCCAAATTGAACCTAAGAATGTGAATGATGCCTTAAACGATGCATATTGGATAGATGCAATGCATGAAGAGTTAAACCAATTTGAAAGAAACAATGTGTGGGATTTAGTACCTAAACCCGAGGATAAATCAATCATTGGAACTAAATGGGTGTTTAGGAACAAAATGAATGAACAAGGGGTTGTAGTAAGAAATAAGGCAAGACTTGTAGCTCAAGGATATAATCAAGAAGAGGGTATTGATTACGATGAAACATTTGCCCCCGTAGCAAGATTAGAATCCATACGCCTCTTATTAGCTTTTGCATGTTATAATAACATCAAACTATTCCAAATGGATGTTAAGAGTGCATTCTTAAATGGCTATATCCAAGAAGAAGTTTTTGTTAAACAACCACCAGGCTTTGAAGATCCAAAGAACCCTAATCATGTATATAAACTTAAGAAAGCCTTATATGGTTTGAAACAAGCCCCCCGTTCATGGTATGAAAGATTTGCCAACTTTTTACTAAGTAACAATTTTCAAAGAGGAACCATAGATAGTACCTTATTCTTGAAAAAGAAAGACAAAGATTTGCTTGTAATACAAATATATGTAGATGACATAATCTTTGGTTCAACTAATCCTAACTTAGTAAAAGACTTTGAAGATTGTATGAAGTCTGAGTTTGAAATGTCTATGGTTGGTGAATTAAACTATTTCTTAGGCTTGCAAATAAAACAAACATCAAGTGGTATACATATCAATCAAGCCAAATACATAAGAGATATGATAAAGAAATTCAACTTTGAAAACTTGAAACCATCTCCAACACCAATGTGTACTTCAACAAAATTAGACAAAGATGAAAATGGTGTTGCATTTGATGAAAAACTATATAGGTCTATGATTGGTTCATTGCTATATCTAACTGCTAGTAGACCTGATATTATGTTTGCAGTATGTATGTGTGCGAGATTTCAAAGTATGCCTAAGTTGTCACACTTTAAAGCTATAAAAAGAATATTTAGATATCTTCAACATACACCAACATTAGGCTTATGGTATGATAGACAATCTAGTCTAAGTCTACATGCATATTCAGATGCAGATTTTGGTGGATGTAGAGTAGATAGAAAGAGCACTAGTGGAACATGTCAATTCCTAGGAAACTCACTAATATCTTGGTTTTCAAAGAAACAATCTAGTGTTGCACTTTCTACTACTGAAGCAGAATATATGGCTTTAAGTCTATGTTGTACTCAACTATTGTGGATTAAACAACAACTTTCAGACTTTGAAATACAAGTAAATAATATCCCCATCTATTGTGATAGTACAAGTGCTATAAATTTGTCTAAAAACCCTGTATTACACTCTAAGGCAAAGCATATAGAAGTACGTTATCATTTTCTCCGTGATCATGTTAATCTTGGACATATACACATTGAACATGTTAGAACTGATCAACAAGTAGCTGACATATTCACTAAACCCCTTAATCAAGCTATCTTTGAGAATTTACGTGCAAGACTTGGATTAATTGCTTACAACTGACTACTACACCGTGCACATATTATGTGGAATAGCAATACTGTCTAGATCATTCTGGGTATTGCTGCATCGGTTCAGTCTTTTGCATAATTTACAAAATTAAGGGGGAGAGAGAAAAAAGATATATGTATATATGTATGTATATCATGTTAAGGGGATGTATGTATATCATGTTAAGGGGGAGATAACACATTAAGGGGGAGAAGCTTACACTTGATTTAGATGCTTAATATACACATATGTGGGGTAATTTTGCAAATCATCAAAAGGGGGAGATTGTTGTGATATATCATGTTTGAATGATTGCAAAATGCATATGTGAGCATGTATATGTGTGTAACGTTTAAAGTATAATGTGCAAGACATGAACTTATGAGCTAAATGTGAAATTGATTGAATGAATCAAGATTGAACAAGTTTGATTAAGATCATGAGATTGAATGAGCTAAATGTGAAATTGATTGAATGAATCAAGATTGAACAAGTTTGATTAAGATCATGAGATTGAACTTGGCCAATTCAATCACATGTCTAAATCAAGACATGTTCAAACTGATCTTAGATGACATATATATGCCAATACATGTTAATTATATGATCTAACCAAGCCTTGAAGTCACATGACTTACAATATAAGGCAAATTGCTCGGTTTAGTATCCTATTGCAGGTTTTGGTTCATATCTTGAGCAAATGAACTCCAAATTGAGTCATTCAAAAGCCCACATGATCCTTATTCAATTTAGAATCTAATTGGCTGAGGAAAAGCATGCTTGACACGGATAAAAACTGACTTGACACGGTGGTGAAGCTTATTGACCTATATAAGGGCTATCTTGGTAATTTCACCATTTGGACTTCTTATTCTTATTTGGTCTTCTTCCAACTGATTTATATGATCATATGACACATTTATAAGTCATGTCACATCATGGCAAAAATGAATCTAGAGCAGCACCATGTCCAGGTTCATCCTAGGACAAAATGCCTATTTTGGTGCTAAGGGGTATTCTGGTCTCTTCACTTGCCAATGGATCTTCTAACGTGTTATATATTGGTTATATGATGTTTATATGTGTTTATGTCACATATAGTACATGCCCTATATTTATGGAAACGGGCAGCATGGTATATCAATTGGAATTCTTATATTATGGTTATCACATATATGGTTTTCTTGGAATTCTTGGCATTCTTCATATGGTATTCTATGCTACATGTTGAAGACATAAATGACTATATATTATATGTGTGCACACGGATATTGGCGCACAAATCATGTTCAAACCTTCAGCTTTTGAACAAGTCAAGGCAAGTTGAAACAAACCCTATTTTGGTGCTGATTTCAAATGACTATTCTTGCATATATTGTGAGCTGTTTACAACGGTTATCTTGGCTCAAAAATGGAGCAAAATTTCGTATGCTATATGGTCAAGATTCAGGTTATAATGTGTGACAAAAAAACAAGTCCTACAATGTAGCAAATTTGAAGCAAAAGTCTCTCAACCAAGGAAGCCATATGCAACGGCTATATGTTCAAAAATTGGAGACCAATTCAAACTCAAAAGCTTAGCTGATTTCTCTCTATCTTTGAATTACTCTCCAACGTCTATAATGGCATAAGATGAAGGATAAAAGTTCAGTTGGAAGACCAATTCAAAGCAACAAAAGATCAGCTTCATTTGGATAGCTAGAAAAGTGCTGAAATCTCTCCATTTCTCAACCATTCCAACGTCTACTTAGAGGAGCCTTTAGGCTGTCCTCTTGGCTATAAATAGCTCCAAAGATGAAGAGTAAAAGCACAACAACAGAAAGCAAGCAAGATAATCAGCTCACTCTCTCCATTCTTCTCTTCTACTCTCCTCTATTGAAGAACACGTTTGCAGCAAGCTTTATGATTATATAGTTCTTCATTTCTTGTCATTTCAACACCTTTAAACGACATATATTGTAAGGGAGAAGCTGGTGTATAAAGCTTACTCCTTAGAGGTGAGCAAAAGGTGCAAAGGTGCAAAGGTGAAACAAACTAGTTGCTGTTTTTCAGTTTTGGTGCAGTCTCTTGAAGAAGTTGGTGAAAAGCTTCTTCCTTTGGCTTTGTAAGGTGACATTTGTGTTTGGTGTTTAGTGAAATCCAAGAGAAGGTGTCTCTTGGGACTGGAGTAGGTCACATTGACCGAACCAGGATAACTCCTTGTGTTCTTTACTTATTTTCTGCACTTACTGTTTTCTGCCTGAGAATTACACTAACTTGGCACGCATAATTGAACAGGCAAACAGTCTTAGAATTGCATGAATTTTGGATATATTATACTTCAACGTGTTAGCTTTCATTAGCCACAAGAATCACTAAATTATAAGGAGTTTAGCATATTCAAATCGTCTTCACAAAATCGTTGCTGCATTCTGTGAACAACTCTGACCAGTGTGCAAAACTTGTTCAATTTGAATAGGTTATCCTGCGAATCTTGAAGTGAGCCTTATATCAAATTAAACTAGACATCATAAGGTTTAATTTGACATAAGATTCATCAAAATAGCATGGGTAGATTTTGAGACATCATCGTTTGAAGTTAAGCTAACATTCTGCCTGAAACTGCCAGAATTGCACACTTTACTTGTCTTGTTTATTTGAACGTGCAAACTTGCTTGGAATTGACTGAATTTTTTGTGACATACTATAAACATCCTAAACTTGATCTCTGCCAAGTTTGAGAGCTTGCACAGGTGTATAAGTGGTTCAACCAAAACACTCAAAACAGTGAACTGTTTCTGGAAATTCCAGAACCTGAGGCTAAAGAGGCAAAGGGGTCTTCAAACAAGTTTTTGAAGGTAATTGTAGTGTAATTTCCGCTAACCCACTATTCACCCCCCCTCTAGTGGTGCTGTACAGGTCCAACAATATAGCCATCCAAAGTTCACAAAAGGTGAATTGTGCAAAACCAAAAGCAAATACCTACACCAAAAGTGTTGACTGTTGTAAAAGGTTCCTCGAACAAACCCTTGTTGAACACTTGTGTGTATGTACTGTCTTTCACTTTATTAACAATTGAATGTGCATTAAAGTTTAAAGTAAGTTAAAGGATTGTTCTGTACAAACCCTTAGCTTTCTTTGATTCAGCCAAAAACATCACTTGACTTCTATTTTTCTTTGAATCTTAGATAGTCCAAGATTGTTGTTTATTCAATTGTCAATTTGAAGTAGAAATTTACATTTTGTTAAAATTATAGTTTGATCTTACTTGCTTGTATTCTGACTTATTTATCTCATTGTTTTACCATCTTGGTTGATTGTTTTGATTAAACATGATTCTAAAAACCATTTGGGGAGTTGAATGCCATAGGAGAGACTATGATGAACTGGAAAAACGTATGAACTCCTTTGGTCGTACGAATGGTTTATGGGTTGGATATTGGGAATGTAAAACTCCTAGATATCAAACTCTTTCTCAGTGCAATAAAGACGTTAGTGCATATTACAATGAAATTCTTGATGATTTGTACTATGCTTATGTTGAAGAACATGAGGAATTAAGCATGATTATGTTCTTTGCTGGATTAGATAAAGAGATCGCTTATTGCATGTTGTCTGAAAAATTCTCATCACTTTATGACATGTATAAAAAGGCAAAGATTGTTCAATCAAACCTAATCCCATGGCAAGTTAATCAAAACTATGGGTATGAACTGAACTCTTGTGATTCTGAAAATGACAAACCAAATCCAGTTAAGTTAAGCAATTTGAGTCAGACTATGGATAATATTGAAAATGCATTGCTTCAACTTAGAGACATGGTGCAAGTATTGATAGAATCTGAAAAGAACAAAGACTTGCAATCTGACATTTCTGTGAATGATGGTTTGTATGAAATTAGCCCCAACATGCCTGAAACTAGAACTCCTTTATCTGAATTGCATGTTCAACCTTGTGTACTGTCTGAAGAAGACCCTTCACTTGAATCTGTTGGTGATTTCCAAAGTGTTAGTCGTTTGCTTATAGATCATGTTAATTGTGATAACACTTTGTCTGAAAATGATTTACATTGTGACATGCATATAAATGAAATCCCTGTGCATGATCTGCATTCTGCTGAGATGCTTGTTTCTGGGTTACAATCTGAATTACATCCTGTACATTTCATTGATGACATTGATGTAAGTAATTTTGTTGAGAATGACATTGATAAACTAGATTCTTATGATTTGATGTTAGCTGAACTAGATTGTCTACTTGATGTAGAGCTTGATCATGATGTCATTATTGAAATAGATTCAGCTACAAATGAACATAAATCCTTGGATGAACTAGTTAATGAATTGAATGACATATTTAGTATAGATGAAGATTCTATTTCTGAAATATCTATTTCATCTCATCTTGTTGAATGTCTGCCTGTTGTCATCTCAATTGATACATCTTGTCTAAATATTGCACATGTCTGTAAGATTTGTACATTTAGTGTTAACATATTGCAATATGCTTATTGGATGTTGTTTTATCTGTTAGGATGTATGTGTTCTAAAATTTTTGTTATCATATTGTTAATACATCCTAAACATTTTAGAAAGCGTGTACACACCTTATTCTTTCTTAAAAGATAAGGATGCACCAAGGTATTTCACCTTCACCATTTGTATTATCATGTTCCTATTTGGTTATGGTTTAGTTGAGCATACGTGTACATCCTAAACCCCTATCCCTTATTCTATCCATGTTGAGATTCGAGGACGAATCATTTTCAAGAGGGAGGGAATGATGAGCCCACGATGGGGTCAACGCAACATATTTTCATGTATCATTTATTGTCACATGCTAGTTCTGTAAGACATGGCATATCACTGTTAACTCCGCACACACTAGTGCTACTTCTTATGTCTTATAGTCTTAACTAACCCTTAGGACATGTCATATATGTTGTGTATCTTGTGTTTGTTGCTTGGTGTCTTTGAAGATAGGTCAAAGAGAGCTTTACATTGAAGAAGCATGAACACCGATCGATCCATGTCCCATCTGATCGGATGATATCATTGTTCAAAAAAAGCTTGAAGAACAAAAGTGAAAGACTGATCGATCGAAGCCATTTTCAATCGGATGATCCGATCACCCAGCCACATCGATCGTTCGATGTCAAAAGCTGCTTTGTCACCTGCTTCGTTTTATCGGCTGCAACTTATCGAAATCAACCATGTAGAAGCCGAAATTTACTCCAATAAAATTTCGAAACCTAATGTTGAAGAACCAAAGCTGCTCCAAAGTTGCTCCAATCAAATACAATAGAGTGCAATCAAAAATTTGCAGCAAAAGAAATCTGACCAGCCGCAATTCATAATTACAAGTTTCAAGCTTAAAAATCTCATTGGACCTTAAAACTCTTGTGATGTATATTTTCATTGGACCGCTTACCTGTTGCAAACTTTAGTTAGTGTATATATATAGTTGTAGAAAGAACTTGTAAACATAACCCTTTTATCAATTTAAACTTCGTGTTCTTCCTTTGGGAAAATACAGAGCTTCGGCTTGTTTTCAAAACGGAACCAGTTTGGTTCTTGTTTTACCTTTAATTCTGCCTGAGGTTAGAGAATTCCTTTAAGTTAACTCAACCGGTTACTTAATTGTATCAACTTCATCTTTTGGTCTACAGCATCTTAGGGTCTCATAGAGGTTTTAGATGTGTTGGAAAGCCAAGGAAGAAGAGGTGTTGGCATAATCTGAGCCAAAAGCGACTAGCTACAGTTCAAGGGGTGTCGTTAGATGTTCTTTGCCATAGTTGGGCTTGAATCAGTTCTTGGAGTTAGAGGAAACGATCCATTCCGCATTTGTCTTCATTGAGCTGTCCGTTCCGTTGGTCTGGACTGCCCGGTGTCGTATCAGTTGGTATCAGAGCGAGAAGGTACCCTCTTACTCTAAATCATTTTGTTTTTTCCAATTGTTGTAAAATTTCTGTTGTGTGTAGCTACTATACGTTATCTTCATTTTGCTTTTGAACCCTTGAACTGAAACTAAATCATACTTTCTTATGATTGAAGAAGTGATGTACCGTGCTTTGTTTAGTGGCTTGGACAAAAACTTAAAAAAAATGAAATTAATGATTAGAGATCATTTCTGTTGTTTAAATATTAAGAGGTGTCAACATCATCAAGCTTGTGTTAATGTGTGCTGTACGTTTGTTAGTTTAGCTAAAATCAAAAAAAACGTTTTGTTTATAGGTTAGTTTAAGTTATAAAAAAACAAAAAATAAAATAAAACAAATGCAAAATCAGTTCATGTTGCTGTAGTTGTGCGTGTTTGATTAAAATGTGTTTAAGTGTGGTATGTTAGTATTTAAGTTGTAAGTGTTTCGTTAAAAAAAAACCGAAACAAATTAGTTTAAACTTGATTAAATCTTTGAATGCTATTTGTTTAAACTTGTTGAATTTGATTTCACCACCCCCGTTACACCTTAAGTCATTGTTTGGTACAAACTTGATTGAATCTTTTAATTGAAACATTATTGACTTGAGATTTGTTAAAAGTGAAGTAAATTTGTAAGAAACAAGATTTGATTTCAAATTTTAACGTTGGCTTTACGTTTATCTTTACTTGGGATTGATTCAATTGTTTAAAGACTTTATTGGACTTAAGTTCTTACTTAGGATCACTTTGTCTATATTTATCCCTACACTGTTAAATTGCCGACCCTGTTATCATCTTGTTGTCTTTACACTTCTTCAACTTGCATTGAACTTTCATCTATATTTGGTTGTTAAATTTGTGAAACAGTTTTCATATCATTAGTGTTCTTCCGTGTTGTTCAAAGAACGTTTCACAAAAGCCACACCAAAACTTGTGCAAGTAAAACCAAAGAAGAAGCCGTGAGCAATGTCTCATAAAGGCAAGTGAGCAGTAGACTCACAAAACAGACAAAGACAATCCAAAGGAAAATAATTAGGCTTGTTTGTGAAAGAAACTGAGAGAAAAGTCATTTTTAACGTCAAAAAGCAAGAGACAAGACGTATGAGTGATTTGCACAAGAAGTGAGATATAGCCATCCAAAGTTCACAAAAGGTGAATTGTGCAAAACCAAAAGCAAATACCTACACCAAAAGTGTTGACTGTTGTAAAAGGTTCCCCGAACAAACCCTTGTTGAACACTTGTGTGTATGTACTGTCTTTCACTTTATTAACAATTGAATGTGCATTAAAGTTTAAAGTAAGTTAAAGGATTGTTCTGTACAAACCCTTAGCTTTCTTTGATTCAGCCAAAAACATCACTTGACTTCTATTTTTCTTTGAATCTTAGATAGTCCAAGATTGTTGTTTATTCAATTGTCAATTTGAAGTAGAAATTTACATTTTGTTAAAATTATAGTTTGATCTTACTTGCTTGTATTCTGACTTATTTATCTCATTGTTTTACCATCTTGGTTGATTGTTTTGATTAAACATGATTCTAAAAACCATTTGGGGAGTTGAATGCCATAGGAGAGACTATGATGAACTGGAAAAACGTATGAACTCCTTTGGTCGTACGAATGGTTTATGGGTTGGATATTGGGAATGTAAAACTCCTAGATATCAAACTCTTTCTCAGTGCAATAAAGACGTTAGTGCATATTACAATGAAATTCTTGATGATTTGTACTATGCTTATGTTGAAGAACATGAGGAATTAAGCATGATTATGTTCTTTGTTGGATTAGATAAAGAGATCGCTTATTGCATGTTGTCTGAAAAATTCTCATCACTTTATGACATGTATAAAAAGGCAAAGATTGTTCAATCAAACCTAATCCCATGGCAAGTTAATCAAAACTATGGGTATGAACTGAACTCTTGTGATTCTGAAAATGACAAACCAAATCCAGTTAAGTTAAGCAATTTGAGTCAGACTATGGATAATATTGAAAATGCATTGCTTCAACTTAGAGACATGGTGCAAGTATTGATAGAATCTGAAAAGAACAAAGACTTGCAATCTGACATTTCTGTGAATGATGGTTTGTATGAAATTAGCCCCAACATGCCTGAAACTAGAACTCCTTTATCTGAATTGCATGTTCAACCTTGTGTACTGTCTGAAGAAGACCCTTCACTTGAATCTGTTGGTGATTTCCAAAGTGTTAGTCGTTTGCTTATAGATCATGTTAATTGTGATAACACTTTGTCTGAAAATGATTTACATTGTGACATGCATATAAATGAAATCCCTGTGCATGATCTGCATTCTGCTGAGATGCTTGTTTCTGGGTTACAATCTGAATTACATCCTGTACATTTCATTGATGACATTGATGTAAGTAATTCTGTTGAGAATGACATTGATAAACTAGATTCTTATGATTTGATGTTAGCTGAACTAGAATTTTTCTACTTGATGTAGAGCTTGATCATGATGTCATTATTGAAATAGATTCAGCTACAAATGAACATAAATCCTTGGATGAACTAGTTAATGAATTGAATGACATATTTAGTATAGATGAAGATTCTATTTCTGAAATATCTATTTCATCTCATCTTGTTGAATGTCTGCCTGTTGTCATCTCAATTGATACATCTTGTCTAAATATTGCACATGTCTGTAAGATCTGTACATTTAGTGTTAACATATTGCAATATGCTTATTGGATGTTGTTTTATCTGTTAGGATGTATGTTTTCTAAAATTTTTGTTATCATATTGTTAATACATCCTAAACATTTGAGAAAGCGTGTACACACCTTATTCTTTCTTAAAAGATAAGGATGCACCAAGGTATTTCACCTTCACCATTTGTATTATCATGTTCCTATTTGGTTATGGTTTAGTTGAGCATACGTGTACATCCCAAACCCCTATCCCTTATTCTATCCATGTTGAGATTCGAGGACGAATCATTTTCAAGAGGGAGGGAATGATGAGCCCACGATGGGGTCAACGCAACATATTTTCATGTATCATTTATTGTCACATGCTAGTTCTGTAAGACATGGCATATCACTGTTAACTCCGCACACACTAGTGCTACTTCTTATGTCTTATAGTCTTAACTAACCCTTAGGACATGTCATATATGTTGTGTATCTTGTGTTTGTTGCTTGGTGTCTTTGAAGATAGGTCAAAGAGAGCTTTACATTGAAGAAGCATGAACACCGATCGATCCATGTCCCATCTGATCGGATGATATCATTGTTCAAAAAAAGCTTGAAGAACAAAAGTGAAAGACTGATCGATCGAAGCCATTTTCAATCGGATGATCCGATCACCCAGCCACATCGATCGTTCGATGTCAAAAGCTGCTTTGTCACCTGCTTCGTTTTATCGGCTGCAACTTATCGAAATCAACCATGTAGAAGCCGAAATTTACTCCAATAAAATTTCGAAACCTAATGTTGAAGAACCAAAGCTGCTCCAAAGTTGCTCCAATCAAATACAATAGAGTGCAATCAAAAATTTGCAGCAAAAGAAATCTGACCAGCCGCAATTCATAATTACAAGTTTCAAGCATAAAAATCTCATTGGACCTTAAAACTCTTGTGATGTATATTTTCATTGGACCGCTTACCTGTTGCAAACTTTAGTTAGTGTATATATATAGTTGTAGAAAGAACTTGTAAACATAACCCTTTTATCAATTTAAACTTCGTGTTCTTCCTTTGGGAAAATACAGAGCTTCGGCTTGTTTTCAAAACGGAACCAGTTTGGTTCTTGTTTTACCTTTAATTCTGCCTGAGGTTAAAGAATTCCTTTAAGTTAACTCAACCGGTTACTTAATTGTATCAACTTCATCTTTTGGTCTACAGCATCTTAGGGTCTCATAGAGGTTTTAGATGTGTTGGAAAGCCAAGGAAGAAGAGGTGTTGGCATAATCTGAGCCAAAAGCGACTAGCTACAGTTCAAGGGGTGTCGTTAGATGTTCTTTGCCATAGTTGGGCTTGAATCAGTTCTTGGAGTTAGAGGAAACGATCCATTCCGCATTTGTCTTCATTGAGCTGTCCGTTCCGTTGGTCTGGACTGCCCGGTGTCGTATCAGTTGGTATCAGAGCGAGAAGGTACCCTCTTACTCTAAATCATTTTGTTTTTTCCAATTGTTGTAAAATTTCTGTTGTGTGTAGCTACTATACGTTATCTTCATTTTGCTTTTGAACCCTTGAACTGAAACTAAATCATACTTTCTTATGATTGAAGAAGTGATGTACCGTGCTTTGTTTAGTGGCTTGGACAAAAACTTAAAAAAAATGAAATTAATGATTAGAGATCATTTCTGTTGTTTAAATATTAAGAGGTGTCAACATCATCAAGCTTGTGTTAATGTGTGTTGTACGTTTGTTAGTTTAGCTAAAATCAAAAAAAACGTTTTGTTTATAGGTTAGTTTAAGTTATAAAAAAAACAAAAAATAAAATAAAACAAATGCAAAATCAGTTCATGTTGCTATAGTTGTGCGTGTTTGATTAAAATGTGTTTAAGTGTGATATGTTAGTATTTAAGTTGTAAGTGTTTCGTTAAAAAAAAACCGAAACAATTTAGTTTAAACTTGATTAAATCTTTGAATGCTATTTGTTTAAACTTGTTGAATTTGATTTCACCACCCCCGTTACACCTTAAGTCATTGTTTGGTACAAACTTGATTGAATCTTTTAATTGAAACATTATTGACTTGAGATTTGTTAAAAGTGAAGTAAATTTGTAAGAAACAAGATTTGATTTCAAATTTTAACGTTGGCTTTACGTTTATCTTTACTTGGGATTGATTCAATTGTTTAAAGACTTTATTGGACTTAAGTTCTTACTTAGGATCACTTTGTCTATATTTATCCCTACACTGTTAAATTGCCGACCCTGTTATCATCTTGTTGTCTTTACACTTCTTCAACTTGCATTGAACTTTCATCTATATTTGGTTGTTAAATTTGTGAAACAGTTTTCATATCATTAGTGTTCTTCCGTGTTGTTCAAAGAACGTTTCACAAAAGCCACACCAAAACTTGTGCAAGTAAAACCAAAGAAGAAGCCGTGAGCAATGTCTCATAAAGGCAAGTGAGCAGTAGACTCACAAAACAGACAAAGACAATCCAAAGGAAAATAATTAGGCTTGTTTGTGAAAGAAACTGAGAGAAAAGTCATTTTTAACGTCAAAAAGCAAGAGACAAGACGTATGAGTGATTTGCACAAGAAGTGAGATATAGCCATCCAAAGTTCACAAAAGGTGAATTGTGCAAAACCAAAAGCAAATACCTACACCAAAAGTGTTGGCTGTTGTAAAAGGTTCCCCGAACAAACCCTTGTTGAACACTTGTGTGTATGTACTGTCTTTCACTTTATTAACAATTGAATGTGCATTAAAGTTTAAAGTAAGTTAAAGGATTGTTCTGTACAAACCCTTAGCTTTCTTTGATTCAGCCAAAAACATCACTTGACTTCTATTTTTCTTTGAATCTTAGATAGTCCAAGATTGTTGTTTATTCAATTGTCAATTTGAAGTAGAAATTTACATTTTGTTAAAATTATAGTTTGATCTTACTTGCTTGTATTCTGACTTATTTATCTCATTGTTTTACCATCTTGGTTGATTGTTTTGATTAAACATGATTCTAAAAACCATTTGGGGAGTTGAATGCCATAGGAGAGACTATGATGAACTGGAAAAACGTATGAACTCCTTTGGTCGTACGAATGGTTTATGGGTTGGATATTGGGAATGTAAAACTCCTAGATATCAAACTCTTTCTCAGTGCAATAAAGACGTTAGTGCATATTACAATGAAATTCTTGATGATTTGTACTATGCTTATGTTGAAGAACATGAGGAATTAAGCATGATTATGTTCTTTGTTGGATTAGATAAAGAGATCGCTTATTGCATGTTGTCTGAAAAATTCTCATCACTTTATGACATGTATAAAAAGGCAAAGATTGTTCAATCAAACCTAATCCCATGGCAAGTTAATCAAAACTATGGGTATGAACTGAACTCTTGTGATTCTGAAAATGACAAACCAAATCCAGTTAAGTTAAGCAATTTGAGTCAGACTATGGATAATATTGAAAATGCATTGCTTCAACTTAGAGACATGGTGCAAGTATTGATAGAATCTGAAAAGAACAAAGACTTGCAATCTGACATTTCTGTGAATGATGGTTTGTATGAAATTAGCCCCAACATGCCTGAAACTAGAACTCCTTTATCTGAATTGCATGTTCAACCTTGTGTACTGTCTGAAGAAGACCCTTCACTTGAATCTGTTGGTGATTTCCAAAGTGTTAGTCGTTTGCTTATAGATCATGTTAATTGTGATAACACTTTGTCTGAAAATGATTTACATTGTGACATGCATATAAATGAAATCCCTGTGCATGATCTGCATTCTGCTGAGATGCTTGTTTCTGGGTTACAATCTGAATTACATCCTGTACATTTCATTGATGACATTGATGTAAGTAATTCTGTTGAGAATGACATTGATAAACTAGATTCTTATGATTTGATGTTAGCTGAACTAGATTGTCTACTTGATGTAGAGCTTGATCATGATGTCATTATTGAAATAGATTCAGCTACAAATGAACATAAATCCTTGGATGAACTAGTTAATGAATTGAATGACATATTTAGTATAGATGAAGATTCTATTTCTGAAATATCTATTTCATCTCATCTTGTTGAATGTCTGCCTGTTGTCATCTCAATTGATACATCTTGTCTAAATATTGCACATGTCTGTAAGATTTGTACATTTAGTGTTAACATATTGCAATATGCTTATTGGATGTTGTTTTATCTGTTAGGATGTATGTGTTCTAAAATTTTTGTTATCATATTGTTAACACATCCTAAACATTTTAGAAAGCGTGTACACACCTTATTCTTTCTTAAAAGATAAGGATGCACCAAGGTATTTCACCTTCACCATTTGTATTATCATGTTCCTATTTGGTTATGGTTTAGTTGAGCATACGTGTACATCCTAAACCCCTATCCCTTATTCTATCCATGTTGAGATTCGAGGATGAATCATTTTCAAGAGGGAGGGAATGATGAGCCCACGATGGGGTCAACGCAACATATTTTCATGTATCATTTATTGTCACATGCTAGTTCTGTAAGACATGGCATATCACTGTTAACTCCGCACACACTAGTGCTACTTCTTATGTCTTATAGTCTTAACTAACCCTTAGGACATGTCATATATGTTGTGTATCTTGTGTTTGTTGCTTGGTGTCTTTGAAGATAGGTCAAAGAGAGCTTTACATTGAAGAAGCATGAACACCGATCGATCCATGTCCCATCTGATCGGATGATATCATTGTTCAAAAAAAGCTTGAAGAACAAAAGTGAAAGACTGATCGATCGAAGCCATTTTCAATCGGATGATCCGATCACCCAGCCACATCGATCGTTCGATGTCAAAAGCTGCTTTGTCACCTGCTTCGTTTTATCGGCTGCAACTTATCGAAATCAACCATGTAGAAGCCGAAATTTACTCCAATAAAATTTCGAAACCTAATGTTGAAGAACCAAAGCTGCTCCAAAGTTGCTCCAATCAAATACAATAGAGTGCAATCAAAAATTTGCAGCAAAAGAAATCTGACCAGCCGCAATTCATAATTACAAGTTTCAAGCATAAAAATCTCATTGGACCTTAAAACTCTTGTGATGTATATTTTCATTGGACCGCTTACCTGTTGCAAACTTTAGTTAGTGTATATATATAGTTGTAGAAAGAACTTGTAAACATAACCCTTTTATCAATTTAAACTTCGTGTTCTTCCTTTGGGAAAATACAGAGCTTCGGCTTGTTTTCAAAACGGAACCAGTTTGGTTCTTGTTTTACCTTTAATTCTGCCTGAGGTTAAAGAATTCCTTTAAGTTAACTCAACCGGTTACTTAATTGTATCAACTTCATCTTTTGGTCTACAGCATCTTAGGGTCTCATAGAGGTTTTAGATGTGTTGGAAAGCCAAGGAAGAAGAGGTGTTGGCATAATCTGAGCCAAAAGCGACTAGCTACAGTTCAAGGGGTGTCGTTAGATGTTCTTTGCCATAGTTGGGCTTGAATCAGTTCTTGGAGTTAGAGGAAACGATCCATTCCGCATTTGTCTTCATTGAGCTGTCCGTTCCGTTGGTCTGGACTGCCCGGTGTCGTATCAGTTGGTATCAGAGCGAGAAGGTACCCTCTTACTCTAAATCATTTTGTTTTTTCCAATTGTTGTAAAATTTCTGTTGTGTGTAGCTACTATACGTTATCTTCATTTTGCTTTTGAACCCTTGAACTGAAACTAAATCATACTTTCTTATGATTGAAGAAGTGATGTACCGTGCTTTGTTTAGTGGCTTGGACAAAAACTTAAAAAAAATGAAATTAATGATTAGAGATTATTTCTGTTGTTTAAATATTAAGAGGTGTCAACATCATCAAGCTTGTGTTAATGTGTGCTGTACGTTTGTTAGTTTAGCTAAAATAAAAAAAAACGTTTTGTTTATAGGTTAGTTTAAGTTATAAAAAAACAAAAAATAAAATAAAACAAATGCAAAATCAGTTCATGTTGCTGTAGTTGTGCGTGTTTGATTAAAATGTGTTTAAGTGTGATATGTTAGTATTTAAGTTGTAAGTGTTTCGTTAAAAAAAACCGAAACAATTTAGTTTAAACTTGATTAAATCTTTGAATGCTATTTGTTTAAACATGTTGAATTTGATTTCACCACCCCCGTTACACCTTAAGTCATTGTTTGGTACAAACTTGATTGAATCTTTTAATTGAAACATTATTGACTTGAGATTTGTTAAAAGTGAAGTAAATTTGTAAGAAACAAGATTTGATTTCAAATTTTAACGTTGGCTTTACGTTTATCTTTACTTGGGATTGATTCAATTGTTTAAAGACTTTATTGGACTTAAGTTCTTACTTAGGATCACTTTGTCTATATTTATCCCTACACTGTTAAATTGCCGACCCTGTTATCATCTTGTTGTCTTTACACTTCTTCAACTTGCATTGAACTTTCATCTATATTTGGTTGTTAAATTTGTGAAACAGTTTTCATATCATTAGTGTTCTTCCGTGTTGTTCAAAGAACGTTTCACAAAAGCCACACCAAAACTTGTGCAAGTAAAACCAAAGAAGAAGCCGTGAGCAATGTCTCATAAAGGCAAGTGAGCAGTAGACTCACAAAACAGACAAAGACAATCCAAAGGAAAATAATTAGGCTTGTTTGTGAAAGAAACTGAGAGAAAAGTCATTTTTAACGTCAAAAAGCAAGAGACAAGACGTATGAGTGATTTGCACAAGAAGTGAGATATAGCCATCCAAAGTTCACAAAAGGTGAATTGTGCAAAACCAAAAGCAAATACCTACACCAAAAGTGTTGACTGTTGTAAAAGGTTCCCCGAACAAACCCTTGTTGAACACTTGTGTGTATGTACTGTCTTTCACTTTATTAACAATTGAATGTGCATTAAAGTTTAAAGTAAGTTAAAGGATTGTTCTGTACAAACCCTTAGCTTTCTTTGATTCAGCCAAAAACATCACTTGACTTCTATTTTTCTTTGAATCTTAGATAGTCCAAGATTGTTGTTTATTCAATTGTCAATTTGAAGTAGAAATTTACATTTTGTTAAAATTATAGTTTGATCTTACTTGCTTGTATTCTGACTTATTTATCTCATTGTTTTACCATCTTGGTTGATTGTTTTGATTAAACATGATTCTAAAAACCATTTGGGGAGTTGAATGCCATAGGAGAGACTATGATGAACTGGAAAAACGTATGAACTCCTTTGGTCGTACGAATGGTTTATGGGTTGGATATTGGGAATGTAAAACTCCTAGATATCAAACTCTTTCTCAGTGCAATAAAGACGTTAGTGCATATTACAATGAAATTCTTGATGATTTGTACTATGCTTATGTTGAAGAACATGAGGAATTAAGCATGATTATGTTCTTTGCTGGATTAGATAAAGAGATCGCTTATTGCATGTTGTCTGAAAAATTCTCATCACTTTATGACATGTATAAAAAGGCAAAGATTGTTCAATCAAACCTAATCCCATGGCAAGTTAATCAAAACTATGGGTATGAACTGAACTCTTGTGATTCTGAAAATGACAAACCAAATCCAGTTAAGTTAAGCAATTTGAGTCAGACTATGGATAATATTGAAAATGCATTGCTTCAACTTAGAGACATGGTGCAAGTATTGATAGAATCTGAAAAGAACAAAGACTTGCAATCTGACATTTCTGTGAATGATGGTTTGTATGAAATTAGCCCCAACATGCCTGAAACTAGAACTCCTTTATCTGAATTGCATGTTCAACCTTGTGTACTGTCTGAAGAAGACCCTTCACTTGAATCTGTTGGTGATTTCCAAAGTGTTAGTCGTTTGCTTATAGATCATGTTAATTGTGATAACACTTTGTCTGAAAATGATTTACATTGTGACATGCATATAAATGAAATCCCTGTGCATGATCTGCATTCTGCTGAGATGCTTGTTTCTGGGTTACAATCTGAATTACATCCTGTACATTTCATTGATGACATTGATGTAAGTAATTTTGTTGAGAATGACATTGATAAACTAGATTCTTATGATTTGATGTTAGCTGAACTAGATTGTCTACTTGATGTAGAGCTTGATCATGATGTCATTATTGAAATAGATTCAGCTACAAATGAACATAAATCCTTGGATGAACTAGTTAATGAATTGAATGACATATTTAGTATAGATGAAGATTCTATTTCTGAAATATCTATTTCATCTCATCTTGTTGAATGTCTGCCTGTTGTCATCTCAATTGATACATCTTGTCTAAATATTGCACATGTCTGTAAGATTTGTACATTTAGTGTTAACATATTGCAATATGCTTATTGAATGCTGTTTTATCTGTTAGGATGTATGTGTTCTAAAATTTTTGTTATCATATTGTTAATACATCCTAAACATTTTAGAAAGCGTGTACACACCTTATTCTTTCTTAAAAGATAAGGATGCACCAAGGTATTTCACCTTCACCATTTGTATTATCATGTTCCTATTTGGTTATGGTTTAGTTGAGCATACGTGTACATCCTAAACCCCTATCCCTTATTCTATCGATGTTGAGATTCGAGGACGAATCATTTTCAAGAGGGAGGGAATGATGAGCCCACGATGGGGTCAACGCAACATATTTTCATGTATCATTTATTGTCACATGCTAGTTTTGTAAGACATGGCATATCACTGTTAACTCCGCACACACTAGTGCTACTTCTTATGTCTTATAGTCTTAACTAACCCTTAGGACATGTCATATATGTTGTGTATCTTGTGTTTGTTGCTTGGTGTCTTTGAAGATAGGTCAAAGAGAGCTTTACATTGAAGAAGCATGAACACCGATCGATCCATGTCCCATCTGATTGGATGATATCATTGTTCAAACAAAGCTTGAAGAACAAAAGTGAAAGACTGATCGATCGAAGTCATTTTCAATCGGATGATCCGATCACCCAGCCACATCGATCGTTCGATGTCAAAAGCTACTTTGTCACCTGCTTCGTTTTATCGGCTGCAACTTATCGAAATCAACAATGTAGAAGCCGAAATTTACTCCAATAAAATTTCGAAACCTAATGTTGAAGAACCAAAGCTGCTCCAAAGTTGCTCCAATCAAATACAATAGAGTGCAATCAAAAATTTGCAGCAAAAGAAATCTGACCAGCCGCAATTCATAATTACAAGTTTCAAGCATAAAAATCTCATTGGACCTTAAAACTCTTGTGATGTATATTTTCATTGGACCGCTTACCTGTTGCAAACTTTAGTTAGTGTATATATATAGTTGTAGAAAGAACTTGTAAACATAACCCTTTTATCAATTTAAACTTCGTGTTCTTCCTTTGGGAAAATACAGAGCTTCGGCTTGTTTTCAAAACGGAACCATTTTGGTTCTTGTTTTACCTTTAATTCTGCCTGAGGTTAAAGAATTCCTTTAAGTTAACTCAACCGGTTACTTAATTGTATCAACTTCATCTTTTGGTCTACAATATCTTAGGGTCTCATAGAGGTTTTAGATGTGTTGGAAAGCCAAGGAAGAAGAGGTGTTGGCATAATCTGAGCCAAAAGCGACTAGCTACAGTTCAAGGGGTGTCGTTAGATGTTCCTTGCCATAGTTGGGCTTGAATCAGTTCTTGGAGTTAGAGGAAACGATCCATTCCGCATTTGTCTTCATTGAGCCGTCCGTTCCGTTGGTCTGGACTGCCCGGTGTCGTATCACAATTCCTTAAGTGATTCGAATCCTAAGAATCGTGAAGCTAATGTAGTCACTAACGTGTATCTCCTAGAGAGGGCATCAGCAACTATATTATCCTTTCCTTGTTTGTACTTAATCACGTAAGGGAATTGTTCTATGAACTCTACCCATTTGGCATGTCGTTTGTTTAGCTTTCCCTGCCCTTTAAGATACTTAAGGCTTTCGTGGTCAGTGTGGATCACAAACTCTTTAGGTTGAAGATAGTGTTGCCAAGTTTGTAGGGATCTCACGAGGGCATAAAGTTCCTTATCGTAGGTAGAGTAATTCAATGCAGCTCCTTTCAATTTCTCACTAAAATAAGCGATGGGTTTCTTACCTTGGGTTAAAACTGCGCCTATGCCCACTCCACTTGCATCACACTCGATCTCAAAGGTCTCGTCAAAATTTGGGAGCCTAAGTATGGGTGTAGTGGTCAGCCTACGTTTAAGTTCTTCAAATGTGATGAGCCAAATAAAGGCTAGAAAACGTTTCCAAGACTTTGTCTTCTATTCCAAATTGATTTGAACCTCGGCTATGGCAAAGAACATCACAATGAAACCCCTTGAACTGTAACCGTTTGTCCTTGGCTCAATTCATGCCAACACCTCTTCCTCTTTGGCATTCCAACACATCTAAAACCTCATTGAGACCATAAGATGCTGTAAACCACAAATGAAGTAAATACTAACAAGTTCTAGGCTATGAACTTTGAAAGAAACCGTTTAGTGGTTTAAACTTCAGCTAGAAAAGTTGAGAATTCCTTAAAGGAAATTTTGATTGAAATGTTTTTGAATTGTGGTCCTTTGTACATTCAGGTTCCTAACCTACTTATAACCAACGAAATTTACAAAGGTACAAGGTTTAAAGTACAAAGTATAAGTCTAAAAGGAACATGCTTGCTTGGTAACTTGTTTGAACAATTTTGGTTCCAAGAAAGCTGAATTGTTTTACCGTGCTTCCATCCTAGT
Source organism: Eustoma russellianum (assembly GCA_036186865.1). Taxonomy (NCBI): domain Eukaryota; kingdom Viridiplantae; phylum Streptophyta; class Magnoliopsida; order Gentianales; family Gentianaceae; genus Eustoma; species Eustoma russellianum. Next base: position 29,418,495 of record AP025075.1, on the reverse strand, counting down.
TCTCAGCCTCAATTCTTGATCAATTTTGATTGGATAATACTTTGAGCAACTTGGTTTGAATTGCTTTTGATTGGTTGCAAGTTTGGCTTTGACTTTCCATGCGTGAATTATGCCTTAATCTTCAAGGATCTGATTGCTTCATGCTTTGACAGCTTGCTTGCTTATTTCCAAGTTGTTTTTGATTGGTTTAAACATTTGCAAGACTTCTCCCAATTGGCTCGTGCTTTGAGCAGCTTGTCAATCCATGTTTGGTGTGTGCTTGTCACCTCCTTGCTTGTCACCTCCTTGCTTGTAAGCTACTTGCTTGTCACCACCTTGCTTGAACAAAAATTCAGATTCTAATTGCATTTTCAAGCTAAGTACGTGTACCTGAAAAACAAGGCAATAATACAACACAAACTATCCTAAAACAAGGTTAACCAACCAACAATATTAAGAAGAACAACTAAAGATATGTACAACATGTTTTTGATACAACTAGATCAAAGCTTGTATCATATAAACCCAATGGACATCATCTCTACTTGGTTCATCCTCTTCATGCTTATAAAGAAATGATTCAACACAATGCAACAACTTCTTAGCCATACTCCTTGTCATGGGACCTGTGCGGGGCAGTGAGGTGTCATCATCAGTGTTTGTATCCACAAGGTTAGGCTGTAGCTCATCATTCCCTCCCACTTGAGAAGGATTCGTCCTCAAATCTGAATCAATACTAAATGGAGAAAGGTCAGCAACATTAAAAGTTTTAGAGATAGGACCATAACTTTCTTCAGGAAGATCGAGAACATAGGCATTATCACCAAGCCGTTTCAACACTTTGAACGGTCCATCGCCTCTTGGCTTCAACTTTGAGTCCCTTTCCTTCAGGAATCTTTCTTTCCTCAAGTGTAAACAAACAAGATCACCAGGCTCAAATATAACAACTTAACGATTCCTGTTGGCTCTATTGGCATACACTTTATTCTTAGCTTCAAGTTGTGACTTAACCTTTTCATGCAATTCTTTCACAAGTTTTGCTTTTCGTTCACCATCTAAACTAACACGTTCATGAACAGGTATGGGAACAAGATCAAGCAGGGACAAAGGGTTAAAGCCATAAACAACTTCAAAAGGAGAATGCAATGTTCCACTATGAACAACTCTATTGTATGCAAACTCAATATAAGCTAAGCAGTCTTCCCAATTCTTTAAGTTATTTTGAATGACAACACGTAACAGTTGAGACAAAGTTCTATTAACAACTTCAGTTTGACCATCGGTTTGTGGGTGAGCAGTTGTAGAAAATAACAATTTAGTACCAAGTCTACTCCACAAAACACGCCAGAAATGACTTAGAAACTTTGTATCTCTATCACTAACAATTGTACGTGGCATGCCATGCAATCTAACAATCTCCTTAAAGAACAAATCAGCAATATGAATAGCATCATCAACTTTCTTACATGCAATGAAATGTGCCATTTTGGAAAATCTATCAACAACAACAAAGATGCTATCTTTACCAGTTTTGGATCGAGGCAATCCCAATACAAAGTCCATAGAAAGATCAGTCCAAGGTGAGCTTGGAACAGATAAGGGAGTGTACAATCCATGTGGTTGTGTTCTAGATTTTGCTTGTTTGCAAGTAATACATTGGTCACATACCTTAACAACATGTGCTTTCATATGCGGCCAGAAGAAATGCTCCTTAAGTGTTTCCAAAGTTTTTAACGAGCCAAAATGACCCATTAAACCTCCTCCATGAGCTTCTTTTATCAACAACTCTCTTAATGAACACATTGGTACACATAACTTATGTTCTTTAAACAAATAACCATCATGCAAGTAATATTTAGCAAAAGGTGAATCAATGCATGCTTGATAGATAGAACTAAAGTCATGATCAGAATGATACATCTCTTTGATAGACTCAAAACCAAACATGTTACATGAAAGAGTAGTAATCAAAGTATAGCGACGAGATAATGCATCAGCAACAACATTTTCTTTTCCTTGCTTATACTTAATCACATAAGGGAATTGTTCAATGAATTCAACCCATTTGGCATGTCTTTTGTTCAATTTTCCTTGACCTTTTAGATACTTAAGGCTTTCATGATCAGTATGAATCACAAATTCCTTAGGTTGCAGATAATGTTGCCAAGTTTGTAAAGAACGGACAAGGGCATACAATTCTTTATCATAGGTTGAATAATTTATGGAAGCCCCTTTCAATTTCTCACTAAAGTAGGCAACAGGTTTGTTACCTTGATGCAATACAGCTCCAATGCCAACTCCACTGGCATCACATTCAACTTCAAACATTTCATCAAAGTTGGGCAATCTCAGGATAGGTACAGAAGTTACACGTTTCTTAAGTTCCTCAAAGGCTTGTTGTTGTGATTCTCCCCATTCAAAACTTACATCTTTCTTAACTAACTCATTCAAGGGTGCAGCTATGGTAGAGAAATCTTTCACAAAACGTCTATAGAAGCTAGCTAATCCATGAAAACTCCTAACATCTCCAGCAGACTTAGGGGTTGGCCACTCAGTTATGGATTTAACTTTCTCTTGGTCCATTTCAATTCCTTCAGCACTAATCACAAATCCTAAGAATGTAACCTTCTCCAGACAGAAAGAACACTTCTTGAAATTAGCATACAACTTTTTGTAGGGTGACAAAAACAGCTCTAAGATGGATCAGATGTTCACTTAGGGTTTTGGAGTAGATAAGAATGTCATCAAAGTAAACTACTACAAATTTCCCTATGAATTTCCTTAAGACCTCATTCCTTAACCTCATGAAAGTACTAGGGGCGTTGGTTAAACCAAAGGGCATAACTAACCATTCGTACAATCCAAATTTAGTCTTAAAGGCAGTTTTACATTCATCACCTTCCCTAATTCTCACTTGGAAATAACCTTGTTTAAGATCTACTTTGCTAAAGCATCTAGACCCATGTAACATATCCAACATGTCATCCAACCTAGGAATAGGATATCTATACTTACAGTGATCTTATTGATGGCTCTACAATCAGTACGCATTCTCCAAGTTCCATCTTTCTTAGGGACAATGATAACAGGAACAGCACAAGGACTCATACTCTTTTTTACTTTACCTTGGGTCAATAATTCCTCAACTTGTTTTTGGATTTCCTTAGTTTCCTCTGGATTGACTCTATAGGCAGGTCTGTTTGGTAGAAAAGCTCCTGGAATGAAATCTATTTGATGCTCAATGCCTCTTAGAGGTGGTAAACCTGGGGGATCTCCTTCAGGAAATAAGCTAGAAAATTCTTGAAGTAAAGATGCAACTTCACTTGGTAAATTAGATGGTATTTCAGATGAAGAGAACAGAGTTTCTTTGTAAAGCAAGATATAAACAGTTTTGTTTGAATTGATAGCATGGAATGCCTCGCTTTGAGATGCGAAGAATGCACTTTTCTTTAGAGATGGTTCGGCAGAAACTTTGATTTCTTTCGGTTCAATTTTAAGATGAGAAGTTTTCAGTTGGTTTTCTTTGATGAAAATCCTTTCCAGTTCCTTTTCTTTTGGATCATTATGGCTTTTTAACATTCGTTGTTGATCCTCAAAGACTTTGTGCGGGGGCAAGGCATTTAATTTGAACAGTTTGTTGTTATGCCTAAAGGAATATCTATTCAGGTAACCATCATATGTAACCTTGTTGTCAAATTGCCACGGTCTACCTAATAAGATATGACTTGATTGCATAGGGGCTACATCACATAACACCTCAGCAGAATACCCACCAATTGATAAAGAAACTAGGACTTGCTTTGTTACTTTAACTTCACCACACTCATTAAGCCATGTAAGTCTATAAGGACGGGGGTGATTAATTAAAGGTAAGTCAAGTTTCCTAACAAGTTCAAAACTTGCAACATTGGTACATGAACCGGAGTCAATGATTAAAGTGCAGACTTTCTTTTTAACCATACAGTGAATGTGAAATATGTTCTCTCTTTGTATTTCAGGTTCTTCAGTTTTAATTTGGGAACTTAGAGCTCGACGGACAACTAAGAACTCTGTTGTTTCACACTCATAAATCTCTTCACTAAGCTCTTCTTCTTCCTCACATGTTTGTTCAATTTCATTGTTTTCTTCACTCTCTTCCAATTCTTCCTCAGAATAATACTCATTAGACTCTTCAATAAACAAGATGCGTTTAGGGTTGGGACATTGATTAGCAAAATGACCTTTTCCTAAGCATTTAAAACATTGAATATTACGAGCCTTAACATTAGGCGTACCTTCCACCTTGGCTTTGCCTTTATCAGTGATTGGAATCTTTGGACGATTTTGGATATTCTGGGTTGATTTTCCTTGGAATCCACGGTCTTGACCTTGTTGTGGACGGAAAGGCGTCCTGGTCTGTGTTCTAGGAAAACTCAAAGGATTAGTCCTAAAAGAAGGGTTAGAAGTTTTAACCTTCAATTGTCTTTCCACTTTCTCAGCAATGTGAACCATAGAAGCCAGATCAGAGTAAGGTGTAAGTTCCACCTTAAATGCAATCTCTTTGTTCAAACCAGCTAGAAATCTAGCCATTGTGGCTTCCTCAGCTTCTTCTATGTTAGCCTTGGTAAGCAGATGTTCTAATTCTTTATAAAATTCGTCAACAGATCTATTACCTTGAGAAAGTTGCAATTTCTAGAAAATGCTTCTTTCATAGGAAGGAGATATGAATCTCTTCCTCATCTCTTGTTTCAGCTCGGACCAAGTAACAGCAGGGGGCTGTCTTGTTCTTCTCCTGGTGTTCTTCAATTGTTCCCACTAGAGTAAAGCATAATCTACAAATTCAAAAGTTGCATACCGCACTTTGGACAATTCAGAATAGTTAGTGCAAGAATACATATGATCTACTTTTGTTTCCCATTGTAGATATGCTTCAGGATCACTTTTCCCTTGGAAGGAGGGTATTGTAAGTTTAGTAGTAATGAACTCTTCTTCAAGATGTTCAGCTCTATCAGGCTGACGTTCATCATACCGTTCTTCCGGATAGTGTTCTTCATTGTACTCAGGGAGATCATCAAATCTCTCCTCAAAAGAAATGTTCCTACGACCACCATTACTACCTCGACCTCTACCTCTACCTCTAAGTGATGTGACTTTTCTACATTCAACATGAGACTCATTACCATAAGAGTTGCCTTCTTGAAAAGGTATACTAGGTTCCTTTTGATCTGAGGTTGGCTTTTCTACTTTGCTTATCCTCTGTTTGTTATCCTCTATGTCACTTTTCATTAAACCAAACTGATTAACAAGGAAAGTGAGTGTTTGATGTATATTCTCTAGGGTAACAGGGACTGGGGATGGAACAGGAGTAGATGGGGACGGGGATGGTGCATTATCTTTCTGTTGGGGACCCATGATTCAGAAAACAATCTCAAAAGCCAATTAAAATATTGACAAGATGCAAATACTCTACTTTATGTTGACAATTGTTCAAAACAGCAATTTGGACTATTTCTCCTAAGGATTCAAGAAAATCACAGAAGTCAAATTGTTGTTCTGGCTGAATGAAATCTACGGGGTTGTTTAAGACAATCCCTCAATTTACTTTACAGCATATGCAATTATCAATTGAAGTAAAGTGAAAGTAAAAGCACACAAACAAAGTGTCAGCAAGGGTTTGCTTTAGAAACTTTCAACATTTCAAATCTACAACACTTTGGTTTTTGGCACTTTCTTTCTTTTGAGCTTTGCACAGGAATTTCCCTTTTGCAATATTCAATTTTGGGCTTTTCCTCACTTTTCTTTCTTGTGCAATTCTCTCTTGTCTTGCCTCTTACTTGTTGACAAATAATGGCTTTTCTCTCGTGTGTTTCTCAATCAAGCTTAACTTTCTTTCTTTGGGGTGTTTGCTTGATTGTTGTGAGACTACTGCTCACGGCCTACTTGAGTCATTGCTCACGGCCTTTAATTGCACAAGGTTTGTTGTATTTGGAATTTGAAAGTTTCTCGTACACAACACGGCTAAACACTATGTAGTGAGAAATCAATTCACAATTACAACAAGTTCAAATTGATTATAGTGCAAGGTAAGTTCAGAAATTGATCAAAAACAACAATTGGATAGCTTTTTAACAGTGTGGGGGCTTAAACAATTCCTAACTTCCAGGATGTATCTAAGTCCAACAAGTTGTTTGAAACAATTGAAATCAAAAAAAAGATATAGCTATTAGC